>LQNS02278171.1:9408172-9474214 GCA_001587735.2 Parhyale hawaiensis
CATCGCCGTGTTATCTTTGGGGCATTCCTCAGGAGCTCTATGTATTGGATAATATCCCCAAAACGACGGAACTGTAAGGTAACTATGCGTTATTATCTGTCTTATTATAGCAAAGGCAGCTTTATGCAAGGTCTTTGTTTTGGTCGGTATTCCCGAAAAGATGGAAATATAAGGTAACTTTGCGTTAATATCGGTCATATTATAGTAAAGGCCATTTTCCACTAGGCCTGCGTACATTACTGGTCCATATCCTTGAAATAATGCAAAGATGAGGTAACTATGCGATTAGTTCTGTCTTATTATGGTACAGGCCATTTTTCACCCGGTCTTTGTACTGGACAAAATCCCTGAAATGAAGAACAGATATTGTAACAACAGCTATAATATCTATCTGGCTATGCATGCAACTCTTTTCCCAAGGCTTTCCTATAATATGGGCAGTATCAATATAATTTGGACGTTATGCTAGTGGCCACTAGAATAAAAACAGCCAGGAGACTGCAGATTTCCTGCCTTTTTTTACTAGTGCGACTGAAAAGTAAGTGATGGCGCTGAGTCACGAATTTTCAACTGGAATGACGGCAACGTCTGAAAATTGTCCGTTAAGATTTATATTTTTACAGTTAATGCCGCTACTCTTCAGCTAAAAGTATTGGGGATTAATCCCCAAAATGAAAGTTAAATACTGTAGTAAAAATCGAATCTACTATATATCTTGAACCTTTTTTATGCTTCACTCTCTCTCTCTCTTTCTTCGTCTTATCCCGTTTTAAAATTTAACTCACTTTAAACCCATGCCAGTCACGCACTTTAGAAGGAGCCACTATCGCCCACTTTGGATTTGGGGAAAAGGTCGTTCTCAAGCCGCCATATCCAATTTTGAGAGCTTTCCGGAAACACGGGAAACAAGACACCACAACTACTCATTACTACTAGCATGGTGGTTGTACCCAAGGAGAATAATACGGAACAGGTTAACGCACTGCCGTGCGTGGCGGACGTACGATGGAGCAGTGACGTCACAAGAGGCATTCGATCGTAGCATAGCGAAGCCTAGCAGTTGTCTACCATAATTCAGATATGAACTATGAATACCACAGTTAGTTTAGAAAAGGCAGTGATTAATGTAATACTTTCCGCCATTAGTAAGAAATGGATCGACAGAAATGCATCGCAATACACTGTGAAAGTAAAAAAAAAAAAACTTTTAGGAGTTGATGGTGCGATGAGCCACTATGAAACATTATATGATGAAGTTAAACATCATTAACTTGTATGGTATTGTTCTGTTTTCATTACATAATTGCCGTATTCGTATTTCTTTGTATTTCTTCTGAACTCTTTTGAAACATAGAAATAACTCTTTATGTATACAGTATATGTAAATAAGTAAATTATAATATATGCCTTTGGATTTCGGTACAAATTGAACATGGGTTACCACTCTTTTAACTCACTTTTTCCAACATTCTATCAGCTACCCCATGGAAAATAGTTTCTCTTAATAAACAATTCAGCAAAGAAATCGGTCAACTTTTAACTAGAATTTATAATTTTACTTCTAACTTGGAGAAGGTGTGCTTCTAGACAGGGATTAATCTTGGAACGTAGAGTGCGAGGTCGTGGAGGAATTGATACTATATTTTTACGCTTGGCGTGTAGTTACTGGAGTGAGCCTCAATTTTAGGGTCATTAATCCATCCACAGCAAGACGAAGAATCGTTCATATCTGTAATTCATTTTCATGGCACACAGATACAGTTTTATTAGTAAATCTATGAAAGAATAAAGCCGAAGAAATGAACGAGGAGTAACTCAGTGACAACTGTGAAGTAATACAGCACAGGCGCGCACCTCACAACTCTACTCCCTCAACAACAACTCTACTCTCTCAACAACAACTCTACTCTCTCAACAACAACTCTACTCTCTCAACAACAACTCAGTTTAACTCCTTCTGCCACTTCAAATGGACCAATAAGGGTGTCACCTACTATCCATGCCCAAAACCTACCTCCTCCACCTTGTTGACGCTTAAACCGTGTCTGTTGATGTCGGTCATGGAGGACCCATCCAGACGCCCATCCATCTGAACCATTAAGAGTGGCTCTGCATTCGTCAGTAAATATGACATTGGACAAATCAGTTTTCACGTTCTCCTCAGCCCATTTGACCCTATTTTCTTTATTTTGTTAGAAGTGGTCGTTTAATTGCCTTTTTCACTACCCCTAGCTTCTACAGAACCTCACATCTTGTCTTTCTGCTTAGTATTGGGGCTTACTTGTAGAAAGTTGTTTTCTATCGATAGAAGCCTTCAAATTTCGCATATCCCGAGCAGTCAATTTCCTCGTAGAGGCTATATCCGGAGTTTTCCTGTTGACTTTACCTTCAATTGCATAAGCCTTAATTGTTCGGTGATCACGCTGTAATTCCTTGGAAACTTCGAGTGTTGTCTTACCAGAAGCCAAAAACGAGGTCACTTTGATCTTTTCTTCATTTTTTAAACCGTATTTCTTGTCCATGTTGACTAGAGAGTGATGTTGCATAATCTAGGGTAACAGCAGAACCCCGTGCGAAAAGCAAATGTTGCCAAAACGTGGGAAATTGTTCCGTGTTATTTTTCTATAATTGTTTTTATAGTTACAACATACCTCTGCACTAACTTACTATTAACATTTTAAATGTTTGACGCTTGTCTTGAAAAATAAGTCAAGAAATTGTATTTGCATAATCAAAGGTAACGTACTGTATATATATATATATATATATATATATATATATATATATATATATAGCTAATGGCACGTGAAATACAGACCTCGAAACACGTACTTACCCCATAGCACGTCGGTCTGCTTTTGTTCGTGTTATGAGCCCGCCTGTACATGTACAATGCACAATGCCGTGTACACAGATTCTCAGAATGCATGTGTACGGCGGTGCTCAGGCCTACAGGCCGATGAGGTGAACCTATGAGGTGATTATTGCTTCGAACGTTTCTTACGATCAATATGTGTCTAGGGACTTCTTTACTTTTTCTTTTTCAGCTGAAGGCTATGTAGTGCAATTGTGTAAATTATTTATATGGTCACAATTTGGCCCTACTATCAAGCTCAAAAAATTCATGCTGTTGTACCTATAGTCAATCCATATCATAAGTCTGATACGTAGCTGAAACAGGTAGAAAGGAAGAATCATCAAGTCTAGTGATGACAGCTGATTTAGCCTGAAGTTCTGTAAATCGCCTTCAGCATTTCTTCGGGCAGAGCAAAAGTCAGATCGGTGACCCCAAACATCTCTCTGCTAGAGTGCAATACGACCTCGACATTGTTACGAGTATTATTATTGTTATGATAATCGTGGCTTTGGGCTCCGCCGTAGAAATATGTTGATATGAGAAGGGACGGACCTTGGGGACAGGAAGCATAACGAAAATACCGAGGAAATTATGCAAGGAAGAGTTGTTCTATACGGCTTCAGCGAGCGTGCGGGGTAGGGTCAGAAAAAGTGAAAAGCGTCGAAATAGGGTAAAGGCTGGTTCCTAAAAGTTCAGCAGTGTGCCTCAACAAGATAAAAAAAGAATAGTGAAGAAAAATATGGTTTTTGAAATGCTGAAAGTTGCTTGAGGCAAACTTGTTGAGTAATTTAAGCCTCCGTTTCCAATACGAAGGTGATCTCGCAGAGGAAGAGAGGAGGGACATACAGTTTGTGGATAGAAATGTGGAACCCATGAACGAAGGTGTTCCCACACAGGATCAACGCACATGGGAACAGCAAGTCGGGAACTAAGAAGAAGAAGAACAAAGTGAAGTACGAAATTGAAAGGAAGCACAGTGGGCATGAGGGAGGTCAGGACTTAGAGGGGGTCACGGAAAGGGAAAAGTGCGGATAATATAGCAAAGCGTAGCTCATAAAAAGCTGTAACAACAGCATTTGCTTGATAAATTATAATACCGTTATGACCCGGCAGTTACTCTCACATTTGATCAAACGGTCACTTGAATGAAAAATTTCAGAACTACATAGGATTTGAGATATGTTACGCGGGCGCCTGGCATACACGCCATTGAACTTGGAGTAATTTACGTACATCTGCATATCTTTGTTTGAACTTTCTCTCGCCAAAATATTTTTCCAGGCCCATTGTTCTTTGCTTGAAACCTTCACTGCATTAGAACCATCTCCAAAGATTAATTTCAGTCGAATTACGAGGTAGCCCCTTACCTGTAATGATAATTGGTTGGATTATTCATTTATAGATAGGTAGTGCGTGCTTCACGCATATCTAAATAAAATTGTTCAACTAAATCGATTGATTTGACTCTGATATGGATAAAACTTATTCCAAAAAAATTTGTTACCCTGATTACACAGGTTTGTGTTTAATTTAATCTATATTTATTCAAAACGAGGAAGAGGAATTCCGGAGGAGATTTTTATTTTTTGTGAACTCCGTGTTTAGATGTTATGTCACTGTACATAGCAAAATATATACCGTCAATGTTTAAACACAGAATTATAAATTCTATGTTGTACTCTATAATATCATAATTTAACTCAACAAGGTAGCTATTCTGTCCATTTTCCTCGAGAGTACGTTTAGTTTTCAGGAAAAATAAAGGTTTTCCTTATGTGTTAATGAATTAACTCAGCGTATTTTACTTGAACCTTGCTTGTCAACGGGGATATAGTATTTCCGGCAAACAGCCTACATTCCGAGGTAACCTATCCTGCTATTAATAAGGTTAGACCGCACACTATCAGAAGAAGTGTTACAACCTGACCTAAAACTTCCCCGTATCCGTCCTAAGATTACTTTTCAAGCACCGCTCTTCTTTGTGAAGCAAAAAAAAAAAAAAATCTTACTCTAAGGCAACTGAACTGTATCAGGGCACCAGCCATATCTTGTATCAATCAACACATATGGACGGAACGTGGGAGGCAGTAGGTCACGACATGCTATGGTATCAACCATTATTGATTTCCTATCATAGAACATGCGCTGCTTTTCCTAACGTTCTGCCTTTACTTTTTATTCGTCACGAGAAGTTTGGTTCACACGACAAGCTATTGGGGTAAGTTTGAACAAAGATATTGAGTGTGATTCTGTATTTAGCGACGACATTAAGTTCATTTCCTTATGTTGCCTGATTGATTAGTTTTTGTTTACAATTTGAAGTTCAGCCTTACTTTTCCAGAGAAACGATATTTCGAAAACCTTATCTGGAATTATTTTTTTTTTACCTTTGCTACAGAAAGTTTTTTATTGCAGGAATCTACCAGAATTTCCACATGCTCATAGAATCTACCATTTATTGGTCATAGTAACTCAACTTTATTTCAACTTCAAGACGTGAATTACGGACAATAATTTAGTTATTTAATAATTTTGGACTAACTTTTGAATCTGCGATCAAGAAGATTACGTAAACTACAGCATTCTGAGAGCGCATACCTCCGCCAAGCAAGGCAACTGTAACGAAAAATTCGAATAGGTTCTGAAACTGTGATATTCCAAAATTTAATTATTTCTGCATTTTGGCAATATTAACAGTTTCCATAATTTTTTTGAAGATCCGTTCAGAACTTTTTGAGTTATGCTACTAACAACCATTCTGACAAACATAAGTCAAACCCACAAACGATCAACCGATCATCAAGAAAATTTAATTAACCATGTATACCAACATTGATAACAAGTCATGTAGATTTTATAAATATCCATCCATAACCTTCTGAGTTACTGTGCTCATAAGCACAATTTGAAACGGCGACAAAAGAAAGGAACTAACCAACGGATCACAAAAAGTTGGTCATTTATTCTTCATAATATACCTAACAACTCACGTAAATTTAATAAAACTTGGTCCATAACTTATTGAGCCATGGTCCTAAAAAATAGGCAGAAAACAATCAACCAGATGAACGGATTTTCACCTGAAGTTTATCATCTGTTACTGTTAACATGAATAATAAATCCTGTTAATTTCGTGGAGATCCGTTCATAACTTTTATGATTGTCTTGGTTACAGACAAACAAATAGACAGACAGATAGACAAAAAAAAAAACCTCCTTGGCAGAGGTAACAAAGCACCCGCTGGTTTTGAGAAGATAAACGTAATGGAGGTGCCTAGCGACACCGTCGGCCAAGAATGAAATTGAAAGAGATTCAGCAGCATACGCATTATTTGGATTATTTAAAAATTTATGTTTATTCCGTGCGTTACTGACAACTAGAGGAAGTCCAATCCAACGTGATAGGTGCTCAGGTGTACAGAAACAGAGCTCGCATTGCTGCCATCTTAAAGCTAATTGAGACGATCGTGTATGCCAGAACTTGACTTAAATACGTGACTAAAGTTAGCCGTGCGTAGCGTCACAGCTCAGCTCAACGAATCAGAGGAGTCAGTGCTTCAAGAGAGGAAAAGGGGCAATATGTAGAATATCGATCGACATGTGGAACCCATGCACGACAATGCTGCCACAAAGGATCAACGCGGATGGGAACAGAAAAATCGAAAAAAAGAGCAAGAACAAAAGGAAAGTAACTGAAACTATAGCACTCTGAGAGCGCATACCTCCGCCAAGCAAGGCACGGAAAAGAAAAATTAAAATTGGTTCTCAAACATTGATTCTTCCTGTATCAACACCAATATTTGATCATTGGTTTCTTTTAACTTTATAAAGTGTTTATGTAATTTTCTTGATGATACGTTCGTAACTTTTGGAGTTATGCTGCTAACAAACGCTATGACAAACATGAGTCAAACGTACAAACGAATAAACTGATCTGCACCAAAATTCAATCATTTATGTCATTTAACATTACTAAATTCGCTGCTGGCTCTCTCTTTGTTCGCTAACTGCGGCACCACAGAATACACCCAGCAGAATGACTCCACACACGTGGGGTGACGTGAACAACATCACCTGGGCTTCTTCCAAAGACCCTCAATGTACTCAAGGTAAGGTAACAACCCTTATAAATTTCATAAAGATCCATTCATTATTTTTTGAGTTTTTTGTGCTAACAAGCATAAAATAAAAAACAGTGACGAACAAACGAACGAACCAACAGATCATCACAAAAATTTGGTCATTTATTCTTTGTGTTATACCCAACAACTCATGCAAATTTCATGAAAATCTGCCCATAACTTTTTGAGTTATGGCAATAAGAATAATGAGGCACACAAACAAACGGATGGACGGATCTTCAACAAAAGTTAATCATCTGTTCTCCCAACATACCTAATAATCCCTATAAATTTTGTTAAAATCCGCCCATAACGTTTTGAGTTACCTAGGTGACAGAAAAACAGGCAGACGGACAGAGAGATGGATAGACAGATGGTAGACAGACAAACACGAGGGACACATAACCTCCTTGGCGAAGGTAATAAGCTTCATTTATTCTGGCGCCTAGATGCGGTGCTGAGCATATTAAGGGAGAAGCACCATAAACTATTCTGTTTTAAGGCTAATATGGGGAAAAAAATGATAGTTTCAACAAAAATAACCATCAGCAGACGTACGAAAGTAGAAGGAAGTAAGTAAAGTGGGAACAAATAAAGACGCAAGCGAAAATCTAAAATTCAGGCAGCTAACCTCGGTTATTCCCCAGGGGAGACCGAGTGCCCGTAACATTGGAATTGCGAACCCCCTAACCTTACCCCACGGTCAGGGTCAGGTGGTGAACTTACTGAAAAGCGGTCGTTTCGCGAGGGGCTGCAATATCACACTAGGATTTTTTTATTATATTTGAACGTGGTCTTCTCCATTCACTGTCAACTCATCAACGTTGTTTTCTCGTAAGACTAAGGCCTCGTCTCTGGCAAAACAACGAAGACAACAGAATGATATTTTTAAATCACGCTGAATGTAAAAAATTCCTGCCAGCGGCAAGCCTGAAGCAGAAACTAAGGAAATACTGATTGTTTCTTCGCATGTCATCACCTGAGCCCAATGATGGGACGCTACATCGGGAAATAATTTTTCAAGCCAAGAGCGACATAGCTCGTAAACAACAGAAGCTATTTCCGTCTCTTGCGTTAAGTTAAGTAAACAAATTGAAGGCAAGTAGCTTCATTTAGTAGTAAAGGCAATTAAGACATGCATCCTGTTGCTAATAAAATTTGCATGTTAGAAGAGCACAAACATCTTTCAAAAACAAGAGAATCTATTATCGTCGCCTGTGACCAAGGAAATGTGCGGCCCAGGTTTCTTCTGTGCTCTGAGTGGGCTGTCGCTTCGGTCCAGAACGAGAGTCATATTCCACGAACAAGAAAATCTATCTTCATGACTGTCATATGCAATACCAAATCAAAAGTCTTTTGACACTCAAGTTGTTTTCGGTCTAGTTTAAAAACGTTCACTAAACGTGTAAAAAAATTATTTTTCAGCGGCGACAAAAACGAAACAAAGGAGGCAAGATTGGCATCTTTTCTGCAAATGATTGCCCAAGTTCCGAACAGGAGTTACTGTTTTCTGACAAAACATGTAAATTTGCGACAGGCAGTCCAGCAAAAAAGACCTTTCAAATGAAAAAGATAAGCTATGTAGTAGTTATGGTTAGCTAAATACAAAGAAAACAATGCTTATCTGATCACTTCAATTTCTAGTGGGATCTCAAACAAGCGTAGTGTTTGACGAACAAGTCATTTCAAACATGGCACCAAACTAAGCGAACGTCTCCTTACCTCCAAGTTAAACACTCTCTTGCGTAGGACATTCGCAAACAAAATTAAAAGGTAGAAGTACACTTTTAAGGAGCCTCGCACTCCTTCAGCCTGCTCTCCTCCAAGGTTTACGCATTTCGGTAGTCGTGTCAGTCACGCGATGAAACACTCACAAGCAGGTGCACTTTTTAGTCCTGAATTTATCCTCACATATCCCAGGAAGTTCATCAGTCAACTGAGCGACACCCAAAATTATTCAAAGCGTGCGAGTTCAAGACTATGAGGTGTATGGCCTTCCACCACACCTGGCGGGTCTTATCCAAAGTAATTTACAGGGATTAATTTTCAAGGTGAACAGGACCTTACCAGAGGAATGTATTCTGAGCTGAAAAACATACCTACTTATTCTGCATATAGGTGCTTATTCTCTATTCTGAGTGCTTTGTCAAGCGGAGGATGCGGCTCTAGAAGCGCGTAAAACTGGGGAGGAGAGTAAGATGAAATGCGAGGCTAAATAAACGCGCCTCTGTATCAATTTTGTTTTATTACACTGTTTCCCAAACTTTTTGAACATCCTACGTAAGTGAATGCAATATAAGCTTAAGAGACCTTGCATATAAGCAAGAAAAGCTAAATAAAAAAAGTAGATGATCACATCTAATTTGTTATCGGCTGGGTCTATCATTTGCGTAATTTTCGGTAAGCAAGGAAAGTTATTTTATCTCTGTAACTAAAAAAAAGAGACTCTCACCTCCAAGTTGTTATCGACGCGGTCGAGCACCCGGACCTTGTCATGGTACCAAAAGATGTAGTCCGGCATTTCTACCACGTCTGTGATATGGCAGTCGATGCTCACTTTGCTTCCTGCCTTCACATGACGATCGTCCGGAGGTTCGATGTTAACTTGCGGCACTGCGGGAAGCAGAGGACAATTGAGTTTAGCGATTTGGCAGCCGAAACTTTTGGGGAGGTCGCTTCTTGGAATTGGTGCCGTGAAAGTAGACATGGCAAAAGAGGTCTCTCTGGGAACACAAGGCGATTACCGACCGGTGCTATGGGGTTTCTTCGAATTGGAGAGTTAATTCCACAAGAAAAGCAATCCATGTAAAAAACATTTAATTTATAACGGAATAGGTTGGGGTTACCGAACTTATCAAATAACCATCCAGTTGAGTAAAAAAACCTCTGCTATGGCTACATTTCCCTCACGAAATGTTTTTGCCTCAAAAACTTGCCAAGAGCATCCAGCCAACACAATAGTACATACCTACTGTAAGCAATGATGATCACTGTGGTTGGTTTTTATTGTAAAAGCAAAATATTTGAGGCCTGACTTAAAAATGCGACATCTGAAATACATAGTTATGATGTTACGACATCTCGTTGAACAATTCAAAATGCAGCTAAATGATAAAATTCAGACAAAGCCCGCTGTCAAGTAATAAATTTTCAAATGATATAAAGACTAATTTAGGCAGGGATAAGAGGAATGCAAAGCAAATCGTTAATAGTTGTATGTAGTAGAGAGAACATTCAAATTGGTCTAAAAAACTGTGGGAATGATAAATTTATAAAAGATCTTAACTGAGAATAAAATCGCCTAAAATAAGATGAAACGAGTAATATCTTCATAGGAAACTCGGCTACCATTACAACAGATCAATAACACATAGGTCTCCTATATGACTCGGATGGCCGGGTAGGTGTGAGACCAACATGACCAAATAAAAATACCAGTAAACAGAATATTATCGTGAGACCTTAATGCTTACGTATGGGAACCCTACGGGTAGCAATACGGGCCATATACAATAGGACATGTAGGACTTAGTGACAGAATCTGAGGACTACTTTGTAAGGTTGTTGATTATATTTACCACTTATTGCAGGCCGTTTTTGCAAGTAATGTATCCTCTCCAATGTCGATTGCATGAGGGCTTGCACAGTTGTAGCGGACGGTTGTGACTTTTGTCAAATTAACCTTCTTATTTTGTTAGCTGTTTTACAAGCGCAACAGCCCGAGAAACTTTGAGGTTATAGCTATCACATTTGAACGGGCGGTGACCGTACTTGTGAAAGTTGTTCCGATTCTTCGATGGGCTACCTTGAATAATACAGTAATACCTATAAAATATGCTAATGGGCTAGAGCAATTTTACTTGTAGTAACTGCACATGCAAAATTAGCTCTTCCATCGTGCTGCAACCTAAAATTTTGTTTTAAACTTACCCAGTTTTACCCTCAGTTGCCGCACCTGTCAAATTACATTTTAATTTTTTCAGGTGTGCGAAAAAGGGAAGCATTGAAAAACTCAAAAAAATTTTGGCGTTGAAGACTACGCAAACGTGCCGAGTAGTTACTGCACTTGTCAAACCAGTCCCGTAATTAATCCTGCGACATTTAATGCTCTAAGCCAGAGTAGGCAACGGGTCGCATCAGACCCCGGCCCTAATGGCGACCTTTTCTGAGAAAATTCTCCGCCAAAGGAAGCTAATTAGCCAAATAAGCTGAAAAGTAAATGCGGAAAAGTCTGTGGCACCATTACGGGTCCAGGTCTGGCCGGCTGCGACGATTCCGTGTAATATTATGTGCGTGTTTAGGACGAATCAGGAACCAATTTAGCTTCACAACATTAACCGAACTGTCCGTCAGTAACAGATTTATTGCTCACATATGCGAGTTACAATATGAAAGTATGAATAAATATTAGACTAAATTATTAGCGACATTAGCCACTCCCCAAAACGTGGGATATAGTTTCTCATCGTGTTATTATAAAGACATGATTTTCAAATAAAAATACAGAGGTTAAAACAACGCCCCTTTTACAGTATTATCATATACTAGTGTACTCGACGGTCAAAAATGACAGAAAAAAATTATGGCAGAAAGTTAAGACTATGGCACCGACGAAAAACATTATTTTATTACAATGAATGCAAGCTTTCGATTTCTACTGAATCCAGGCGACGACGACATTAGAATATTCAGAAATGTCCGGACTTATCGTTGTCCGAGTAGTATCATTGATACTCGAGAACAATTCTCTATCATATAACAAATACATCAGTTTACTATAAATAAATCAGTAGAACTATGTTGATCGTTCAATGTCGGTCGCAATTTGTGCATGTAGATAGATTCTAATATACGCAAGTCAAAATCAGAGCATTGGTCTAAAATTGTAAAATTTTCTTCCTCTATTGGATGGTCACTATCTATTGAATGATTTCTGATACTACTGTAATTTAGATATTATAAGCGTACTTGTGTTCTAAATGATATTCCTTTGTGTTGACATATTCTCACAGTCAGTTGCTTCCTGATTTTACCAACGGAGGTCGCGGCACACTGTACGCATTGATACTTATAAGCAACATGAGAAGCAAAGAAAGGCGGCAAAATGTCCTTAAATTTGAAAACTTTGGATCCTAAAATTTGAATTAAAATTAACTCTGACTTTGACCTGTGGACAGAACCTCCTTACGAGCGCAGTAATCTTTCTCTTTAGTACATAACATGAGAGTCCAAAATATTGCAAATTTATAGTAATTATTTTACGCTCAACGGTGGGTATCTTCGGTTTTGAATTATAAACATTATTCAAAACGTTGCGGAAAGTATTACAAATTAATTTTGTCGGATAGAAGTTTACGATAAAATATCTTTATTTTTCATTGTTACCCTAGCCTTAACAAGACCAAGATCCGCTTTCCAAGGGGAAATCCATCGCAAAATTTATGACTTTCCATAAAATATCACCTCTGTGTTGCGTTGTAGCAAATGATTTGTTTTCAGGAAATATCTTCAGCATAAATAAATGATCGCATTAATTTCTAATGTACAAAATAACATCACAGTCAAGAAATGAGCAAAAGAATAAACAATTTATTTATAAGACTAACCGCGTAAATTCTTTCAATGAACACCTTTACAAATCCCTCCGTATGTCTCCAGCAGAAGGAAATGACAGCAACCTGGCGGTTCAGTCTATTCAAGAATCTGCCCAGCTGCAGTTACTTTGGCCTCGGACCAACGAAACTCTGATCAAAGGTCGGGCCGTCGCTGATCTCACGCATTTGGGACAAGATTGCAGCGCTTAACATCGAGCGTGAACCGATTTCAAGCTGGATTAAATCCTAAAGGATGGAGTTCATCAGAAGCCATGTTAGGAGGTGCAGCAAATTTACTCGAGAATGCGATCGCTAACGAAAGACGACCAGCAGAGCTGCGGTATACGCTGATTAGACGATGCTGCCTGCATCGGGGTACGTCGAAGTTGTTGTATTCATTTAGTTTTTGCAGCGGTGTCATGCAGTACACGCCTATGCTATTTTTAGTACTGATTTGTTACGGGTCTATTGGGCACTGGAGTAAATTTATGGACTTCCTTTTTGAATTATTACATCTTTGACTTGTAAATCATAAGCAGACTATACACAGAGTTAACTTTAACGTGTATTTTCGTGTCATTCTTGAGTTACTGCACATATACCATACAGAACAGCAAAAGCATGGGTTGTTCTTGTGCGAACATAATATTATGTTGTCTTTCAAAGTGAATTAATATTTAGAGTTCTCCATCAGTGCAATGTAAAACATTCGCGTTCAGAGCAATAAAGAACTTCCTACTCAGGACATCTTAGAGCTTTCCGGCATTTTCCTAGTCCAGTACATACGTGTATTTAGATTAGCTAGTAAATCTGAGCTTTTAAATAATAAATTAACTTAATTTTGTGCTACGTATTCATTAAGAAATTATCGACGCATTTGAGGTCATTGAATTTAACCAATCGATAGAACAGAAAGTCTGCGCTGGTGAACAATAACTTTGGCGGAGGGTCTAACATTGACAAGGTTAGTATTAAGAAAAGTAATTTAGGCGTCATGAAATTGTTCAGATTATTATTAAAATAATTACATTCAGAAGTTCAAGTCTCCGTTTCCACAACCAAGGCGATATCATATAGGAAAAAGAAGGGACATATAGAATGACGATAGACACGTGGAACCCATGCACGAGGGTGTTCCCACACAGGATCAACGCGCATGGGAAGAGCAAGTGGAAGATGAAGAAAAATCAGAAGGAGTACGGTATGGGATGGGAAGGAAGCAAAGTGGGCAAGAAAGGCAGACGTCCCGAAGGCCTACGTAATGACTAAGCCTGCAGTATTGTCCAATCATTTACGCCTATCGTACCCCTTATTACCTTCTCTTACTGTTACGTACCACTACCCCCCTTCCCCCCGCTCACCGAGGCTGACCAAACTCACTTTTCTAAAAGAAAATCTAGCAAATAATATATTAATTTTGAAAAAACTTCATTAGAGGAGTGTTGGGCAATGAATTCAAATTTATTGCACAAACGAAAATGATGATTTAATAACAAAATGCTTGAAAATTATTTTGATTCGGTTGTGTGTGTGTGAGTTCCTTGTTTGTTCACGTACCCTCATGAACTAGTTGTGTTCCCCCAGGGGTACGCGGACCCGAGTTTGGACAACACTGGACTAAGATAACCTACAGGGGCCCCCTGGGGCGCTGATCCCCATAACGTAGGATGGGCGAACCTAAACTAACCTAACCATATGGCCCATCGATCCTATGCCCCATAAGGGGAAAATTGTTCAGAATTTAACATTTTTCTTCGTTATGCAAAACTCCTGATCTTTCCAGACAAATGCGACCAATCAGAGAATTGTTAGACATTAACGAACAAATGAAGGAACTGCGATGAATACTCTCACCGCACCGAGACTAGAACAAAATCATATCTGTTGAACGGTACTGCATGCAGTGTAATAGAATACATGAGTTCATTTTGAAGTTTCTACTACCGTACGCGTTAAGTAGGTAGCAACTCTATGGCCAGTGCAACTGTGTTTCAGGCTACCAATAGAGAAGGCCATGCAGTACGCCAAGAAAAACGGAACAAAGCCCAGTGAATTTCTCCAAATAGCAAATCGGGAATCGGATTAAAGAAGAAAACAACAATTGCTTGCACATGAAGGAGAAAAGGAAGGAAGCAAGCCTGCAAAAAACAACTTTTGGGTTCCCCAGACGGCACTACTTCACCACCCCCGTAATTCGAAACCGAAGGACCAAAATCAGGAGTATCCCCGGAACAGCGCCATTTGAGATGTACACACGCTGGCACTCACCGGCTTAGGGTTAACTCGTTCACCACCATTACAATAATAAGTTCATAGTATTACTTTATATGGCGGTGGGTATCATATGTAGTGCACACGGCACTCAACGTGGTATAACCTGTGAGGGACATGCAAACTTAGTTAACCTCATGGTCCCATGGTGCATGAATCACATCCGTTGGACCAGCGTCTCCCATAGTCTAAGGCTTGTCCTATAATCCTGTAACCCACCCTTTCTGTGATGCATCATCAGGCCCTGTTATCTATTATGATCCTACTAGTGGCCCAAGCCGTCAACATAAATGACGGAAGAAAAACAATACTCCACGAAAATCCCCTTGTCTCTTGTGCTTTTTACTTCTCAGAGGGCTTCTTAAATGAAAATTCAGCATTGTGCCTGGAAAAACTGGTTATATATTATACGGCGTAGTCAAGTAGAATGTCCGTAGCACCTTTGAACATACCCAGCCACGATCATGCAAGCGAGCGCAGATCCTTCAGCTGGCGTTTCCGAGGGCGACTCCCGTATCCTAGATACCGTCTTCGGCACTTGAATGTTTTTCTATCTTATTCCCATAGAGCGTTACAGGAAAATATAAACATATTTATAAGTAAATAAAAACAGAAGTGAATTATCATATAGTACTGATGTTCCATCCCATAGCACGGGTCATCCTGTTCTACAGGGCCTTCTCATCCTACAGCACGGATCATACTGTGACTGACCTATCCTATAGGCGCAGTACTTTCTATCCTACAGGATATTTATCCTACCGCCCATATTGGCCTACAGCCCATCCTATCTTATGGTCCATGTTGGTCTACGGCCCATCTTATCCTATAGCCTAATGACCAATCATATCCCAGAGCTCTATGGTCATCCAATCCACTGGCCCTGTGGTCTTCCTATTCCAAACGAATGGCCCTGTGATCATCCTATCCAATGGCACTGTGGTCAATCTATACAATGTCTCCATAGTCATCCCCTCTCGTGGCCCTGTGGTCATCCTATCTAATTTCCCAGTGGTCATCTTATCTCATGGCCCTTTGGTCATCCTATCTCATGGCCCTTTGGTCATCCTATCTCATGGCCCTTTGGTCATCCTATCTCATGGCCCTGTNCTGTCACGCTCTATGGGAATAAGATAGGAGAAAATTCAGGTGCCGATGACGGTATCTTGGATACGGGGGTTGGACTTGAGCGTTCCAGCTGAGTGACCTGAGCTCGCCAGCATGTTCGTGTTTGGACATGTTCAGGTGCCGAATACGGTATCTTGGATACGGGGGTCGCACTTGGGCGATCCAGGCAGAATGCTGAATTTTCATTAAAGAAGCCTCTGAACAGTACTAAGCACAGGAGACAGAGGGGGTTTCCTGAGGTGCTAATTTTCTACCGTCATTTATAATGACGGTCCGGGCCACTAGTAAGTAAATAAAAACAGAAGTGAATTATTATATAGTACTGATGTTCCATCCCATAGCACGGGTCATCCTGTTCTACAGGGCATTCTCAACCTACAGCACGGATCATACTGTGACTTTGACCTATCCTATAGGTGCAGTACTTTCTATCCTATAGGATATCTATCCTACCGCCCATATTGGCCTACAGCCCATCTTATCCTATAACCTAATGACCAACCATATCCCAGAGCTCTATGGTCATCCAATCCACTGGCCCTGTGGTCTTCCTATTCCAAACGAATAGCCCTCTGGTCATCCTATGTCATGGCCCTGTGGTCATCCTATCTCATGGCCCTGTGGTCATCCTATCTCATGGCCCAGAGGTCATCTTATCTCATGGCCCTGTGGTCATCCTATCTGATGGCCCTGTGGTCATCCTATGTCATGGCCCTGTAGTCATCCTATCTCATGGCCCTGTGGTCATCCTATCTCATGGCCCTGTGGTCATCCTATCTCATGGCCCTGTGGTCATCCTATCTCATGGCCCTGTGGTCATCCTATCTCATGGCCCTGTGGTCATCCTATCTCATGGCCCAGTGGTCATCCTATCTCATGGCCCAGTGGTCATCCTATGTCATGGCCCAGAGGTCATCTTATCTCATAGCCCTGTGGTCATCCTATGTCATGGCCCAGTGGTCATCTTATCTCATGGCCCTGTGGTCATCCTATCTCATGGCCCAGTGGTCATCCTATCTCATGGCACTGTGGTCATCCTATCTCATGGCCCTATGGTCATCCTCTCTCATGGCCCTATGGTCAATGGTCATCCTACTCCATGACCCCACGGTCATCCTATCCAATGACCTCATGGAGATCCCATCCCATGGCTCTAATCGATCCTATGAGTCCTGACGGGCCCAGAAACACGCTGGCCAACTGCGCGTTACTCGCTGGAGTCCAAACTTGGTTAGACAAGCACACAGAGAGACTACCTACAGGCACGATACCATCGTAAGTAAGGCAACATAACTCGTTTCCTGAAGCACTGAGGCTCCGACAGTTAACATGGCGGTGCACACCTCGACTGCATAGAAATGGCGCGAACTTTCTACTCCAGCAGCGCCATTTCCTGATCGAAGCTTCATCTAAGGCCAGCCCTGAAGTCGGCATTGATATGCAAATATGGAGAATGGCAGGTTTGGAAGGGAAAATACAACCAGTTCTTGGAAAGTTCTCAAAAATTGGTCATAGTTGAAGGACCGTGGGAAAGTTCTTCGAAAAGAGGGAGAGCTTTTGAGAGTAAAGTTGATGGTATTCATATTTTGGCGAGGTGATGCTTATGGGAAAGGGCTCGAATTTTTTGCTAAAGTAAATGTCAGAATTGCAGGCAAAGTGGAGGTCTTGTCTAATTAATGGAGGGGGGGGGGGAATCAACTCCGTTTATAAGCATAGCCGGATTTAAGAACGAAGACGCTCTGATGTGACACGTGCCGTTAGCTGCAAATATTGCGAATATTTTTGTTGGACAACCTTTAATAGATAATAAGACATTTCAAAACAATAGACCTACACACATCATTTTCTATTTGTGCACATATCGTTCAAGATGTTAGTCTTAGAAGTTGTTCTGTAGCCTATTATCCTGTTCGTAGATATGAACATGCCCCTTTTTATTTCCTGGAAATGAAGGAAGCTTCGACATGCTTCGAATCAAGGCCCGGCTGCTTGCTGAGTTAACCCTATCCGTTACCAATTTTTTTTCAGCCGCTTGAGCGTCAAGGCGGTACAAATTTGTACCACCCACAAAAATGCTTATAACTTTCTCAATATCAGAGTTTTTTCTTCATAGTCTCAACAGTCTTTTATTCAACTATTCTTTCCCCTCTTTCATTAAAAAAATAATGCCTCAGAGTAGTTTTAATGTCAATTAAATTCGAATATATGAAAATATCCGGACAGTACAGGGTGAATACTCCGGCAGCACATCTGCCGCAATTTTCATACGTTCACAAGCTGAACGTATAATCTCTTCTATTTTCCATCTCTAGCCTTGTTGTGGTCTTTTTGTGTAATTTTGAAAGTTCTTTTTGTATAAAAATGAAATCTACACGAAAATGTTACCTAATTTTCTGAAATATTTATATTTATCTATATTTTTGGCTGTTTGTGCGGGTATAATAGAATTTTATTGATAGTCGTGTTCAATTGAGAAAAGTCACGGAATTTTGGGCGCTGAATATCACTGGGAGCAGAACTGTGAACGGAAAACGGTAGGGCGGTACAATTTTGCACCGCCTTGGAACAGATAGGGTTAAATGAGTCGCATTTTTGTGCTGAGAACAAGCGCGGGATTCCGTTCGCTACGTGGGATCGTGTTTCAGGCGATAACCGCAAACCTATTACGCTAAAAACGGCCAAAAGCTTAGTGTTGAGGTATGCCAAGCGTTTACTGTAGTAACGTTTTTGCTTATTCTGTAATTTAATGGCATTTTTGTCATTAGCAGCATGAATTCACCAACAATTTTTTTTGCAAGGGCTATGAAAACACACAAAATAATATCTGAAAAAAGAGAGCAGGGAAGCGAGACTGTGTGAAAAATAGAGGGGTAAAAACAATTACAAATGAGGGAAGGAGAGAATTTGCCAAAAAGGTGGCGCGAGGACGTGTCAAAGGAATGCAGTAATACTGGATATACTCGTAAAAAATTCAAAGAAATTGTGGCCCAAAGGTCTTATGACCGAATATGACCGTGATCATTAACTTTCCATGCACGCTACTCGCCCAAATGGCATGAACAAAGCAGCAACAAATGGTGTGTACACTAGGCGCTCTCCTTCTTTTTGGCCACTCAGGGCATGCCACTCAAACTAATTAAGAACAATGACATGAAGTGGCACTAAGCTCGAGTAGTGACCTAGATATCAAGTTCTGTAATTATTTGCTGCGTTATTTCACAGAGTTACTCCGGTCCGATCTAGCTGCATAGTTAATTTCTCTTCGAATGAGCCAGGACAGGCCATCGTGTAGGATACATGTGCAAAAAAAATGCAAAACATATAAGGTGATATTATTATGGTACTGAAACGAGATTAGAAACGAACTCAATAAATGTTTCTAAACATTAACAGGGCTTGACAATTTGTACTTTTTTATACAGAGATATTGCTGGCTAATGTTAATTGCCATATGTTCCAACAGACATAGAGCTAGGGAGTCCTCGTTTTAGACCGGACTTGTTTTACACCGGTTTCGTTTTAGCCCTAAAATTTCCAGCTCCAGGCATTCGATTTTGCGACCTTGGTTTTGAATAGTATAGTTTTTCTTGCAGCACTAGTGCCAATTTCCAAAAAAAGCGTACTACGTCCACGCGTACCCTTTCTCTAACTCCGTTTAATAAGTTTACGTAAATTAAACACTGATGATATACAACATTTATTATCATTTAAAGATTCTTTTTTAAGATTAAATAATTTGATAATCGATAAAAAATATTGCGGTATTCCATCAAAATGTTCGTTTTCTTTCTTCTTTCAGCAATTAGAGCAACGGATAAAGGCATTGAGACGTTTGTAATGAAAGTCTAGAATCTATATCGTGTTGCTACGAGCTGGGATGAACCCTACACAAACTCGTCTGAATAAGTAGAAACCTCACAGTTTAGCATTGTTGGCGGAGCTTTAATTCGGCTGTTTTTTTATAAAATGTGAAAAACCTGCTAGACAGCATACACATACATCAGCCATGGGATAAACTCTTCATTTTTAGTGTCAATTGATCGCACTGCTTGTAAGTAAAGGCAATGTTTGTAAACAAAGGTGCTGTTACCCAGCTCAAACCTCTATATAAGGGCAGGTTCGAGTGGGCGCTAAAGTTAAGCTTAACTCATCCGAAACTTCAGGCAGGTGCGCTGGATTCGATTCGTTCAGCTGAGTTACAGGCATTGGCCCTTAATCGGTAACACTTCAGCCTTGCAGCAATTCAATTTTGGTTTGCAGAAGGGAGATTTTAGCCGGCTCAACGTAATCGCGTTGCTTCTAACACTTGCAACATGATTCACATAAGCAAAGCCAATGCTTGCTTCGGAATTTAAAAAAAAAAAATCATGCCCAGAATTAAGGCTTAATTTTAGCATCCAATTAGACAAGTCCTTCATGTTGAAGTTGTCGTCGGTGATACCTAACTTGAGTCGCACTGAATGTGGGGTAACATACGTGACACTGGCAGTCTGATTGCAACACGCATCGTGAGGTTTTGTTGAGTGCCAATTCCTTGTTCAAAGCCACTTGATTCCGGAACTCATCTCTGACCTATAACGAGGACTTCCTGTAGCCGGCTGCGAGAAAGAATGAAGTTAGCTTCCCGTACTAAAAACAGCACAGACAGAAAACTCGACAAAACTACTCAACGAGCAGCACTTCGATTACGACAGTACAGGGGTCAGAGCTCTAGTTGTGTGCATATATTTAGTTTAATACGAAGTGGAATCATTTCTGCTTCCTAAACCGGATGTGTTAGGCTGAACGGCAAGAAAAATGTTTGAAAAGTTACTACTGCACGAGAATCTTTTATTTTCGCATTACTATGAAGAGATTAGGCAGGTATAGTAAGCAACTACTCGATAATAGAAGTCGTGAGCATTTTTCACAACGTACTTTTGTAATGCAAAATTACATAAAAATTTGTCAACAGTATAATCTCAACTAAAGTCATGCCTACTGTCATCGTTCACCAATTGCGTCAGTACTAGGGCCAGAAACAGTTCCCTGTATCAAGCTAAACAATTCGACCAACCATTGCCCTGCATTCCACATGCTTCTTAGACGATTCAAGGTGCAGTGTAACTGAAAGTGAGCACAAGAGATAAAAAGTTGATGGTGTCATGTCTGGCGAATACGGATGATGAGGCAGCACCCCACATCGCACCTCATGAACAGCAGCTTTAGTCAGATTGGAGATGTGACGATGGGCGTTGCGTTGCTGAAGAACACAATTTTGTCCACTCGGTGTTTTTTCCGAATTACTTTGCTGAACCGGTGCAGCTGTTGAACGCAAAGCCCCGCATTTATTGTTTGGTTGCGCTCAAACACTTCGTAATGATTTTGCTTTCTCAGTCGCACCGAGCAAACAACATGCACTTTCGAGGATGGAAGTCTTGTTTTACACGAGGAGTCGCTTGTCTATCGAGAGTGACTACTCTGTACGCCGCTTTATATTAACGTAGCAAGATCATTTTTATCACAAGTGACAATAAGGCACTGGAAGTGCCGTTTGTGGCCAAGATTTGCGTAATGTCGAGCGAGCCATCTGATGAAATCGTGGAGCGCTCATTCTGTAAATTTTACTCTGCGTCCAGCACAAACGCTCTATACAATTGTTTCTGAATCTTGCCCATTGAGCGAGATGGTTCGTTCCAGTTCTTTAACACATTGATCTGTTCCGCCAACGATATGGTCGCCTGACCTGGATTTTCGAGAAGAATGAGGTGGGTTTATCGTTCCTCATTAAACTTATTTCATTGACTGAAGCCTGACCCGTACTTCATCTGAAACTTCCAATTTTTTTTTTATCACAAAGACGATGGACGGGCGCTGCCTTCAGGCATTATTTCTTTTCCATACACGTCGCAGATCTCACTAGCAGCTTAGGAAGCAATAGCTCCAAACGCATAAATGCAAATGGTGTCGAAAATGATCCGATTTCTTCCCCTACCATAGCATGTAAATGACGAGGAATTGGCCTAATAATTAAATTTAAAAATCAAATAAACTGCCTTTTAGAGCAAACTTAAAATATTGAAAATATAAAACATTTGCAAAAGTTTCGTCTAGGAATGAATTTTCTCATAAAAATGCTCACTTATTCCTCAACCCAGTATATCTACATAACTAGAGTAGCATTCTCCTGGGTTAAATATCTATATAACTTTAATGCATCGTGGCTTAAGACCATCGCCCGTGGTGGAAGGGGCGCCTGAAAGTGTTGAGTCAACAGGTTTCAATTTTTTTCACATTTAGGTCAACCCACCTGACTGCCTGAAAAATGAAATACATCGGGATAATAGTTCAATTTCCTCTAGTAGTATTTTGAGTGAAAAGAAATACAATGTATAAGGATATAACTACACATATATATAATTCTAATATTAGTGAATAGGCGACACATAATGTTAAGCCTTATTACCTCCGCCAAGGAGGTTATGTTTCCGTCGGGTTTTTCTGTCTGTCTTTTTGTCTGTTAATCTCTTCGTCTTTCTGCCTGCCACAAAGATAACTCAAAAAGTTATGAACGGATTTTGACGAAATTTACAGAGATTATTAGGTATGTTACGAGGACAAGACGATTAACTGTTGGTGAAGATCCGTCAATCCATTTGTTTTTTGTCTGCCTCATTTTTCTCTACGCCATAACTCAAAAAATTAAAATCGGATTTTCATAAAATTTACATGAGTTGTTAGGTATATTACGAAGAGTAAATGACCAAATTTTGTGATGATTTGTTTGTTAGTGTGTTTGTCGCTGTGTTTTACTTTATGCTTGTTAGTGCAATAACTCACAAAGTTTTGAATGAATCTTTATAAAACTTAAAGGAGTTGTTAGTAATGTTAAAAGACATAATTGATCAAATTTTGTTTCAGATCGGTTGGTTTGTTTCTTTGACTTATGTTTGTCACTATGTTTGTCAGCAGCATCACTCAAAAAGATATCAACGGATATAAAAAATGCAGAAACTATTAATGCTATCAAAAGGTACAACTATTGGATTTTGGAGCCGATACAAAGAAAATCATGGTTTGAGAGCCAATTTGAATTTTTCTTTACCGTTGCCTTACTTCGCGGAGGCATGCGCTCTCAGAGTGCTCTAGTTGTCGTTGTTATGGGACATTATGATAATAGGGCGACAATCTCATATCGCCCTAAAGTATAACGGGTTAAAGATCTATAATGTACGGCTTTTGCTGAGACGCTTCCCGACAGGTAAACTGGAAAATCGCGTCGTACACAAGCCGCTATCCACCACTGCCTCTGCTATTTGTGATACCCATCAGTAGCTGGCCTGTGTAAGGTTAGGAAAGCAAGGTTAGGTTGCGTTAACGTTCAAAATAGCTTTGTTTTCATAAGTTAAGTGGAGCAAGGACTGGTTAAGCTAATATTAGCTTATTTGTACGTCAGCTAAGTCAGTCCTAGCCTTATTTAACCTTATATGCCAGCTTATATGCTTGCCAGCAGAACCTAGCACTGCTTTACGTAACTTCAGAAACAGGCTCTTTAAAGCGACAAGTACCTCGTTTCGTCCTAATATCATTGTAGAGCTTTATATATAGTTCCAATAGTAGAGTACGACGACACTGGTACATGTGCGCCAGTATAGAGCCCACGTTTAAGGTAAGGAAAGGCAAAGCCTGGTTCACATAGATACATGCTAAATGAACGTCTTATGAAAATGTGTTTTTTTCAACGTTAGTTGAACATAACCGTATCTCTCCTAACCTTAAACAGGCCAAGCTTATTCGCCGTTTTGGGATGCAGTGGTGCCGGAAAATTGGTGGTGGCTCGAGGTGAGATTTGCTTATAAAGAAACGTGGTTGTTCGTCCCGTAGAGAATAAATTTTGTGTATTAAAACTACGATTTTAGATTTTACCTGTGCAACTTTGGGCGATATGGTTTTGTTGTCTTAAGCCCGGTGCCCACGTAACAACTTTCGTTGCTGCTAGCAGCCTAGAGGCAACTCAAGTAATCCGTTTATGTAGCCGCGGCACGGCTTCAGCTTTACCAAAATTTAATTGTATAAAATATTGTTGAAAATCTCAGAGTCTACTGCAATTTCTACATCGAAACAAGTGGCAATGGTGAACTGTGTACTGTCACTCCTAATTATGAGCAGTTTAGGTTCATAAAGATCGACATTTTTAGAATAAGTGCACGATGTTCATAGACTGCTAACTAAAGTCACAGCCACGACAACTCATTCGGATTAGGTGAGTTGGCTATAGGCTGCTGCCGGTAACTATGGTTGTTACGTGGGCACCGGGCTTTATTATCACTATGTCGCTATCTTCTCACTACTATTAGCGCTATATGGAAACAATTACAGGCACATAAAAAACGTAAACATCATCAACTCTCACTGATGATACATTAATAAGTATTACTTACTGCATAGAAATGTATCTATTACAGTATATAAATTTTTATGCAGTAATTAATTTTTATTAAAGAGAGGAGAGTAATCGGACTCAATAGACGCTGTATACAGAGTAATAATAAAGTAAGTATAAGTGCATTGAAACTATTTTTTGAATAGTGAGAATAGAACATTCATAATATTCAAGTACCAATGCGTAATTAATTTTAGAAAGGAATGAGTGAATGAGCAGGTTCATTTTAAAACTAAAATGAGATCATGCTAGGCAAAGAACTGCCTGTTGTATAAAAATTTAATGAGAGCATGGAGATTTTTATGCTGAAAAGAGGTCATTTGGGATTGTTCGTTAACGAACTGAAATTAAGTATTAACTGTTTTAAATGGTGAATGAGCAAGCGTGACTTAATGAGCCACATAACATGGCTGTGAGGCAAACCAGCTGACGTGTAATTGGCACACTCATTAGTGAAGGTCATTTCGTGGAACTAAGTAGCATAGTTGGTAAAAAGTTTGTCTACTTTGCGATAATGTGGCCACTGATGAACGTACTTTGAAGCTATTGTGCCAAAGCACTTAACCGATTCTGCCAACAATTGCGCATATAGTCAACGAGGTAGTTCCTGTTAGTTGATCATAACCGACAAAAATCATAAGATGGAAGTAATATAGAATTTCTAATGGTAAACTGCAATGAAATTTTGATAAACGGTGTTCCACAGCTACGTACGAGTACTGTATAATGGGTGACCAGAACTAAATTTTAAATAACGTACACAACGGACTATCAGGAACTTGAGCATATAAAACTACAAAAATAAAAGTGGTGGCCCTTTTGGAGGATAGTAAGCAGTGAAGACATTTTAAGTAAATTATAAGTATATACTCGATAATGCTCTCAACCCTCTTAATTCTACTGTACGTTTCTGTGGACATTTAAGTTGAGTTGATGTAATATTGCTGCGAATATATAGTGGCGTTTAATAAACAGACGCGGGGGAGGTGATTCGATATTAATACGCGAAAATTTGTAGGTCGCTCATGAACGAAGTTCGATGTTCTTCCCACCAGTATAAAATGAATATTTTCTATCAATTCATACTAAATTTGGTGTGATGATGATTGCTTTAGTCAGTTTAGTGTTTAAGAACCCCATAGGTGACTTAAATCAGGAGAGATTGTAAATGAATCAAGGGTAATTTATACAAATAAGAAATATTCAACACCATTTACGCCCGAAAACGAGACGTCACTTCGTCAGTTATCAAATTAATAAAATTAATAAATCCGTGAATAACAAATAACTGTTAAATAAACAAACAATTATAGGAAAGAGTACTGTAAAAATAATAAATATACTAATAAATAACTAAATATATACGTAAAGAAATGAATAAATGGGCAAGAAAAGAAAGTGGATTTCCAGAAGCTTATGCTCTCTAATAAAAATAAGTGTTGTTGATACTTTTAACAGCAACTGAACAACTTTTGTGAAAATCTTTCTAACCGTAGGCAACATTAAATATCAATCACTAAATTTTAACAAAACAACTTACTTTACATTGCTCATTAACTAATGCTGTCTGGGAAACAAGTTTGACCTAGTTTAGGAAGATAAAAGTACCCCCTACGTGACACATCTTGGCCGTGTCTTTATTACCCGAGTGCAGATTTCCTGCCATTTTACTGGTGCGTAATGTAGGGGCAGCAACCACAGTTACAGATAGGCACAACTAGCGGCTACCGCCCCAAACTTTACCTAAAAAAAAAAACGCTTCAGCCGACTTCCAGCCACGAGATAAATAGATCAGATAGCAAGAGACAGACCAACAGGCCCAATCTCGGAGAGGAGATAAAGCCCAGGCCCCGTACCGGTGAGCTATTGCCGTTATTCGTAAAAAATAGCTATGGACGTCTAATGGGAAACCACAGCCAATGCGATAACTACAAATATGATAAGTTCAATTCCTCCGATACGTTGTAACGGACCGCGACTTCACTCCAACGGAGAAATAAATGTCAAGTCAACTTCATGATACGCGCCCAAATGGGAGTTCTACATGCACTGGTTCGTGCTGCAGATAGATTCCCTCTTGGCTCGATCGCGCGCTACAGGAGTGGACCGTTGCAGTCACACTGAATCTAACCGGTAATAAATTCGCCATTCGTTGCATGAATTCATTTTTAATAATATATTGGGTAGTTGAGCCTCCGCTTCCAATATATACAACGTCGATCAAACAGAGGTAGATAAAATGAGCATAGATTAGGCAGATAGAAGCGTGCAACCCATGCTCGAGGGTTTTCCCCGTGCGAAACATCAAGTCGGGAAGGGAGAACAAGACAAAGAGTCATCAGTAGAAGCATGAAAATGGAATTAAGCGAAGTGGTCACAAGAGACAGACGTCCCGAAGGCTAAGCTAAGACAGCCTATAGGGTACCGTAGTCCTGGGGCCACTGTTCCCCAGAACATAGGAAGGACGAACCTAACCCTATGGCCTCCCATGCATTCGATGAAGTTACCATTCGTTGACTTCCCGTTCGATAAATTCACCGTTGACAAATTAATTAACCAGCGATAAATTTATAGCGAGCCCCAAACATAAGTAAAACTATTTCGTATTCACATCACAGCCTAGAGAATGACAACCAATGGACCGGGAAAATGAATCTATACAATATATTCGTATACATTTTGTAACCAGCAAAAGGCTTTCCAATGTACTAGAAATATTAATTTGCAATACGCACTCGTAATACTCCCTCCCCCCCCCAAAGAAAGTTCATAAACAGGTGATCAGAGACAAATGTTATGCAAGCGCAAGGTAAGAGAAGTGGCCTTGCAATACTTTTTTTTTTAATTTGTAGCTCTCTAATTAGTTGAAAACAGTTCCGTTCGGCCTCATCAGCGGGCTTCATTGAAGTAAATACGAAGGTCTAATTAATGTTTTTCTTTGGCCTAGTTTTACGCACTGACGAGTGTTTTTCAACAGATGCAGTCGTCAACAATCATTGATCAGACGATCTCAATGGCTTACTGTCAAAACCTTTTGTTCCACAGCTCAGGGCAATCACAATGATTAATGATTTGCATGGTTTTTTCGTGTGCACGCGAACGACATTGCCTCAAATAGAATGGCGTTGTTTTGCAATTAATATTTCCACAACCCGACGCAGCGAAGCGTAAGTGGTAGCTGTATGGGCGACGGTTTCTTGTCTGCCCTGCACGTCCAAGGCCTGCCAGCCGCTGCCTGTTCGCAAGGTAAGTGTTCGGCTGTAGTTGAGGATGGCTGTTTTGTGATGGCTACAGAGAAAGTGTGTAGCTGTGGAGGACGTACCATGCTACAGGTTGTGAGTTTCATCAGGACTCTCAAGTTTTTAACCTTTTCAGTCCCAAATTTCTGATTTCGCTATAAGGTGCTAGAAGAAGCTCATATTAGACACTCTCCTTGTAGTCACCTGAGCGCCACCTCCCGTTTTATTCAGTCGTAAATGAAATACAAGCAATGACTCCAGTCTTGTTGTAAAATACATATATTTTCCAAATTTACAAAGCGAGAAACAACGCGCTGGTTTCAATAATGGAAACTTTGATGCGGGAACTGAAGTTCCCGTCGGGAGGAAACGATTAAAGTAGTTAAGCCTCATTGCTATTTGTCATATGTTAACTATTTGAGGCCCCGTCGTCGTAAGTCTTGCAACCACGGTGATCCAAGAACACCTTTCGACAAAGTTTTAAGTTGAAGTTTTAAGTAGTGCTCGCACTACGTCCAGAATTGTTTAACTCGTCCTGTGAAGAGTTGAGCAGCCAAGAGCTGGCTGAGTTTAACACATTTTATATTTTGAAAATTCAGCTCACAAGTGTAGCGTGGGGAAATGGCATTTTCAAATTTGCACCTTATATGGGTAGTAACCTAAAGCTTTAAATCTATATTGTGGAGTCACAGCTACAAAATTAGGTTCAGTTTCAAACAGCACCAATCCCTAAAGTACAACTTTAACTTTGGTTGGGTATTGTAGGGATAAAATTTTCAACATTATCATATTTTTATGCTCTAGTCATTGGTTTAGGCTTCCCTTCCGCAGAAAGATGATGTCACAGAGAAAGAAAGAAGGGACATATAGTATGACGATAGACACGTGGAACCCATGCACGAGGGTGTTCCCACACAGAATGAACCGCATGGGAACAGCAAGTCGGAAAAGAATTAAGAGGAGGAACAGATGGAAGTAATATCAGTAGATGTAAAATCGGAACAAAACAAAGTGGGCACGAAAGGCAGACGTCCCGAAAGCCTGGATAATGGCTATGGTAGCCCTGCACAAACTCCCAGCGGGCGCTACTCCCCATAACATAGGATAGCTATTAATATTATGATGACTATCGAGAATGACATTTTTTCAACTGTAATACTACAACATCCTTTTCCATATCGGAGTTTTAGTTTCGCGATCGTCATCTAAACGCTTTTACCATCTCCAAACTATTTTAGTATTATTGGAGTAACTGGAACTCCATTACCGTTACACCTGAAAGGGGCTCCTGCATTCGTCTTCCGTGCCTGATTCCAACCGGACGGCATACTTTCTTTACTAAATACGAACAATAAAATTTTGTAATGAATTTCTGATGTATCCAGTGATGGCTAGTTTTAATTGCAGACTGGCGGATGGCACAGTGACCACGTACAGTAACTGAGGTCACTGTATTTCATGTATGTCCCAGTTTGTATGTAGTTGTATTGGACTCTACTTTCACATCATTGGCTTGTACATGGCTTAGAGTTCACGTGTACTTTACAGTTGTACGTAAATAGGGTAGTACTGATAGAGTGGCCGACTGATCGCGCAGGGCTCTTAAATTATTGTACTTCCCGATTTTGTCTGTGACTAAAATTTCCCTCATAGTTCCTGATAATTTTTTTTATGGTTCAGTCAGACCCATACAGAATATACGTACATAATATACATAATCATATTTTTCATTAGTATATAAAAGATAAGATAATGAACTAATATATAACTTTTACAAAATGAATTAACCCTATAATATTTTAAATAAGACGCCTATCAAGAGTTTTTTACTTAGTCTGAGGATATACTATCCGTCGGAGTTTATCGTGCGTAACCTTTCACATAATATATGTCGCTACTGGAGTGTTTAAATGTGACAGTTTTTAATTAAAAACTAGACGGCCCGTGACCCGTAGGGTCATCATTGCGATCGTCTTCTCTTTCGCTAAAAAGGCAGGGGCTATTTAGCTGGGCCGTCCTCTCCTGCCCGGCAAGGAGCGGCCCGTTCGGTTCACTATCAACAGATTCTTTGCTTCTCTAACGAATATTCTACACTCAGGTTAGAAGTAAAGTCAAATTATTATATGCTACGTATTTCAGTTGCATTACCCATGCAACCGATGAATTGATCATGCCCGTTCTTAAGGCCCAGCTCAGTTTATCTTCCGTATCACAGATATAATCGAATTAAAGAGCTAACCCATGGAAAGTCCCTCGAATTTCTTCCCGTCTAAAAGCGGAGAAGCCGAGTCAAACAAGATACAAGTAAATAAACAAGCAGGTAGGGGTTCAGAGTTTTAGTATAATATAGATGTTACCAAGTGCAATTACACCCCCCCCTCCCCTCAAAAAGCTGTATTGGGAAAAAAATAGCACATAACAGTAAGAGGAAATCTACGGACTTTGCAATGTCATTTTCTGAGGGTAAAACTGGAAATGCTGGCGTGGGTAAGATTAAAGAGAGGCTAAGTTAAGTTCAGTTAACGTTCTAATACGTTTAAATCGCAAGATTTCTCACTTGGGACGTTAGGGGATTCAGCCCCTGCTTTTTTATGTTTGGATTGGTCAGGTATGGTTAGGTTAGGTCCGATTCTTTAGGTATGTTATGTTACGTTAGCTTATTATAAGCCGATTGCACTTGAACCCCTCTTTAGTTTAAAGAATACACCTCAATCCCTCTTAAGACTACACCTGAAGCAAAATACGCGCAAACCCATATTTGAGACTAATAACACCTAAACCCGTATATAAAACGATAACACTGTAAACCCCTCATTAGCTACAAAAAATATTCCTGTCCAATTCCTTCGATTGCTCTATATATACGTACATATACACTGCATACTTATTAACGAGAGAAGTGATACAACTAGGAAGGTCTTATTAGAAAGGATAATTGAAGAAGCAGGGCCACCGATGTTACTTAATGTACGTCCCAGTTTCCGTTTTGAGGTTAATTAGGTCGCTAAGTTGCTGAGGAGTTTTTATTTTATATTGCTTGGCCATCACTAACGTCATTGAGCTAAAGAGGGTGACCTAGTTATAGACTTCTCCCCGCAGTTAAATCTAACCCAATTAGGGCAGAGCGGTCCACCATCGCATGATTGAAAGAATTCAGACTCCGGAATTCCCACCGTCAAATTCATTAATCTTTGCCTTTGAACTCCTGGGAAACTTTTGCGAAGGATGTAACTTCTCAACGTCGGTACGTCGGTCTTGCATCCTCACCAATTAGTGGAGGTCCTGGGGGAAGTTAATGAAATTTTGTTTCTCTAATGCGCCAAAAGCGCTTTAATCTTTTCATCCTAAACTTTATCAGTACAGGCCTCCGAGAAGAGGCTAAGGCAGAGATGACCGTCATTTGCAGGATGTAAGTTGAAAAGTTGCGCCATTGATCCAATCAATAATTTTTAGCACAAAGTTTACTAAACGTCGTGAAGGAATATATCTTCGTAAATTCGTATGGCTATATTATAATTATTTAGAAACCTAAATATGAAGTAGTTAGGGATATAATTGTTGGACAAGATATTGTATATTCACAGGGAAATTAAATTGAGAAGTTTAAAATGACGTTCTCTGTTAGGGTCACGTAAACCGAAACCTTAAAGTAACCAAGCAAGAACGTGATTCTTTGCATAGGCACGTACACCACTGCCTAAAGAACAACTGCCACATATCATACACTGAAGACCACCTTTTAGATTGGAAAAACGCCTATGTCTCAGAAATCCCAACCAAACCAGAATTTTTCTCGAAAAAAGGCGTAATGCCCTGCATGGGCACTCCTGTACTTCAAGAATAGCTTTTCTCTTCTATGGCACAAATCTCGTTCAAGAAAGATGGTGTAATCCTGGGAGCAGTCCAATAAATTTTAGGAAAGTATGATGTGGCCGGGCTGAGATCGGCTTTTGCTGATCTCATAAATTGCACGAGAGCCCCCATATCCGTCACAGCTTCCTCCTGCTCTTCTCTTGGACAGCCCAAGATGTTCGCTTTACATGTTCGCCACGCTAACGAATACGTTGGAGCAGCATCCTCAGGGCCTTCCATTGTAGGCAAAATATTTCCGGACCCTAGCGCGCTGCTATCAGAAAGATTGAGTCTGAATGGGGCTGGAGATGGCTGCAAATGCCTTAGCGTAATTGTAGATATTCTTGCATTTGCTTAGTAGCGACATAAAGAGAAAACTCACTCTGTGTATATCCAAAAACAATTGTGTCTGCTTGGGCGAGATGTACATACATACTTCTAACTAAATATTTAATTAAATTCATTCCACAACGTAGGTCAGCAAGCATCTCGGCGATACGTTAAAAGTTCTTTTTGATTAGCATTTGGCACAATTTTTCGTTAAGGCCTAAGAGTATCATAACTTCATGAGCAAATAATGTGAGCACGTCACAAATTTGCAGATAATTAACTTCTTTAGATCTTTTGAAATCGATTAAATATACATCATCAATTGAAGTGATAACTTCATTATTTTTTCGCTACACTCATTTATGCTCCAGCTACATGTAACTACTTCAGTGAAAATGCACAATGTTTACCACTGAAGCTCATTTTCACACGTTTTCCAAAACACTGAAGAGAGCAATGTGAGAGTGGAATAATTACGTAACGCGGCGCATTAGGGCATACGCTTCTAATGTGAATATTAGCTACCAAGCACCCTGCGAGTCTGTGTCGCGCACACACCTACACACAAATCTGTAATATGATAAAGACCAATATGCATATATCCATTTATTTGATCTTATTTTGACGCTTATAGAAAACAGGTGAAAATTAGGCCACATATAGGCTTAGTGATAGGTGACAGGTAAAAAATAGACCTGTTAGTGATGATCGCAAAGGTTAAAATGGTAATATTATATTTGATTCTAGGGGTGTACCGATACTATCGGTATTAGTACTATTTAGTTTTGGTCAAATTTTGGGGTATCGGTATCGGCAAAAAATATCGATTTTGCCGATACTTTAAAAAAAATGATGCAAGTTTGCATTCTGTGGACACGGCAACTTTCGTTCGCCAATGTACAAGGAGCTCTAGATGAAATTTTTAATTACGTAATTAAGAGCATTCATTGTTCGTTCAGCTAGATACTAAAATACGATATGTAATGAAAATATCACCCCGTAAATATTTACCAGAGCAGGAAGGGTTCTGAGAATCACCTAGCGAAAATACATACAGTCAAGCATCAGCAGCTATAACGTCAGGGTTGTCCTGTTACAGGAGATGTAAGAAACGCAGCGAGAACATAAGCAAAAGCTTCGTTTTTGTATTGCATGTCAAGTGAAAAGTTTGCTAATCGCAGAAGCTAGAATGTAGTTGGACGACTGCACTAGAGCTATGGCGAATTCTAGACAATGGGCATACGGTACGATAAAAGGGCACCAACATAGAATGTGGCGGGTCCGATTATTGAAAGGTACTTCATGGTTTATAGATATAGAAAGTTGCTTTGGCATCGCTTTACATTTTCTGCACTAGGTTACCTACTTTAGCATTATTTCTACTGTTGAGATATCTGTGTTTCACTTCTGACTGTTCATCCTTTTAGCACTTTCCCACACCGCGTGCCAGACATAGCTTAAACCAAATTATAGCCTCTATTTCTGTAACTATTTCATAAAGCTGCTTCTGCTGTACTCTGTACCAAATGCATTCTATACAGCTCTCCATTAATTCCGTAATCAAAGGTAGTGTACATATACTAGACGGTCAGATGGAAAAAACAATGACCCTAAAAGCGTGCAATAAATGGCAAAACTGAGTTCTCACAATAGTTTTGAAAGCTTAATAAACGCATGTCTGCGCGCAAAGTATTTTGCAGCCCTGTTCTCTGGAAAGATTGACAGGTCTGGAGGTCATATAACCGCGAACTTAGGAGTCAATGACCGCGAAGTCGAACTGCGAATATCCGTAATAAATGCTGCCAGCTCTTTCAACTTCCGGCCAATTGCATAAGTCGCAGGTCTTCCGACGGGGCGTGGATTGTCTAAGCTTGCATTCATTCATTCATTCATTCGACTGTCGGGTGTTGTCGCCTATTTAGTTCTGTGATGATTTCTGTGCTGCTCTTACTTTTTTCGACTCGCGTTTTATTCGAGTGCTTTTCAAAAGGTGCTTCGGTTTCACGACTTGAGGTACGTCAGGCGTGTTGAATTGGCGTCTTCCAGTGATATATCTGATCAAATTAACTAGACTGAACTCAGCAAACTTGGTACTTATAACTAAGTTTACTTGTCACATTGGATCGACATTCAAGTATTACATGTGTTACCGAAATCCACAATCAGACAAAGATAAGCTTGGTAATCTTATGAGCCAATAATTTTCTGAAATTTTAGAGGATTGCTTTGGATTAATCGTTTCAAATTGCAATGCTATCGGTAGCCTCATTCTTTTTTATAATAGTTTTTGCACGTAGCCCTGGCCGCCATAAACTATATTGCCTCGAGAAGAGTAAGAGACATGTAGAATACTGTAATAGCCTGTAACACATGCACCCGAGTGTGCACCCATCATTACCTGATTACCATATATATATCCTCAAGGAGTTTATGTATCATGTAAATTCATTTAAATGAAAAAAATGATATGACAACAGAATGACCAAATTCAATTATAAGTATCCTCTCTGATATTCCTTTTTTCTAGAAAAGTATCGGCATCGCTAAAAGTAACGGCAATTTTTAGGTATCGGTATCGTCAGATTGCTAAGTATCGGCAGCAAAAGTGGTATCTGTACACCCCTATTTGTTTGCCCTTCTTTCCCAGCAAATGTTGAAATCCAATCAATGTAGATATATACAGCTTGTGCTAGCACTCTCATGCATGCTGATTTGTTCTCTCTTTTGAGTTGTCTCACATCTAAACTTGAGCTGCCGTTAGTTCACGCTTAAGCTCAAATTCAGTACCTACATGTCTAGCGGAGCATAGAAGGAGATATCCTGCGGCGGTTGTAGGCTGGTAAAGAAAATGATTTTCGGTTGTAGGCTGGTAAAGAAATGATTTTCGGTTGTAAGCTGGTAAAGAAAACGATTTTCGGTTGTAGGCTGGTAAAGAAAATGATTTTCGGTTGTAGGCTGGTAAAGAAAACGATTTTCGGTTGTAGGCTGGTAAAGAAAATGATTTTCGGTTGTAAGCTGGTAAAGAAAACGATTTTCGGTTGTAGGCTGGTAAAGAAAACGATTTTCGGTTGTAGGCTGGTAAAGAAAACGATTTTCGGTTGTAGGCTGGTAAAGAAAACGATTTTCGGTTGTAGGCTGGTAAAGGAAACTATTTTTATGACAATAAAGGATTTTTCCCCTTTTGATCTCCTCCTCTGACGAAAAGCCTTTCACTTGAACATAAAACTTTAACTATTGTCATATCATCGTGTATTTTTGGATACCAAGCTCAATTTATATTAGGAGTGATGCTTGACAGCGAGCTAAAAAAGAATTGATTTTCAGCGTATTGCCAATGATAATAGTTGAGTTGTTCTTCGGAATTGAAGCCTAGAATGTTATCGCTTTTAATCAATCCTTTAAATTTGTATTCGCAGTGCATTTTACAAAAGCACATCAGTAACAAAATTTTGATCATTAGAGAAGTATCACAAATTTTTCGCGGCCAAGTTGCCAGCCGGGTGCATTAGTAAACTGATAAATTACTAAAAAAAAACTTGTACAGAAAAAATTCTTCCAACTGAAACGAATCATTGGGACAGAAAGGCGACACAAAAGCCACATGAAGGAGACCATTAAGTTTCATTTGGTGTTCTGGATTCGTCGGCTGTGTTATCAAACTACCATTGTTATAAACATTATGCAAAATCAACATTATACAAAATACGACTGGTGACTGGTCAATTTGCCTCTGAGCAGCTTGTTTTTGAAGTACTACTGAAATTGCCGATGTGTCACATAGACACAGAAAAAGATCTCCATTTATGTAATTTTTGTTTCATTTTAAGACAATTATATTTAAGGTCAGAAATGTTTACTTTCGACCAGTTTTTCTTTCCGCATCAGCCGACGTCTCAGTGGAGTAAAGGAGGTTATGCATTCAAAAAAAAATCCACGGATCGATGTTTTGACTAGGACTTAACTTGCGGCACTCCAGTACCATAGACCGCATCAGTAGCTACTTGACTCTTAGGTCCAAAAGTGTCCTCTGACGCTGGCAGCCAAATGGGTAAAATGGGATTTTCTCAAGAGCTATTATGAACATGTCCAGACCCGATCATGCAGGCAAGCGCCCAAGTGCGTCCCCGCCGTATCCAAGATACCTTCTCCGCAAGAAAAATGTTGAGTATCTTCAGTATTAGATAAGGAAAAAAAAGAATAACTGCTGAGAAAATCCCATTTTCCGTTGTCGACTTTTGGCCGCCAGCGTCAGACCTTAGAGTCAAGTACTGTAGCGGTCAATGCCAGTACCTACAAAACGTTAGGCTCAAGTAAATTGGCTCACAGCCAGAAACTACGACAATTCAGATATTTCGTCCAATTTAATGCGCGTGCGTCAAATTTCCAGACCGACACTTCCTGTCCTATTTTACGATCAGTGAAAGCGAAGGCTTTCGATTTTCTTCTGAGCATGCATGCCTGCATCATTCTGCGCAACGGTGGGTGATGTATTAATGCATAAAGTGTAAAACTGTAGCGGCGAGTCCCCTCAATCTGTCCCAGACGTCGCATAAACATCATCAAAACGTCACCTTCAGAAGCCTTCGGACTTTCATCACGAGTGCCGTCTTCATAAGCTTCCCGTGCTTGCTTTCTGAGCCTCGCATCGTCCTTTATCGTCCAAACTAGTCAAGATCTGTTTGGGGAACTCCTTTGTCGTCGACCTTGTGCGTCCGAGACAAGCTGGAAAGCGAACTTGAGCTTTGCAATTCGTATTTGCTCCCAAGGTTGGCAATATTGCCATGAGCATCGCTGACAAATTGTTGGCCCATTAAACCAGGGGTTCTGAACATTTCAATGACGACAGCCCGGCATGTGTCTAATTAATCTGATACCCTTTCATTTGACCGTCGAAATACGTAATCATTACCATTGCTTGTATAGTTGTCAGTATGCCTTCCTAAGATGCTTAATACCTACCTACAAGTCGATTTCTGCATCCCAGCACAAGCTCTTTAAGCATCCCTGATTTGAGCCATAGCGTAAGCAAACAAAAATTTAAAACGTTGATAAACATAAATTTGCCATACTCTCTCACTCTGAAATTCAGCTTCAGTATTTAAAATTTATTAACAATTACTTACATACTAGTTTGTAAATTTTCGAGTGCATATTTAAAAGTAGCGGGAAAAACTTCAAAGCCAAGTATCGTACTTTTTTTAACGGCAAATATACCTACATGGAGTGCTAGCTCGTCCAATATTTTCTCTAGTGAGTTAATTGCAACAAGTGGCAAGAGTTTCCGAGAAAATGACTTCATGCACAGTATCAATTGATTTTCTTCTACCCAGAATTTTTCTAAACTCTGAATTACTGTGTTTTTTGAATAAAGTTTGCTCTATAAAAAATCATAAGTGCAGGGAGTGATGATAATCTTTGAGTCGGAAGCTAAAATTTATCAGTACTATATTACTTTTAAAGTACATCTGACGAGGTCCAGGTGGCGCTATGCAGTCCACTCCACCCGATTTATCCAGAGGTGGTGTTGAATTAACAGCGGGAAAACCAGCAGTGAGTTATCTCCACACTACATACCTATACCTGCTTGCAGCTGGTCTGTCTGCCCTAGTATAGCTCTTAAGAGAGTTACTTAGTAATTTAACATAAGTATCCTCAGCCATGACCCTACTTCAGCCTCGGAGTAAATAGTAATGGAGACGCCATAACTGACTAGCAGTGGGACCAAACAGTTCACTGTGACTTTCTGAACTGCATGTGCTCGGCGACCTCAGACCTGGCAGTCACTATAAATTAAAGATTCTAGACAGAAGGCCCTCCACGATATCAGCCCCTCTCTCCAGGATGAGCTGGTTGGTGAAACGTTTTAGCTGAAGTGATTTACGCACCGATTCCCGGGTAAGTACCTACAGCAAAAAATCTTTCGAGGGAAAAAAATAAATAAAAAGAAAAATCCTCAGAAACCCACTCTACATTTTCGTATTTGATGAAATTTCTTATAAAAGTATGAAACGAGCATTACAAAAAAGGTTTTTATGTATATAGACTATACTTGTTCGCTTATAACATTATAAATGTTAATGCCATGGTAATGAAAAACTTCAGAATACTAAGAAACGGTAAAACATATCGACGTATAATCCTACCATTTTCGAAGCGGTAGATGAAAGAAAACTTTTTGTAGTGACTAAATCAAAATACTGTATACAAGATAATCAATATGAAACGTCAATTCAAATGACAAAATCTCTCCATGCACCAGCCATGTTCGGAACGCGACCCTTGTCTAGTACGTGTATTCGGGGTAGATGAAGAAATTATACCACCCTTCAGGTCGGTGGCGCGATGTCATTTCAGCCGTCCCTTCAACGAGACAGCCAGCTCTTGCTACAAAAAGTTGGCCGCTGGTTGATGAGGAGTTGACTGTCTAGCGTCCAAAAATGTAAACACAGCTTACTATTCTTCATACCGTATAACCCGCCAATTTTTGCTGGTAAAATCAGTTAGACATACAAAAATTGCTGTCACACCGGTAAATAGCAATAAAATGTTTACTACACTTTATTTTCATGCAAAAAAATATATCGTTACATTTGCATTCATGCTGCCACTCTGAAATGCCCCAAATTATTTTGTCTCAAACAAAACTATGGCCAAAATAATTACCAACTATCTTATTGGCCGTAATTTGCCTCAACAAATTTTTAAACGTCGGAAAATCTTCCGTCAACTAAAATATGCCCTAAGCTTTTTTTTCAAAACTTACTGGGCACAAAATTTCAGCCTCAAACTAAGAAATCCTCCATATATGATTCGCCAAACCAACTTATTGCTTTTCGTCAATAACCCGATACATTACGCCTAATTATTGTAGCGATAAATATTTACCATCAAAAAATTTATCACCCAATTGGAATATTGTCAAATATTATATGCTCCAAACATTCTCTCCGCAAATATGTATTCCGCAATTCTGTGGTCCGTCTAACCAAAATATCCTCAAATTATCTACAGTAGGAGCAAATAATGGGGGTGTACCCCCGCGGAGAGTGGCAGCGCTGCCATATCGTGAGTATATCGTCTCCGCTAGTTTTGTTACAATTTAGTTTTAATGATGAGTTTTATCACTCATCCCGCCTATCATTAGGCGTAAATTTGTAATTTATTAAGGTATGACACAGGTAATGGCACGTATGGTTGGTGCAAAACAAATAAAAACTTATATAGTTGGACAGCATTGAGAATGGTAACGCCGTAGCTCCCGCGCGGGAGGTACGAGTGGGTGTGAGGGGAGAAATTGGACGCTAGACAAGTTTGGGCTAAAACAGATTTGCGTGTAAACTTTTAGCTATCGCGCGCATGGAGGCAACACAGGTTTGGGGTTCTATAATTTGGGGTAGTAAAAAGTTGTGCAAGACTGATTTGCGTCAATATTTTTAGAGCCAAAAAATGAGTTGCCTGTAGAAAAGTGGACGATATTCTCATGGTAGAGAGTATAAGTATGCGCAAAATTATTAGACGTGAGATATTCTGACGTAAAGGAAGGTAGGACAAAGAATTTTAGATGTATCTATGATTATTTAGTGATAAAAAATTTGGTGTAATTAAATTAGATGAGTTAAACTTGCGAACATACAGGTTAGAAGAGAATTTCTTGTGTGAAAGATAATTGTTGGAAAATTTATTTGAGCTTGGATATTTCTCCTGTTAAAATATGTGCGATATGCAATTTTGGGTGAAAATTTTTAGACAACTGCTGAAAATACTATGCAAAATTTGACCTAATTTTATTTTTACGGATATTATTTTCACGATGAGCAAATTGGACGAATGATATTTTGCTGCAATGAGGTTTGATGAAAGAAAATTACCCATATTTTCCCTTGGAGCTTAGAGAAGTGGGTGTACTTGCTTCTGAAGATACATTAGTGCCTGCTGTACAGCCATACCGTTGATGAGACATAGGTCCATGGTCCTCCTCTACCTACACTTACTCCAATGTTTTAGTAGATTAAATGGAAGGTGACATATTTTCTATAGCAAAACAAAGGAGAGTCCAAGCATGGGACCCGGCGGAAGAGAACAGTCAATCGAGAAAATAAACGAATAATTTTGAATTTGTCAGAAGGAAAAAGAAGGGAACACGTATGACCCGAAAGAAAGATGGCTCGAAGGTAACCTAGATAGGGTCCCCAAGAGCGCGTTTTTTCACAGCAGCTAGCATCGTTACCGTGCATAACTGATACTGCAAAGCTGTTTGTGATTGAAATTTTTGTAATAAATAATCAGCCTCCTGCAGACGTGCAGTATTAAAGGTAACTTCAACTACTGCCATATATATTTGGCTCTTGCCCTAGGTCACGAATCCCCAAGGTCTCTCAGAGAATGTGATGCTCATCAATTACAAGTTGTGCATTCATTATAACGTCGTCCTCCTTAGGACAGATATTGATGGACTTCCTGCTGAAAAAAGTTTCCCTGAGTTCTCCGAAAGCTCGGCTAATCACCGCTATCTTGTTCATTCTTTCCCTGAGTGGTGTTCGTTGTAGGAATTTAGATTAACAAGCCATGCACTGTGGAAACTTTCCAGGCCAAAAGTTTTGCTCCTCAGTGATGTCTGGATTAGTATCATGAATACGAAGAGAAAAATGTGCATATTCTAAGTTAGACAACAAATCTATGACCTGGGAAGAAACTAGTACAACAACAATAACAACAAGCGGGACCCGTGGAAATTTCACAGTTAGTTAATGTTCTCACTTTATTAAACGTAACAAGGGCTAAGGTAACCTACACGAGCCCGCTGGGGGCGCTGCTCCTCATTACATAGGATGGGCGAACCTAAATACCATAACTTATTAAAGTGTGGTAAAATGGATAGATGGTCAGACAAACTGCGCAACCGCCGGCATTATATGCATAGTTATTATTACAACGCTGTAAAACTTGCACTGCTCAGAGAAACCCACAACTCGAAGCGTAGCATTATTTCCTACGACTGCAGCCTAACAAGCACGGAGCAGACCTCCGAACGGATATTATCCGTGAGGTGCGGACCCACACCATGGACGCTGCTGCCTATACATCCTCGCTTCTACTTCGCAACAGCAAGCTGCACCGACCTTTGTGTACTTAATTTCTTTATGCGTTTATTTTTTTTGTTCATTATTTTTATTTATTTATTTATTTATTTGTCTATTTTCTATCGCGTTGGAATGTGTTCATGGATATGGTGCTGATGACGTTATCCATAAGCAGCTGATGCACGGGACAGTCTCAAGCAGTTTCTTGGATATTCAAAAGCCTGATATAATTTTTGCGGTAATATTTGGCAGTGCGGTGAGAAGGATGTTTTTTTTTTAAGTTGAATGACATGCAATCATTACACTTGATGCTTGACACTTTGCACGCCAAGTACGCTGCATAAAAAATAAAAATTCACGAGCGGAAGCATGAACAGCCAAGTGTTTTCAAAGCATTTTTGCTGCTGTCATTGATGATGGTATGGTACATCGGTTCTTTAGATGAACGTACGAAAGCAACTAAGACTTCAACCATTAGGCTGTATAGCACGGACGCATGTTGTTTAGAGCAGTAGTGATAGAAATTTGTATTATTATCTTTCGTCACAAATTTTATGTCTATAAAAACATATTACGTTAAATATCTTAATTAATTCCGCAAGCTATCCGGGATAATTTTACTCATCTCTAATAGTTGATGCACTCGTGAGTACTGAGAAATGAGTTAAACCTAACTTTCGAAGTAAATCGTTTGACAACTGAATAAATCGGGCATAATTATTAGAAAAAATTTATTTGCGGTATCCGGTAAGTACCAAGTATTATTACTACGGGAGTGTTAAGATTAAAACGAGCATTAAAGGGCTAGCAAGTATTTCAAGGAAAAGTTCTTATTTCTTTGACGTTCTGCGATATTTTTCGCTCGCTAATAAAAAAAAAAGTCGTGTCACGACAGAAGATAGATCTCTTGAAGTCCGCATACCCGTCCGCGAGAAGAAAAGGTAATGGCTTTTCATAGCAGTTACTGCACCCGTTCCACAATTAAATCTATTGATTAACCTTCACGAATAATCCCAAATGAAAGTGGTCTCAGTAAAGGCTGATCAAAAAATGAAACATTCGTCGGTTTTGATAAAGTGGAACGGCTTAAAAATCTGTTTATTATAGAACGGCCTCACTAAATTGGTTGCTGGTGCCAACAAGTAAGACAAATATTCTGGAGAAGCTATAGAAATAATATTTTTTAACTAATGCCAAGTGATACTGGTCTCAGTAACAGCATGCCGGCAAGACAGCATTATGTTTTTCTAGTAATAATTTCATTAGTAACAAAACAGTAATAATCTATTTTATCCGCTTCAATAACCCCAAATGACAGGGGTCTCAGCAATCATTCTTTGTCGAAAACTACGTGGACTCCCCCTCGCTCTTGAGAGTTCGTTCATTCACCACAAGCGATGCATCTTCATCATACGCGAATGCTAAGAACTGGAAGAATCCCGTCGGCCGGACTTAGGACCACGAGAGTGATGAAAGTGTTCCCAATATGAGGGCGTAAATCCGATTTACGTCGGCCCCGTTACGATGACGTAACGAAGTCTCATGGCAGCCCATGACTCTTTCGACCTCGCTCATCTTTCTCTTTCGGCTGAACAACATCGAATTACCGCAGCCGCAGAAATTGAGGGAGGAAGAATTCAAAAGCGCTAAGTCGCTGGAGAGGCTCAGGTTCTTTGTTAAAATGCTTCGTCTGAATAGCAACGCTTTCAGGGGTAATGACCTTCCCTAGATTTGCTTCGCCACTGCCTGGAGGGAAACGTTAGTAGAATTTTTCCTGTGGTTTGTTCCAAAGAATAACGTGCAAATCTCACGCAACAATAGGCTCACGATGAGGTATGAAGCACTCTTCTTCAAGAATATCAAAAACTAAACTTAATAATAACAAAGACGACTGATCTAAATCTTCAGCATTCGGGATATCCGATCAAGGGGGACGTTCGATTGTGCTCAGAAACTAAACATTCGAGGCTTGACTTCTCCGAAACTGCTGACAACTTTGGCTCCGTCGTTTCGAATCATGTTGCAAGTGCTAGAAATAGGCCTATTACGTTAAGCCGCTAAAAAGTCTACATTTTCACTCAGCTGTACTAGTTGTTTGGAAGCCTACAGTTTAACTGATCAAGAGCCAAAGCCTAAACGTCAGTTCTATGGGTGAAAACTAAAGCACCTGTCGAAAGTTTCGGACAAGTTAAATCTCAAAGGGTTCAATTTTGGCTCTCAGTTGAACGCACCCAAAGTCTTGAGCACACGAGACAACTGATGAAAGTCTTTAGCGTATAGAAATCCCATCAAACGATTCAGAGTACGGGGTAGCTAGTCCAAGTCGTCAGCGTCCAGGGTAGCTGATCATCTATCTACTTCTTCACCGATTTATGCCGTATAAAAAATAGGAAAGTTCATTAGTATTTTCAATACGTTCAAAGAAAGCTGTATAGACATTTTAGTATAAGACTGAATTTGTTTAATTTTTAAAGCTTCCAAAGTTTCAATCGAAATGCAGACACAACGATTAATGTAACTTAATCGCAATATAAGAAAAATACCCGATTCAACGTTTTATCGTATGATATACTTTCAGAGAAATAGTTTCCAAAAATATCGCTAAATACAGTAACGGTGGAAGAATCACAATTTCAAAACTCAGAAACATAAGTACATACAAATGATTACGATGAGAGAGGCTTAAACACTTTTCTGTAAAACAGCTTATGTATAGTTGTATATAGTTTATTAGAATCTTTCATTCGTGATAAATGGCGCAATCACGTTGTCAGAGAAATGATTGAAAGCCACTTTAACCCTGTAGATATTACATAAAATATAGGTTTTCCGAAGGAATATTATTGTTTGTAACTTCGCTTATAAAGAAAGCTGGTCCTAATACTGTACGGTTAATGGACGGCCAAAAAATGGTGAATTTTGTATCCAAGTCAAAGTCATTTCGTACTACTACTGTTGCCAAGATATTCATGAACAATATTTCGGAGGGACGAATAGTTCACACGAGGGCGTAAAACAAAGGGTTTAAACTAGGAGGGAGGGTTACTTATACCTTATAGGGTGCGAAATCTGTTTCTAGGGGAGGAATTTACACGATGCAGCTTCTTCGCGCTACACAGTTGGACTTCCTAGGGAGTTAAGTCCCGCTTACACTATGCAGCTTTTTTGAGCAACACGGATAAACTCTTAATTAATTAATCCCATCGTTCGTGGGATTCAACTTTGAACTTGGGAATTCAAAGCTTACTTCCTGATTTCTATGTTTGTGCAATAACTATTGTAATTTAACCTGCATTTTTTGTTCTTACCATGTGATAGTAACTAATCTTTTGTATTGATGAAATTTCGTACAACTTGCCATTCCAAACCATGCAAATGAAAGATCACAGAGTGAGAAAACTTGTCGCGCAGAAAAGAAGGCAGGGAAACTGCGTGTTGCGCAACAAAAAGAAAAAAAAAGCATAATGTAGATGGATGGGCATAAGGACACTACGGTTATATAAGATACTTTGAGCACCCTACGTCAGTGCTTAGCTGTTCTAAGAGAGGAAAAGGAAGGGACATATAGTATGCCAAGATAAACGTGGAATCCATGCACGAGGGACGAGGGTGTTCCCACACATAATCAACGCGCACGCGCACAGCCACTCGGGAAAGCAGAGGAAGAACAGAAAAAGCATCTTCAGAAGGAGTATGAAAAAATGGAAGGGATCAAAGTGGGCACGAAAGGCAGACATTTCCTTAGCTAATGGCTATGATAACCAACACAATCCCCTGGGGTCGCTGCTCTTTATAACATAAGATAGGATGTGCAAACCTAACTAACCTAAACCAATGGCCTATGGGGCATTGTATATTCCCCTGAGGGGCTTGAGGACACTCCACTGATGTGTTTGGAAGGTGGTATTAGGGCACTGGATTGTTAAAGTTAATTCGAAGAGGAAAGTCTGTTGCTGTGTTTGGAATGTGGTAGTGAGACACTAATCATTAGGGCTAGTATGATCGAGAAATTCTATTTCAATGTTTGGCAGGTGGTACTAAAAGACTGCATCATTAGAAATGGACTGGCAAGAAAACTGTCAAAAAACTTTTTTTGTCGCTCTAAGGACACAAAATATTTGGTGCTGCTTTGATAAATTAGTGTAATGCTGGAAAAAAGAGGCACGAGGCCTGCTCGTGTTTTTTTTTCGAAAACTGCTAACAAATGAGAAGGTTCAGAATCAATGACGCAAACAAAGCACGCACACTCACCGACTACTCGAAGATTGAAGAACTGGCTCATCTTAGGCTCAGTGGAGACTTGACACTCGTAGTCGCCGGCGTCTCGCTCCTGCACGTAGTCGATGATGAGATTCCAGGTCTCCGCAGGTGCCGAGTATTGGGCCTCGAAGCGCTCGTCGCCGACGAAGGTGTAGCGGTCGACAGTAAGAATGTCCGCGTCCCTCATCCTTACCCAGGACACCTGATGATAGAAATGTACGAGGTCAATATGCACGAAGTAAAGAGAGACGAGGTACAGAGAGACGAGGTACAGAGAGACGAGGTACAGAGAGACGAGGTACAGAGAGACGAGGTACAGAGAGACGAGGTACAGAGAGACGAGGTACAGAGAGACGAGGTACACAGAGACGAGGTACAGAGAGACGAGGTACAGAGAGACGAGGTACAGAGAGACGAAGTACAGAGAGACGAGGCAAAGAGAGACGAGGCAAAGAGAGACGAGGCAAAGAGAGACGAGGCAAAGAGAGACGAGGCAAAGAGAGACGAGGCAAAGAGAGACGAGGCAAAGAGAGACGAGGCAAATAGAGACGAGGCAACGAGAGACGAGGCAACGAGAGACGAGGCAACGAGAGACGAGGCAACGAGAGACGAGGCAACGAGAGACGAGGCATCGAGAGACGAGGCATCGAGAGACGAGGCAACGAGAGACGAGGCAACGAGAGACGAGGCAACGAGAGACGAGGCAACGAGAGACGAGGCAACGAGAGACGAGGCAACGAGAGACGAGGCAACGAGAGATGAGGCAAAAGGAGACGAGGTAAAAAGAGATGGGGTGAAATTATACGAGGTGTTCAACTGACAATCTAAATATGTGTTACGGCTATCACAGTGGCTCCCAAGGTACAGGTGATAACTCCTCACAAACGGGTGAAAGCTGCCAGGGACGCAGAGGCAACAGAGGACAACAGTTAATTTGACCTAAATACACAGAGGAAGTGCATTGACATGCCTCTTATTAAGGAAGAGGGGAGCGGTGGGAACTCGCCAGGGAAGCCATTGTAACTCTCGCCTAGAAAAGTTAGGGAGCCGTCGCTAATTCTTTAGCAGAATTCATCGATGTTCCTTTTCTTTTTGTCCCTCTCTATTGCTCTCAGAAATACACAGGAAGCTAAACAATGAAATAAAACAACATTACAACACGAGAACACACTATGCTCAAAGTGATGAGTCACTTGTGCGGCACCCAGTATAATACTATTAATATATCATTTCCTTAATACATATATATGTGGGCCATACGCTTCAATCAAGCCTTCGAAAACAGGCACTCATCTGTTAGGGACGCATTTAAAACCAAGGATAAAATACTGAAGATATTAGATTAGGTAGGTGGCTGTAGACGAACCAACAGGCCCATTCTCAAAGAGACACCGACACTTACGCCACAGCGCTCTATGAGCTATTGCCAAAATGTCAGAACGAAATAGATAACTGAGCAAGTAAGAACAAAAAAGGGAGGAAGAATCTCAGTCAAAGAGACAATCATGCAAGCACGATCAATAGCCGCTAATATGCGGAGCTTAGAGTACATAGTCTTTCTCTGTAGTCAAAGTGGAAGAGAAAAGTTGGATTAAGGTGGCCTCGGAAGCTTTGGCCGTTATGAGTTTACAACCCATGGAGGAGGAGTTCTTAGCAGTGGAGGATGTCTGTCCCAGTGTTTGTCAAGACTAATTTTAAACGTGTTGATTGTCTCCGCACCGACAACGTTGGAAGGGAGTTTATTCCAGATGCGTACTATGAAATACAGAACGAACTGCTAACTTAATGTTGTTCTTCGAGCTTTATGCTTGAGTTTTTGACCGTTGTTTCGCAAGCGATCATTGGGGTCTCTTTCAAAAAGTCCAGTTATAGGTACGTCGTTGAAGCCATTCAAGTACTTGAATGTTTTTATTAGTTGCCCCCTGAGTGGTCTTTGCTCGAGAGAAATCAGACCCAGTTCTTTCAGGCGACGTTCATACGACTTGTTTCTCAGCTGAGGTATCAGTTTCGTTGCTCTGTATTGGACTCTTTCCATGTTATCGATATCTTTACAAAGATGTAGCGACCAGAATTGAACAGCAAATTCTAAGTGTGGCTGCGCTAACGCCTTGTACAAGGAAATGATAATGTCCTTAGATTTGCATTCGACATTCCTTGCGATGAATTTCAGTACTCTGCTTGCCATTTTCACACTCTTTTCATTTTGCGGACTGTGTTGTAGTTTGTAATAGTTATTACTAAGTCACGTTTTTGGGTGACAGCAGCCAACTCCTTCCCGTTCATTTTTAATTGGGTTGGATTCTTCAGCCCTAGGTGCATTACTGAACATTCGTCGACATTAAAGCTCATCTGCCACGTACTGCTCCAGTCCACGAGGAGGTCAAGGTCTTGTTGGAGCTCAGCTCTTCTCGTAGCAGGAGGACATAGTTTAGTATCATCCTCAAATTTGCTTAGTTTACTACGGATGTGTAGATCGAGATCGTTGATGTAAATTATGAATAGAAGTGGGCCAAGCACGCTACCTTGTGGAACCCCTGATGATACATGCGCCAACTCACTCNCTCAGCTCTTCTCATAGCAGGAGGAAATAGTTTAGTATCATCCTCAAATTTGCTTAGTTTACTACGGATGTGTAGATCGAGATCGTTGATGTAAATTATGAATAGAAGTGGGCCAAGCACGCTACCTTGTGGAACCCCTGATGATGCATGCGCCCACTCACTCGTCTCGCCTTCAAGTTTTCACTCGCTGCTGCTGACCCGTAAGCCATCCCCGTATCCAACGTAAATCGTCTCCCTGGATGCCATAGGCTTCCAGTTTTTTCATTAGCCTCTGATGGGGGATTTTATCAAAGGCCTTTTGGAAGTCTAGATACACGATGTCCACATCCTTTTCTTCATCTTTAGTTTCTGTTACTTTCGGAAAGAAGTCCAGTAGATTTGTAAAGCAGCTTCTTCCATTCCGGAAGCCTGCTGAGGGTCGGATATTAACCGGCGCATCCTCAAGCGATCAGTGATGCGCTGAAGACTGCTTGGTCGATAGTTGCTGGGGCTTTTCTTATCTCCCTTTTTATGTATGGGGATCACGTTAGCTAGCAAAAATCTGAATCATTGCGACGTAACTGGGCGAGCTGTTCACGTAACATGTCAACGCAATGCTGCTCTGTCAATAAAATAAAGATACAGAAAAAAAAAATTAGTCTACAATGTATTCTGCTATGCGTATATACGAGTATACTGTGTGACGTAAAGGTTTCATATGTATTAATAAATCTTGTGCAGCATAAATTTCAATACACCGTAAAATATGCGGTGTCAAGCCCGAGAAGTTTTGATAATATCCCTGGCAGTAATACAGTCAATGAGTGCGTATTAATTTTTTGGAAGCCTTAGTTGTTCCAAAAGATACCAAATTCAGGGGGGCCGCTGCGAGAAAACCAGCCAGCGAAGAAAGTAGCGACGGTATTTCAGACAAGAATAAGGCCACGAGGAATCATCGAAGTATCGAACAGCCATGCACTTGAAAGCCTTTCGCAGCAAAGCTGTCAGAGTAAAGCAGCCATGACTATCCCCCCGAGGGTCTTCAAAGTAAGGTCTTAACGAGGCTGCAGGAGCGAGTGCAGCAGGAGCACCGGCATCGACGCCGCGTACTGCTTTAGAGGAGAGAAGTTTTACGAGTCTCGGGGCTCCGTTAGTGCTTTTAAATTTCCCAGAAATATGACACGTAGGAAATAAAAGTCGCCCACAGTTTAAATTTGCGGAGCCGAAGTGTTGAAATAGCATGAAGGGTGGAAGGGCCGATCGGGGTTGCCGGGGTATGGGATAAAAACGCAAAGAAGTAAGAAGAAAATATGCATATGTTTTTCAGATTTTGAAAATATTAAGGGAACGAATTATGATTACGATGACAAACAGAATGCCCTCGTTAACGAATGTTTTCAAACTAAAATCATCTAAATTTTTGACTGAGTTTAACATATCAAATTTATTATTTTTTTTCAATTAAAAGACTATTTTTATTGTTAACGTTTTTATTAATATAATTACAGTGTTATCAGATGTCATAACATCATTGATAAAGTAATCAAACCGAAGAATAAATCAGATTTAAATTTCAGTATTTCAAAGGTGACGAAGCTAGCTAAGAACAATATTTTTGATTCCAACAGAATCATTAACTGTTAAAATCTGAAGCTCTAATGGTTTGGTGTACGTTGAAAAAGAGAAGAATATATTTCTCATAACTAGTATTTTTATTATTTTGACAGCAGCAAAAGATAGATTTCAACAGGTAGACTTTCTTTGTAAAATAGTACTGTAAATACGTGGACCACGACCTGCCTCCTCAATTTCACCCTATTAAGCTACCGGACTATCGGGTAGCAAATTTTCTTGGTATAACAAAAGAAATAGAGCCAGCTGAGTCAAGAATAGACGAGTATTGAACAATACTCTGATATTTTGAAGACGAGCATCCTAACTGCTGCCGAACGATGCATTCCAAATATAAGAGTTTACAACAACAATGATCCCCTTAGGATGAATCGGGCCATCAAAAGCAGGGATCTACCCGACAAGTGAGTTAAAAGCGTGGAAGCGTAATGCAACTGAGGAAACCCGGTTTAATCACGTAATCGAATGTATGGAAGTGAAGAGAAAGGTTACGACCACAAAACGTTACGAGGAAATTTCTTTAGCCGCTGTGGCAAAACACAACCTAAGGCTTTCTATAAGTGAGTAAAAAAGACTACTCAATTATGAAGCCATAGTTCCACTCAATACAATCGATGATGAAATCACCAATGACTTGAGCGACAAAGTTACCATCCTGAACCAATATTTCACCTCTGTACCGTCGAAAATGTTACAAATATTTTGCGAACCAACACCGATGACAATGGCTCCCCCTAGCCTAGACATATGAGTTTTTACGGGAGGACGAGGTGCTTCAAGAATTGACCCACTTGAATGTGTACAGATCCACTGGCCCACTAAATCTTTCTTCCCGTGTTCTACAGAAAATGGCTCCAGTCATCGTAGTGCCACTGCTTGAAATATTCAATCGGTCTCTAAGCACAGGAGAAGTTCCTCGCAGTTGGAAACTCGCCAACGTAACCCCAATACATAAAAAGAGAAAGGAAATGTCCTGGCAACTTCGACCAGTGAGTCTTACGTCAGTATTCAGAAAAAATATCGAATGCTTCCTGAAAAAACATATCACTTATCACTTGAGAATGCACCGGCTCATTTCTGACAAACTCTTAATGACCAAAGATTTAGAGGCCACTCTAAACCATTACTTATCTTGCCCAAACTAAACGATCGAAACCCCAGTAAGCGATCGCGCCCCAGCTAAACGAACGTCTCTGAGTCCCCAATGATCTGCTGGAACTAATCGCGCATGCACGATCGCTTAGGCTTGGCTTACTTTTTTTTTGTTATTTTTTTTTCTCTTCATCCTCGGATACATATAGTACTTTATGATTATGAAGGTTCTAGCTCCTGAGAGCTAATTCCGGCTGTTCGTTAGTAACAGGCTCGTTGGTCCGCCCACTCCGAGCTATCTAATCATCCGTACTCTTCTGGAGGTGTGATTCTTAATAACGCATAATGGATGAACCTGAACAACCTGAATCCGATATACTTCCAAGTGAACATGCATAATAAAAAATGCAGTTCGGGTAGCTCGTAGATGTCAGGTTATTTGCTATAAGTGCAAATTATGATCGACTATGCATGGAACAAGTGAACGACAACAGCTACATGCTGTGACGTAAAGTTCAGGTGTAACTTAAAAAAAAGTGCTAAAATATCAATTTTCCTAACTGCAGACAAAACTATAGACTAGATAGAATAAATATTGCATGCAAAGATCAAATATTCTGCACTGCTGTCCTATAGAAATGTGTCCTGTACTCTACAGTGACACTACGCACGGGATGTCTTGGGATAAAAGTTACAATTTTTGAGCAGCAAAAAAAAAAAGTAGTAGCCACGAACGGAAAGACGCACTGGAAGTCTAAATGAGGCAAAGAATACTGTGAGGGGGCGTGACCCCTCGCATATCTACGTATAATAATCTGGACTGCAAAGCTACAGAGCTTTTTCGTATGTCGCAGTAACACCTTATGCGATAACTAGAACCCCTCGTGGCGTAAGACCATCACCCGCGGTAGGGGGAAATTCAGGGGAAGTCATATTCGGTGGCCAGCTAAGCCTAGTTTTTCACATAGATGCCGTGTCCAAAAAGGTTACATCGCTACGCCCCAGTACATTACCTCCTGGAGAATAACATAGGAAAAAAATAGAACGCCCCGTGCTCCAGACGATATGCCGTGGTAGAGGCTAATTCGCCCCAGTGGAGGAAAATTCAACGCCGTCATTTTTTATGGCCAGCTATTATTATTATTATCATGTATTTTGTTAAACCTCCGTAACCGCAACTCAGCAGTTTCAATAGAGGAACTACTTGTGCAGTATTCAAATACCGCATATTGGGTAGGCGTGGTGGCCACGTGCGCTACCACGGGCAGGGAAACAAGGCGCAAAGTATAGTAGGAGACACTCAAGTGGTCAGCCCCTTTTGTGTCCTTTCACACGAGAGAGACTAGAGATGTCCCGCGTACCAGGTCGGCTATCTCGATCGACAGCCCACCTCACGGGACAGAAAGAGGACAGTAGAGAACCTACCTAATTTTACAAAACTAACTTCTTTAACAGGAACTGCGGCAAGCTGCAAGCTGGCTCATGGCCAGCTAGGACTAGTTTTTTGGCATGGGTCGCATCTAGGTCAACCTACCAAACTCCCTACAAAAAATTATGAAGATTGCTCAACTCCCTCGACCACTTATTGGGTGGACAGACAAATACACAAATATACTTGAATCACAAACGAAAACATTATCACTCCTGACACTTCGTTCGCGGGTGATAATTATAGTTGTGAGACAAATTTACCTAGCTCGCTAGAGATTAAAATCCTGCGATATTCTGCCGAGTTTTCCCCTATTTCCCAGTGACATCTCATGAATAAAACTTTAGTCGGAATTTCTGCGGCATGGTAAAGCTAAGACATTTCAAACCGCCACAGGACAACATATCTTTAAAGCCGAAGCGATAAAGTGTGGCGTTCTAGCTCCGAGTTACATCAAAAAACTGAATTGGGGATCGGCTTGCGATATAGCTGGAGGGAAGTGAAAAAAAAGTGAGGCATTGGCGGTCTCGGGAGGTTTCTCCGATCCATCATTTCTTACGAGGTTTTCGTTTTCTTTTTTCACCGGTAACTTTACAGGCTGCTCGTCAGGCTCCAAAATGCTGTCGATAAGAGATCCAAGGAGTGACGATTGATAGGATCGACGAATTCGGAAAATTCGTAAGGGCTTTTGAAAGAGAGACGAGACGCGGTGTCGCTCGTCTTAATGAGAGCTGAACGTTCAATGGACGCGTCACTGTGAGGAGACAGGTGAAGGACTGGTATAAGAAGGGGAGTAATCCAAGAAAAGCAAATGAAAGAAGTTAATTTTGTGTGCCCCGATTTCTGTAACGTTCCTGTATATACATTTACAACTATTGTTGCCCTGTTACTAAGGCAATCACGTATTTTATCAGAGCACTACAAGTCCTATGGTGGTAGTCCTATATAGAGTTTGAGCTTGAGAATTCCGTTCCATGGGTGTAAAATATGTCTCGAGCTCCATGAACCACAGAATTGTTATTATTTTATTATTGTCCTTACCCACAGAGGGTACTAAGAGCCAAAGAGAGGTAGAAAGAAAGGGACAAGCAGCACGTCGAGAGAAACGTGGAACCCATGCACGAATGTGCTCCCCCGCTAGATCAGCGAGGGTGTGTACAGTAAGAAAGAAGTATGTAAAAAAAAATGAAAATACGTAAACTGAAACCTATGAAGCTAAACGCTACATTGCGCTTTAGTAGGAGAAAAAGAAGGAACATGCTACGGCCAAGAAAAACTAGGAATGCGCACGGAGAAACCCCTCGCACAACATAAGTGAAGTACGAATTATGCTTATTAAATTACCCTATAGTGGCAACGTGGGAACGACGAAACTCAACGAAGTTAACAAACCGACACGCAACCAACCCAGCGAGATAAGAAAGAAAGAGAAGGTCCGAGATCACAGAATAGCTCTGTGTACAGATCGCTTACAGCTGCCTATGCCCGCACCAGCAAAGACAGAGCCATCAAGACCATTCCAAACATCCACACATGATGGAAAAAAACGAACGAGAATACTGACATGTATGACATCGTAACGGTTTCAAGTCAACTCATGAAGAGCATCAGTACGCCGAGTATATCTCACCCGGACAAATGGCTCCGGAAGAAAATCAGACAGTGCATGACTAGGGCAGTCATATGTTTTATACAGAAAGAATTGATGAAAGCGTGGGCTACGGAGTGGGATTATTATATTCATGGTTTAAGGCTCCCTAGACACAACTAAGATGTTTTCAGGAGAAAAAAGGAAGAGACATGTAGTATGTCCATGGAAACTAGCAACCCATGCACGAGAATGAATCAATTCTCATGAGAACAACAACAACAGATCACCTTTCAATATGAGTATGAAAAGGGAAGGAAGCAAAGTGGGCAGGAAAGACAGTAATTAGTTATAGTCAGAAAATTTTAGCCTCAGTTTCCGATAGGAACGACATCACAGAGCAAAGAGCAAGGGACATATACTATGTCGATAGAAATGGGAATCCAATGCACGAAGGTGTTCCCACACAGGATCAACGCGCATGGGAACAGTAAGTCTAGAACGAAGAGGAAGAACAGTATAAAGCATGAGTAGGCAGTAGTATGAAATCGGGAAGGAAGCAAAGTGGGCACGAAAGAGAGACGTCCCGAAACACTAGCTAATCGTCAATGTAACATACAAATTTCCCCTGGGGTCGCTGCTCGACAAGAACATACGATGGCCGGACCTAACTAGCTGAACCCTATATGGTGATATGCCCCTCCAGGGCTACAGAGCGGGAACATGTAGGAAGCCAAGTGGGTTCGCAGCTATCGTCAAAATCAACTCGCAACAGTAATGACGGGAATGCTAGGCCCAACGGAAGGTTCATTTTCTAAAGGTAAATCTCGATACAGACCTTGTTTGTTTCTGACAGTTTCATAATTTTCGTTCAAAATTTTTATTCCAGGTTGTCGATATTTCGACCCCAAATTCAAGAGGGCCTATATTAAATACCTGAACGGAAGATTTTAACCTAAATGGTAAAATGCACAACAGAAATAGGACCTGTATCGAGGACAGCCTGTATAGCTATTTTATTTCTTAATTTTAGGCCTTAGCTGCTTACTGTATATTGCTTTGTGAACGTTACAAACAGTGTTGTTTCTACGAGAGTAAATGCTTCATTGAGACGCGTAGGGCTGAAGCCTCTACAACCCAGAAGCCTCTATGAAAGACGTTTCAAATAATGCTATCCTTGCAAGCAACACAGGTTTTACTTGATTGTTGTGAAAGCTTTCATTGGGCCCTGATGGAGTTAAATAAGGCTTTTGGTATTATTCTTCATGAAAACTGTCTCCTGTGAATTATTTTTCTTTGGTGTCTATTTTGTTTTCCTTTTTCTTACATTTTTGTTACTAGTAAATTAGCTCACAGTGCGAATGAACGTAAAACACAAAGTTCGTCAAAGAAGATACAAAATAATGTGTTATACAATGACCTCTAATTTCTGTATCTGAAACCAAGTCGTGATTATAGGGCTGAACGTAGCTAGAGATTAGCTTGTTCAACTAGCATAATCAAGCGTTCAGTAACATCACTTAAGTATACAGTCATTGTGAATAAAATTTCAAAATTATTACAAAACCTTTCAGAAAGAAACCCTCCCTCCAATAATTGAGTGAGTCTTCATTTAAGATTCAAACTTTACATAATGTGAAGAACTAGTTTACGGAAGCCGTCGTCATAAGGCAGCAAGGCTCCCCTCACCCACTCGCAAAGTTGTTCGATTAATCAAAGTCCTCAAATAAAGTTGCCAATTGTCTTCTCAAGAGCTCAGTTCAGAGGGTGTCTCGGACGAACAATAACTGATGAAGGTAAACAGTTCCAACAATGGAGGTTTGGATCTGTCGGTGCACGAATTATGAGGCGAAGAAAGAACAATATTCCAATGCTGCGCTGCTGAAAGGGGTTGATCGAAGAATAATTACCTGCCAGAAAGACTCAAGTGGGAGCGATAAATTATTATGATAAGTTAGCTGACAAATTGAGAAGACGGTACGCTGATGGTGTGAGCGAGTGTACAAAGTGAGAAATTTTAGCTTTAGTTAACCGAATAAGAAGCAAGTACTACGTTTCTAGCAGGAAAAGCAGTGTATGGATCGCCGTCCGTGTATAATAGCACGCTGATCATTATACCGGGTGTTCATAAATTCTTTCCACAAAATAAAACTATAGGTTCCTTACAATAAAATAACCATATTTCACTCTATCGAATTAAGCGCATTCGAAAATGTCTACTTTTAAAGGTACGTTGACTTACAGTTCAGTAGTGCGATTCACTTAATCGGCGGATTACGGCACTATATCTACAGCGAAGATAAAGATGCACACCGGTCATTTGTGACATGATCACTCTAATCTGTACCGTACCTGATTTCAGACGACCGTGAACCAACCACCAAATAGTGAATTGGCAGATATGCACCTGTTTTACGGCATGGCTAACTGTAATTCTAGGACAGCTGCCAGAATGCACTGAGACAGGTTCCTCAATAGACATGTACAGTCTCCTGAAACGTTCGCAGCCATATATACGTCGGAAACTGCGTCAAACCGGTACATTCCGAGTTGCAAGACCTGAGTTAAAGTGCAGTAAAGTGAGGTAGTTCGCCGCTTAAGCGAATCGTACTACAACGATAAAGCAAAATATGGTTATTTTATCGTTAGGAACTTCTAGTTTCATTTTGTGGAGAGAAATTAGGAACACCCGGTATAAGGGTGAATAAAGGTAGACCTACTATTTTAAAGTTTAATGCCTGTGCAGACTATGGCTTGGGTACAGAAATTTATCAAGTAGCATGCCATCGAGCGCGTTGCCTTCAGCACAAGGGCTATGCGTGGGCGACGATCCATGCTATGTCAACAAGAGGAACGCTCCTATGGACCTGTCAAGATTTGGTCTGTAAACTGACAAGGCCAAGCTTCTCTGATATATACGTTCATGAATTTCTCTACATTTCAAGGTCATGGCATTCGCGTTATAAGGAAAGATCACCAAGCTTCTTCATGCCCATAGAGACAAAAAGGGTTTAAGACGCAAGTCGCAAAGGTTTGGTTTTTTTTTATTATCTCCATGCTGAAGTACAGCGAGAACGAGCGATGATTGTCAGTTATCAAAATTCAAAACTGAAAGCAAATCCTTCTCCCATTTACTATCGTAACAATTTATTAGCTGAAGTATTTTCAAACTCAAGAGAAAAATAAATGTACTACAAGAGAACCAAATATATAGATTTTTCTGATTCAAGAAAAACATTTCAGCTGCATGACACGTCGAAAATCGTCTAAATTTATTTAATGACACTTAGCAGCCCTCAATGATTTTTCGCCAAGTTTTTGTGCCACGTATATGATCAGTATATGGTAGCGTTAAGCGATAGTTATCCTATCAGAGAAGATTGGACGGTAAAGCTACGTTACGCGTAATCTCATCTTGAGGTAGGTCGCGGTTCGTTGGTTCCGCAAATTAATATAAATGTCTTTAGCGATTTCCCATGAATTTGGTCCACAATGCAATGAACTGCAATGTCAACAGGAACGCAGCTCAATTGGAGGTTGCATGAGAGCGTGGATACGCTAATAACTCACAGGCCTAGAAAGTCACCAATCCAGATTTATTTCAGGTCCAACTTACCGATTTGTCTCCAAGTTGACGCACAGTGCAGGGTAGGACGGCGCGCTCCCCTAGGTGGGCAGTCAAGTTCCGGGGAGCCAGCGGGTCAAAGTACGGCCCGGTGTAGAGACCCGTGATTGATGCCTCTGGGTCGTATGCTAAGCCACCAGCTGTAGAAGGAAAATAGGTATCTACATATTGATATTTCAAGATCACTGAGGCAATACAAGTTCAGAAAGTTTTTCTACTTCCAGCTACTTACTGAAAGAGCCAGTTAGATCAGCTGTTAGCGGCTACGTGAAATGTGGGGATAACTCGCTCCAGCCATCCCGCTGGTCACGGACTGCAGCATCACCTCTGCACAAAATGGGTGGCATGCATAACGCCACATGGACCTCGTCCGAAGAATCCTCGAGGTAATCAAAGTAAGGTAGGCAGTGTTGATTCCAGATCGTTATTTTTATGGTGCGAGTCAACATTCAGCACGTGGGGGACTTGCCTTGCTGGCCTAAGCACTACAGAGTTTAAATTAGAAACAAACTGGTTCTGAAAAGTTAGTATTTCTGCAAAAGCTGGTTCTGGACATTTGACATATCTACCGCAATTGGCTTTGTACTGCTTGCAGTTCTGCAAAAACCCAACAGAACTCGTTAGACTTCAAACAAGTAGAACTTACATAAAATAAAAACATGCAGAAACATGTTGTAGCAAAATCTAAAAATTGCACTGGAGTTCTAACCCCCAACGTATCGCCAGTGAACGTTTTTGCGTGTTTACCCTGACCTCGTAAGACCAGCATTGCTCAGAAACGTCTATTCTGTAGCAGAATTCTAGGGCGCCTCAGAACCTAAGGGCCCCAATCTGCTTCAGGACGACTAAATCTTTTCAAGGTTGCAACACCTGCAAGAAGTTCAATTTTGTCTTCATCCCAAGTTATCATAATACTTAATAATTTAGTTTTTAGAGCTATGCCTGGACCAGCTAGGCGGAACTCAAGATTTACTGTCAAATAGTATTAATCCAAGGAAAATGGATTATTAATGTAGCCATAAGAGTTGCCCTATCTTACTCATGAAGTTGTCTTATCTCACTCTTATCACGTCGCGCATTATTGAGACGTAGGAAGTTCGAGCCCCCACCAGGGAGGAACAGCTTTAACGGTTGGGATTGTTTAGTGGCAGCATTTCTTTCACTCGTAGTCACTGGGAGGGCGTTGGCCTTAAGATCGAAGGGACGCTGTTATCTATCGGGTATTCTGTCAATATAACTACATAGACCTGACAATCTGCGATCGACTGCAGCCGTGCATTCTAATTCCCCGAGTGAGCAAGAACCTGCCGCACTAACTAGTGCATGTGGGTTTCCCAGTTTTAAGTGTGGTCAAAGTGACTTTAGCTTTAGAGGCCATGTGCCGGCATACTTCTATCACCACAGTTTAAATTAGAAAGGAATGTCCATAGCGCCAAGACTGTGTGAGGAACCATATCGTGCGAATGTTTTGTGTAATATTGATATTCACCATATATCTTCGGTGTTCAACTGCAGCTTTCATAGGAATAACAGATCGTAAAACGTGACCGAATGGTCCTCCAGGGAAATAATGAGTTAAGGAAAAGTATCACTCGACTGTAACGATTTGAAACTCCACCTGTTCTGGAGCGCATTCAGTTTATATTGCAAAGTATTACTTACTATACGTCAAACGCTATCGATTCTTACAATTTGGCAGAGATAATCTAAGCTGCTCGGCTTTAAGTTGTCTGGAACTACTATGGAAAGCCAACCTGAGATTACCGGAAAAGTTAACCTGAACGAACTAGTATATCTCTGTCACATTGTTTGAATCGCAAGCGCAAACACAAACAGAAGCGGGAGCACTTGGCAGAAAAGCATTATAGGAATCACGCTGCACCCTGAATTAATATGGTTTATTTTTAGAAACGAAAGTGCAAAGCTCTTTGCCCCTCACAACAGTGACCAAGAGAAACAGAAGGAGATTATGCCAATTAAAATTTGAGTCCTTGCTTAAACCCATATCTCGCAGGGATATTACGCAGCAAAAGTACAATATCGGACACTGAGTCAAGCCCCCTAGACACAACCTTGACTGGGCCCCGAACAGACACTGCAAAGATAAGAGGTACTGTTGTCCCGACATCCTCGCTTTCATTTTACTACAGCCAGCCATAACGAGAGGCCTACACCCAGAAAATGACCGAACATGGGAACAGCAGATCGAGATGGAAACAGTTGAACAGAACAACGATTGTTATAGTGAAATAGTGAGAGCAAGTAAAACTAGAGAAGCACTCCGAAGGCGCAGATCTTCTCTAAGCAATGCAATGCTAATGAAAATATCCATAAATTCAAAGACCCAGAATTCCCGTTTCGGATCATCAAAGTTGAACCATCTCCTCCTGGAGCATTTCTAGTAGTTCCCTGTAATTTCTATGAAGATCCGTCCATAATATTTCGAGTTTATGCTGCCAACAGAGACAGGCAAAGTGACAGTTCCGCAAACGCCGACAAAACATTACCTCCTCGGCGGAGGTAATTGAAGTAACCACGGGAGCGTGGAGCAAAGGCTGTGTCGACAGTCTACAATGGAATCCTCTTACGTTGATCTTCTTATGCTTCCACAGAAGCCTTCGAATATAAAATCTGCCACTATCATTTAACAGTTATACAGTACAGAACACAATTCTAAAACAAGACGGGTAAATTTAACCTATACGTCCTGCAGTCTTTCCTATATGTTTCCATAGAGGTAATTCTGACATGAGATCTATCTAATTGGGTTTTAAAAGTATAAAGGGCATAATTCCAGAACAGGTTGGGTGAATCGAACTAACCTAATAGAGTAGTCGTTCTTCTATGCTCCTTCAGCCGCTTAAGATCGCACTCCGCTTGAGAAGCACAATTTGACAATACCCAAACCTAAACATACAGTATGTATTACTAACAACCCTAGGAACATTTGGGGCCTCTGCAGCGCCGCCAAGAAGCTGAATTGAGGTTTTACCTTCAGCGGCGACTTAATAATAGGAAGTTAGTCAATCCGCTTTTGACGTACCAAAAATCCCTTTTAGACGACATAAATAGAAAGTATTATCTAACTCAACGTAATAAGAAAAATAGTTTAAGCTACTAACTGTATGACTATATAGCATCTTTTTGGTGCATGTATTACGCCAATTCACCTAAGTCTTACAATATCACAGTTCCTGCTCTAGAGACAATCTTAACACCCAGCGTTACTATCCAAGATGGTCAAGTGCATGACTGAACTTAAAAATTGTAGGGTTATGAGCTGGCTAACACTGTCTTTGTCTACAAACATAGATTTTAATAGTGAGAAAATTAATATTACATACTCTAGGACAACCATATGTTGCTGACTTCTAACATTTGAAGCACTTTTAGTAGCTTTCTTAACTCTTTATTCTAAAATACAGCCAAAATAAGGCCCCTCCAAAATGTATTTGTTCAAGCTTGTCGAAAATTCCATAACACTTTGTTGGGGCACTGGGATCGCTCGTCGCATTCACTGCTACACGGGTAACACTGGCAGGGTAACACCAGCGTCTGATTGTAACACGCCTCTCCATGGTGTCGTTACACTCTTTGCTTGCTGACTCGAACCATGGACAGGTAAAATGGCAAAAATATGCCAGTCGCTCGCGCAGACCTGTGTTGTGTTCTGTTTATGTAGTATAATCACTGTTGTGTCCGACTCATCATACAGAACTAGTAACTCCATATTTCTAACCTAGCCTATCTTAGGGAGTGACATTGTTGCAGCTTGCCAATAAAAATCCATAATATTTACTTCCAATGTTAACTTTTAAATGTTAGGAACGTAAGACAAATTTTACTAGTGACACCAGAACTTCGGTTAATGTTATTCAGCACAACTCCGAAAATCCGTTCGATTTGGACACTCTTGAATCGGTCCGAAATGTCAAGTCAAGTGCACTTAAATATTCAATAGCGACGTCCCAATCGAAAACGTCCAAAATGTCGAACAAATAGGTTGAAAGAGGAAAAAATCAATTACAACAACATAGCTACAGCTTCCTATCTATTGACATTGGCTTATTTTTAATCATCATATCATTTTACATACTAGTGCACTGTGCCACAAAAAAATACCGCGGAAGAACATGGCTTACAGAAAAAAAAAAAACTACAGCTGCATACGTGTTATCAGTGGAGTAGTAATTAAACACTCTAGAGGTAATTGTAAGTATAAGTTTAAAACTTTAATCGCAAAATTTGTTTTTAGAGCGCTTTTCTCATCAAGATATCACAAATTGTCAAACGGAGTTTTTTTTATAGTTAAAACATCATATATCAGTCGCTCAAAGGTGGTCTTTAAAGTAATTGAACAGTTTTCCCTACGACATACCATTTTCTTTCGAGTTCTCCGAGAGAAACGTATTTATTAGAGCAATTTGGCTAGACAAGCGTTCAAAGTCGAACAAGAAAGATTTTGTTTTTAGATTCATGATTTCTTTAATCAAGAGAAGTTAGTGTTGTCTGTGGTTACTTGTAAAAATTATAAGGGAAACTGAATTACTCATAATGACTCAGTAGTTGTTTATCATTTGGTGTGGCAAAATATAAGAAGTACAGTAGATATTACCGTTGGGAGCGAAAACTTAGTAGCTATACTCTTTTGCTGCCAAAACTCACTTGTTTCGCTACTCGGTAACTTTAAGAAAGCGAAGAAGGTGCACCAATTTCTTTTTCCCGTGTTCGAAATAGCCACACATCAATTATCAGACCATGGTAGCGGAAATAAAGGTATAAACGAATTAGAAATACTACTGACACTTGCCCAACACCGACGCTCTTCGCTCCACCTCACATCATTCAAGGAGATTCGCAGAACCGACTCAAACTAGTCAAGCTATGAGTTAACCTGGGGCGTGTTGCAATCAGACGCCGGTGTCACCCTCACACCTCACAGGGTTACCCGTGAAGCAGTGAATGTGACGATCGATGTCAGCGCCCCAACAATGTGCTGCGGAATTTTCGGCAAGCTTGAACTTGTAAACTTTTACAGAGCCTTATTTTGACTGTATTTTATAATAAAAATTTGATAAAAAACTACGTAAAAGTTCTTTAAATGCTAGAACTCAAGCAATATATGGCGGTCCTTGACTCTGTAATAGAAATTGTTGAGCATCAAAGTCAATGTTTGTAAACAAAGGCAGTGTTACCCAGCTCATAACTCTAAAAATATAGGAGGGTTATCTTCGGTGTTACCCTCCGTTACCCAATCTGCGTCGCATTGGAGGCGGGTGTAGCACAGGTGACACCGAAGGCCTGATTGCAACACGCCTCTGTTACGTAGTTCAGCCGACCTGAAACCAATTCAGCCATGGTCAAGTGTTCATTCCAGTCGAACAGATGGTGTTAGGTCCACTTCGCGCTCAGCCGATGCCGCGGCGGTTTGCCTAATGGCTGTTACACTGTACTCGTACGCAGCCTTATATTACAGGAGAGTTAAAAAATTATTTCTGGCAATTTAAAATTAAAGCCATTTTCCTTTTTTTAACTTTAGAGCTTTCTTGATGCACTGCAGCGTCTTCTAAGTCCTAATTTACAGTAAATTAAGAATTATATCTCCCCTAGTAACACTTGCTATGATACAAGTATTTTTTTTTTTTTTTGGAAAACACATAGCTATGCTGATGTAGACACAGTAAGATGTTCGGATATTTTGCTTTGCGTACGGGAAGCAAACGACTCGTGTGTGAACTCAGCTTCACAAAATAATTTGGCCCTTTACATCGCAATGAGGTAGTTTACTGTGCGTGGGGTGCCTTAATTGATCACTGAAAACTACACATGTTCTATTCCGGATATTAACACATCGGATTAGAGTGGCAGACCAAACGGCGTCTTGTTAACCTGTTTCCACTGGAGTGGTCCTCCAGATAAAATCTACGTAATTATATCGTATACAGAAACATAGAGAGCTCAATTCAAGAACACCATTTAAAAGAATCTAATTAAACTAACCCTGTGGCCTTCGTACGCTACGCTCCAATAGAAGCACATCAGGTATCGAATTGATTACATTGTAAATTTATACAAGTTGTAATTCCAATAGGTGCCCATCATTTACGGTCCATCTCACACAAGCTATTCCTCAAATATCATATCTAACCCCAATGAAATGAGCACAAAGCATTTAATCACGTAGTTCATTAGCGAGAATACATCGGCAGCATTCTGAATGCTAAATTACACGCGTTGCAGCTAGTCACGGCACTGCTAATTAAAATTCTACCCTACTTAATGAAGCAAGAGCGTAGAACTGACAGCAGCTAATTACGGGAATGATGATACCTGCGTTCACTTTGCCTTCCGGAATGCGAGCAAAATCTGCAGCAATAAGAAATTTCTCGCGTAATTTTTCGAAGAATCTATGTTCTACACAAACTGTAGTAATAAGAGTAGTTTCGGAGAAGGCAACCAGAAAGACAGCAGTACGTAGAATTTATTAAAATTGAACGTATCGGTTGAATTACCCATCATCAGCCTAGATGTCAAGATAATAAATAGAATACGGGACTGTACTACCAAGACAAGTAAAACGCTTTTTGCCATTTCGTAATTTTGATACGTATTGATAGACTTCTCCAGACTTATTTTCATTCGGCCAAGCTCTCGGCACTAGTCAAATTTATGGCCTGACGAAGGCATTAATTTGACCAGTGACGAAAACTTAGCCGAATAAAAATAAGTCAGGAGAAGTTTATCGGTATCTATCAACATGAACCCGCCCAGACATCCAGCAATGCTCTCGTTATTTTGTAACGGTCTTTACGGCTATGCTGATGATCGTTAAGATACCCGAAACGTTCGTTAAAAAAAAATTATGATCGACTGTTCATATCCAAACTACTTAACGTCCCAGAACCTCTGCTAATTAATTGCAACTAGTGAAACTTGCAGTCATCATTGGCTGAGGTTTCCCTCTGGCATATATTTTTCTACAACGGCAAGAAACCAGAGGGACGGAGCGTGAGTAGGTCATCTCTGGGATTGGGCGTGTTGGTCCGTCTACTACTAGTTAATTCGATCTTTTCCTTCGTGCTCAACCTGAGACGCCATTAATATTTGAATAATATCTACTTCTTTCGGAGGACTTATGAAAGGAGAAAAGAAAGACATTGGTCCCAACCCCGAAAAATTGCCGTTATTTCTCAAGAGGAACGTACGAATGGGCTTTGAGCACTTAAAAAATTAGCCCTCACATTTTTCGGTATGATCAGTATAATCCCATTTCCTATAGATATAGGAGATAGAGCAAATTGGAAAAGGGAAAAAGTAGAACAAAGTCATTAGCAGAAGATGGGAATGAGGGGAAAACAAAATAGGATTGTAAAGCTTCATTACTAGAAAACCAGAAAGGTTTCTGACGCTTACATTATCGTAAGGGATCTTTCCCCAAGTAGGGCTCCCTATAAAACGGGCTGTTCGAACCTAATCTAATAGCTCATTCTAGCGGGCTGAAGGGTGATACCTACAACATTGCACTAGCATAATTAGAAAGAATAAATTTAGAGAGTATTTTCCTAGCTGGTCATCAGTGAGTAAACTTTCGCAGACCTTCAACGAAAGCTAAGCGCTGAATTTTCCATAAGAGCTTTAGAATCTTTAAAGGATGAATTAAGCATCGGTATCATAAGGGAGGAACGTAATTTCTCTAGAGTCTTTAACTGTGATATTGTTATCATAGAGGGGATTTCACAACCCAAATTTTAAACTGGTTGAACGATGTTTAGCTCTACGCTCTAGCGCAAGGTCGCATCCCGTAACCTAAGGCTCAGAGTACTTTGCGAATGATGTGAGCTGTTCCAAGCAGAGCACTCTTCTCAAGGGTTACTATTATTATTGACTCCTTGTTTAACCGTCGCATCTTTAACTGTTCGCCGTCTGTCCATGAATATTGCGCGCAAAATCCGACAAGATTTCTATCCTTCAGATTCTTAACCATCAACTTGAACGTAATTTCTCTCAGCGTCAATCGAGCATCATTTAAATGTTTGCAGACCCTCAACACAAATAACGGACAAAATCACGCAACAAGTTCAGGTTCGCAAGTAGTCTGACCAGTAATAAATTAAGGAATGTAGTTTCTCAACGGTTTATTCGAGCACCGAGTGTTTACCGACCGTGCGCGCAAATTAAACACAAAATTATCCAACAAGATCCCGGAAAGCGTCCGTTCATGCGTTGGCATAACAACATTCCTGAACATCGACCCTGTCTGATTGCTGCCCGGGTAAACAGAAAAATTTGGCTGCGCATAATTGCGTGATTAATTCCAATTAGGCTGATTTAGACAGTGGCATCAAAGCAGTTAAGCAAATGAGATTGTTGGAATAGGAATAATTCATGAAATCAAGACCAGCTATTGAATATTAATAATTGTTCATTTGAATTCTCCGGTGTACTGGGAATTAGAAGCCGTCAGATCAACGCAGTCACGTCATTTGTTTCGCCTGTAAAATGCAGTGCAGGCGTGGGACAACCCGGTTCATTTTATCGGCTCTAGTTTTTCAAACAAATGAACCGCTGGCCCATATAATTAATCTTCATTGGGGTGGCCCACGCAGCAAGTAAAGGTGACGATTAAATACAGGGGGGGTTTAGCGGGCCAGACTTGGATGCTTGCTTCACCAGTGGTTCCCAAACGGTGCGCCGCTGAACAGTGTATGGTCAAGGTGCGCAATGAGGTGTGACTACCCTTCGAAGTATAATATTATTAGGGTAACCGCAGAAGCTAAAACCGCAATTCAGCCTTTTGGCTGCGCCGCGGCGGCCCCAAATGTTGCTAGGGTAAGTGCGTCACGGGATTTTTTTTTATTACAATCGATTCCGCTTAATCCGTCCACATCGGGACCAGCTGATTTGGCCACAATAGGCGGCTGCTCATAAAATGCAAAGCCAAAAACTTTACGTAAGTCACTGCTAAAACACTACTAATAAGCG
>LQNS02278171.1:9479587-9511001 GCA_001587735.2 Parhyale hawaiensis
CTGAAAATACGAAAATTTGATAAAAACAAAACAGAATTTCCACAAAGAAAGACCTATATGTTCTGAATCAGCTATTTATATTGATCGAAAATATAGTAACATAATTTTGAGGTTCAAGTGGGGGATAAGACGAATATTAGCCAATATTTTTGCCGCAAATGCTTAGTTTTCGTGTTATTTGACTTTAAATTCCATTGTTTTTCTATGAGAGAAAATAAGAACCCCCATTACGACTGGCGCGATATCGCTTTACACTGTTTTTAATATATTTCTCGTAGGATATTAGCAGAACCAGTCCTTGCTTGCCTAAACGAGTCAGTGCCCCCCCCAAAAAAAAAATTAAAAAAAAATAAAAAAAAACATTACGAGGCATTGTTCTAGATGGCATGCCACGGCCATAAGGGCGAATCTCAAATTCTAAATAAAAAAAAAAAAACAGTGCCAATTTTGAAGTCATATATATACCTCTAAAAGTAATCACTCTCGATGAAAACTTTTTTCTTGAAAAATCTTAAGATGCCTTATTCTACATAAATATGTCAAGAAAAAACTAGCTACTATTACGTATAATAAAACCACCAATACTGGTGAAATTAATGTATAACGCAAGAAACAAAATTAATGGCAACGCTGCCGGTAATGAAGTACTGCATAATGCGTGTTCCAATATAATGTGGGACTGCTCGTGTTCCAAAAACGTATATAGGCAGAACTTTGAAGTTCCCGACGTAAGCGTTATTCGTGAAACACTGCTTAGAATGCGTATTCTACGCATATGTTTCAGTAAAATATGCTCGCGATTAAATAATAAACAGGCGATTGCAAAATTAGTTAAAGGCTGAATAGGACGTGTTTGAACACGCTTACGATCATCGTGTTCAAGCAATCTGGGCCTCGTCGTGTTTCAAAAACGTCGTATATAAAGTCAAAGTCCCCGAAAAAAACGTTGTTCGTAAAAAAAAACTTCTTAGAATGCGTAATTCTACGTTCATATTTCAAAATAAATAAGCTCGCGACTGAACAATAAACTAGCGATTGCAAAATTAGTTAAAGACTGAATAGGACGTATGCGACCACGCGTACAATCATCGCGCCTTTGTTGATCAACAAAAGTAAAAGTCAACATGGATGTAAAGGCGAACGTGACAATGGGAACTTTAAAGCTAATATCTCGAAAACTAAGCATTGTCAAGCTTCCAAATCGTATTTAGTCGGCCAATGAAACGCCCCCAATTCCCACATCTCCTTTGGATGAGCTTAAGACGCACTTGTTCACGAGAAGAAAACTGCAGCAAAAGAAATCTACCTATGTTTGCCAATGCACATGTGCACCTATCATAAACTGAATATTTCCCAGTTGCACGGGGTTTACAACTAGATATATTTCCTTAATCGAATCAACTAGGCGTACATGAGCATTAAATTCAGCTTACAGAAATGCACTTTCAAATACACGTTCAGCTGCTACATGTTTTAAAGTTCGAGGGAAAGAAGCATCGGATGGATTTTTCCGTTATCGGATGTGAGTGATCTAGGAAATTGAAAACAAAGGGGCGTGGGTAGCAGGCTGCTAATTAGTCTAAATCAGAGAAAAGCAATTTCGCGGCACACAAGGCATCAGATTTCCAGCTATTAATCAAGGGATATTTCTCAGGGTAAAACTGGCATTTTGAGGGAAAATCGCCTAAAAATAAAACAACCTTCACCATAATCTCAGAAATTCATTCGGTAAACGCTTGGGCTTACTATTTTTGTAATTTGACCTCCTAATTACAAGTAAGCTTTGAAGCTATACGTACAGAAACGAACGCATCAATTTTCCAAAAATAATTCGTACACAGAAATTCGTTAACATGGATCTCGAATTTGAAAGTCGTAGCACGGTGCATTCATGATGAATGCAAGAGGAGAATATTACCGTGGAATTGGAACTGCTATGAACCGTCGTTGGGAGGTAAAACAAGACGAGTAGTAGTGTGATCGTTGCCGAGAATAGGACATGCAGCTAGTAGGAGGAGATATAACATCATTCGCGGTCACTGGTGCATACTCAGCTGGCTAGTTGAATGTTAGAAAAACAGTAGAGGAATCAAATCATGCATCACAAAAATAATAAAAAAGCAATCCACTGTAAGTGGTTGGTGTAGCGATATGACATTAGGCTGGGTGAAAGATGTGTACCAATATAGATATGTATTTTCGCTGCCGAACACTTCTAGAGGAAATATTAATATTCTCCAATGGTTTTACGCCCGGAAGATCCACCAAATGGGGAAATGCATTAGGCATTCTTTAGCTAACCAGCCAAAACATTTAGGACAACTAACTTACACGAGTAACTTTTAGATTAATTTAATACCTTTCCGTAAACTTTGACTCTATACTCTGTAAAATTTCAGAGGACACCGAAAAAGCTGTATTTCTTTTTCTTTTAACTATCGTAATTACTATTTCTATAATATATAAATATATTTAATATATATATATATATAAATGATAATAAAAGACTCCGAGGACGAAACTTCATCTCAAGAAAAGCATGAAGTTTCCTTACGAAGCTCTCGAAATTAACAGCACTGGAGACGAAATTATTAAAAAAGTTACAGAAAGAAAGCGCAAAGTTTCCTAATAGAACCAAGGAAGCAAATATGTTGGAGCCAATAATTCTTAGGAGAGCTAACGCTCTGCTCAGCAAAATAACCAAACTTGGGATAAAATTAGACTCCAGCATTGCCATTACTGGGTCAAATAAACCATAAAAACGCTAACGACGGTCGCAACAGAACTTTTATGGATTTTATGCAGCTACAAATCCTGCCCAATTTGAATGTGGTGTCGTGCAGCCTAGCACCACAAAAGCCGCAATTTTTTCTTCTCTCCACTCGTTTCTAATATTGTGCTTGGAAGAGGATTGTATTTTATGATGCGTCGAAACCTGTTTGTGTCGTCGCCCAGCCTAGCGCACCACAAAAAGCTACATAACGTTTTTGGTTTCATTCACTATTTTATTACTGGAGGGTTCTATTTTAGGATGAACGTGAATTCTAACGCGGTGTTGTGAAGCCTAGATCCACTAATATTTACAGTTTTGGTTAGCCCTCATTGTCTTTTAGTATTAGGACTAATGGAGGTTGTAATTCATGATACCATTCCATTTAAATACGATATCATGTTATTCACTACTACATACTATGCATGAACTTCTGCTCTGCCCATTGTGCTCCATGGTGTTTTCTTGATACTGTGTGCGTAAGAGGACAGTCTTGTATGATACTAATGGCGTATAGTACACCGCCACGAATGGCACGAAATTCTGATTTTCACAATAATGGACATAATGAATGCAGTAAAAAACTCCCAAACAACGAAATCTCAAAGGCTGAAGAAAATCCAAAAATGTGATATCAGTGAACTACGAAGTCAAATAAAATAATATCGTTATATTCTTTACCCCAGTGAGTTTAACACGTGTCACTTAAAACTTGCTGCCAAAAATAGTGTGTACCGATATATGAAGCTATGTGCTAGCTTTAAGTGTTTTATACACATATATTTGGATACAGGGTATTAGGTGGCCAACAATCTTTCAATACGGCATGTTAAGTGGCCGGCGTCTAGAAAATTTTGGTACGTCTTTCGAACCTTTAAGTTCAGATAGTGAAAAAAGTTTTAAAAACACCATAGATTTTCGCTCATTTTATCTCATTTTGAAAGAAAATAAGTCTACGTTGGAACGCACGCCCACTTCTCGACAGATAAAAACGTCTAATTTTTTTTTTTTGTGCTGCCGCCATCCACTCTAATACAGCGCTCCTTCCTATGAGCTCTTACCCCGCCAACCTTGTAGGTTAGGAGGCCAGGACTGGTTCTGTTAGTGTTGTAATGTCCTTTAATACATAATAAACCCGTATATATACCTATTTATACATAGGATATTAGCAGAACCAGTTCTTGCCTCCTAACCTACAAGGTTCTCGGAGGGGTGTATCTCTATCAGGCCAATTAGATACATATACATATAGATATATATTTTACTCTACGAGATGACTCTCTGTGACTTTTATCAAGTGCTTTGTTAGTAAAATTTGTATAGAGACGAAAAAATGTGACAATTTTACAAAGAAATTATCCTACTGTATATTACAAATGCAATTGAATTAAGCAACTTTACTAACTTACTGATGCAGTGGACAACCAGCATCAGCGCAAATTTTCATGCTTAATATGCATATTCGTGCATATTATCAAGCGGGAACAGTGTTTAACCCTCTAGCGAATGAGTCACTGGAGTGCTTACGAAATCATTGTACACATATATACTTAGTACCATGCGTAGAAAAGAGAGTTGTAATTGTACTGGTCAGTTTGGATCTGTTTTCTTTTGTATCTTTACGAACTAATTCTTTTTTACGTGTATGTTTTCGGCGGCAGCGGCAGCTAACCCTTTGCCTGCCTCAGACTGAACCAAGAATAATTGTTTCGAAGCCTACAAGCTTAGACTAAAGAAACAAGAGTCTCGCAAAAGCTCACAGCTCCCAGAATAGCACGGCATTACGTGACAACACTCTAACATGCACTGGTTAGTCAGCCCCGAACAGACATTGCCCCGCAGCGGTGAGAGCGGACACACCACATCCACCACACTGTCGCCTGACTAGCACCGCTTCGCTTCGCTGCAAAAGTCAGCAATAAAGAAGTTACCAAGAGTGATCTCTTCTTGCAATTTCTACAGTATTAAACAGTTTTCCCTTGTCACACTAAAAATATAGCTTCCTCTGATGACAGAAGTTCTCTTTTAAACAGCACCGATTGGGATTTGTTTCTTCTTCTGGCAATAATACTTTCCTTATCATACTAAAAAGCAACTTTACTTTACTGATGGAAGTCTTCTCCAATATACAACACCAAGAAGGATCACTTCCTGAATTTTGTATCGACAAGACTTCGCCTGTCACACTAGGAAGAAAACGTTCTTTGTCGACGGTAGAAGTCTTGTTCTGTAGCGCACCAAGTAGGAACTCCTCCTGTTCCTAAACTGACCAGCTCTTCCTCCCTCGCATTTGCTAATGAGAGACTGGCACGAAGCAAAGAGATAAAGTAATCGCCGAAAATTGGACGACTGCCTCACGGAGCCCCCGGACGTCCATAGCACGGCCATATCGACGTCCCAATTGCGTTGCTTTCACGCTCTTTATGCTTGCGGAATAATGACGGTCTTTAGGGCGGCACTAAAGCGATAATGGCGAGTCATACGTGGGTGTAGTCTAACGTTGGAGCAGCTCCCAGGAAGTAATGAGAAGGATCCATGGAGCCACCATTGTCTTTGGATGCATAAACCATGAATGATACGGGTTATTGGATCTTCAGGTCGTAACAAGATCCTCAAGTTAAGGTGATTAAGTACTCGTAGGTGTATATCAGCGGTGAACATTCCAACATAAGACTTATGGGCGACGACTTATTGCACCGGGGCCAGTGACCTTCCGAAGCGTGAAGAAGAACAGCAATTTTTTAGCCATAAAATGTTGATCCTTGGGAGACTCATCAAGTATTCTATACAGGCATTCTGTTTATCTACGGTAATCATTGCAGAATGAAACTATTTGCATGAGTGTATGTGTGTGTGTGTATTGGCCTTGGTAGTGAATGCGTCATAGACCATAAAAGTTACAAATTAGATCTTAGGATGATAATGCGCACGGTATGGAAATTAAAACAAATTAAGCTTGATTATTATACGTTCTTACGCAGCATATGCGCACTGAAATTTGTTACGTCTTTATTATTCTCCAACCAAAGACATTTTACGCTTACTTGGTTTTAGAGGAGATATTTTCAATGTTAAAAGAGCTAAATTATAATACAGGCAGTCCTCTTTAGAGGTAGGACTTGTTTTATACGGGTTTCGATACGGTCCTAAAATTGTTAGTTTCAGGTACTCATATAGCTACTTTGGTATTGATTTGTCTACTTTTTCCAGCAACACTGATGCTAACTTTCACGAGGCGTACAACGCTCATGTGTACCTGGCTCAAGTTATTGAGTTTAAATACATTAAACACTGTCAGCGATGACATGCAAGATGAATTTTAATTTAAAGATTAATTTGTTTGCCATTTGATAATCAATAAAATCTTGAGGTATTCCTTAAATACTACTCGTTTGCTTCCAGAGTTATCAGGAAGCACGAATACAGGCGTGTTGTAGTGAGACTTTATGAACATGTTGCTATGAGATTCTGGTGTGGCTCCGTTTAACTAATATAGGATGAATGTGGTGCAACCTAAGAGGAATCAGCGGAGACCTGATACTTGAACATTGCTGGCGGAGCCTGAATTTGGCTGTTTTTTGTAGGATAAAAATCGTGAAATCTGAAAAAAATTGCAAATATGTAACGGCCATGTGCATTCTATTTATTTTTGTACATCAATCGATCACATTGATTACAAACAAAGGCAATATTTGTAAACAAAGGTGTTTTTTTGTACCTAGCTCGAAACTCCAAAAGTTTTGAGGTTGTTGTCGGTGTCACCCGGTGCTACCTAACCTGAGTTGTAATGGACGTGGGGTAACTAGGGTGTGCCCTAGTCTGATTGCAACTCGACTCAGCTTTTGTGTGAGAACACTTGCACTTGATATACATCGCTTCATTCTTGCAAAGATCTACGACTTATACTCACTTCCTGTACTTCTCCTAACCCTTTAAGGAACAATTCTGGTCACTTCTATTGTGCAGTTCATGCGAAAGCAATTTTCAACCTAAAAAGAAGTTAAATCAATCGAACCTTTAATGGCAGAGAGAAAAAAAAAGTGCCGTAGCCGCAGTATACATGAAAGCGAAATGCCTGATGGACTACCAAACAGAATTCCAATACGTCCAAGCTCCGGGCATGATATGTCACTGCTGCTCAGTGGCCTGCTTTCCTGCTTATATTTTGCAGTGTAGCAGTCTTATAGTAGAGAGGCCTGACTGTGACACCTTAGGCTACTGTCAATTTAGACCACTGCCGTTAAGTATCATGCTTAAATTTCGCAGTACGGTGCTAAGAGTCCCGACAGACTGGGAGTGACACACTAGGCTACTTTCAATCACCCCACTTGAGCTAAGTGTCATGCTTAAATTGCGACATACTAAGTTGCTGCTTGTGCCAAAGCTCTAAATCAAGCTCCAGCATGTGACTGATGTGGGCGAAGACTTTATCCGGAATCCAGTGGCAGCGTAGCAGACAACTCCAAATTTCGCATTGCAGTCACTGCGACATAAGAAAATAGCATCCTCGCGAGAACCCACAACCAGATGCATAGAACATCGTCACGAGACGATAGTGTGACAGGCATTGAGGCTGAACAGATATTTCCCTCTGGATGGGGACACACTAGCAAAAACGAGAACCGTCGCCTATATTTGTTCGCTTTCGCTTGCTTCACTGCATCGGGCTATGAACCTCGTATCATTAACGCTATTGTGTGCTGCAGCTGCTGTGCGGCTGTGCAAACTATCGAAAATATAATTAGAACCGACAAACGTTGGGACACCCCAGCCCACGACCCGCCAAGTTCTGCCTCAGTGGACTGTGTATGGCGTACGAAATACAACAACAATAGCATTAATAATTACCGATGGAAACAATTAAAACTGATGTAGAGTCTGTACGCGAGTTTGCCATTAAAAGTTCGTTTTCTTTCAATGCAATAGAAGAAATGCATTTAAGGAGTAACTTTAAATTATGAAGGACAGAAACACGGACAAGTTGAAAACAATACATCCCTGCGGATACTTCGTAGAATGCAAAAATAACAACGCAAGGTCCCAAAATGTTATACAGCATCAGGATTTACTGCAATATTCGTACAGCAATCGAAATATTTGCTGAGTCTAATTACACAAACATCATAAATTTTTACAGTCAGAACTAAGTTTATACTACGTGTTTCTCTAAATTATTGTTTGGAAGCAATGCCAGTGTTGAAATTGTCGTTGAAATGCTCGGTACACAATTGAGCCTCTTCAAATCAAACAGACTAAATCTAGTTTGAAAAAGTTTAATATAACTGCTGTGCCGAACTTGAACAATACGGCACATATTTGCTAGAGGCTGTGCAATCTTCATTTGCTGTTGAAGAGCTGTCTTGTTTTCCCATATTCCACCCTTTCAGTACTCAAACGAATGTAATTTCATCATGGCACTGTTTGGCTCAGAAAAGCTAATAAATTTTTCAAACGAAGTAAAATGTAGGACGTGGATAGAATTCCTTCTTTAAATTAAAACATCAAATGGCAAGACGATCTATCACTTAAAAAACGAAACATAACAGTAAAGTGTCCGATTTTTATTATCTATAAATGCCAGCAATGAAAACAATTTAGTTTCCATTTTTTTCAGTTAACTACAGCGATTTGCTAAACGTGCACAACTAACACACTTTTGGGCATTAACACTTTTTTTTTCTTTTCGGTTAAGTAAATCACACCAGTTCCAATGATTAATCTTTCAGAATTTTATTCAAACATTATTCATATAACAGTAAGGACGGCAGAAAGCAAGTCACTGGCATCCTCATATACCCAAAACATAAGATCACAGTTGGTTTTTATTCATTTAACGCAATGGCAAGAGTTACAATGACGCTCCATCTCTCAAGGAATAAAATACTCAAGAATGCAAACACATTTCTTTGAAGTAAATTTGCAAAAACAAAAAACACAAGACAACTAATGTTCAAGCTACAAAAAGAAACAAAAAACATAAGCACATCACCAGTCCTTCATCATCTATATGGTAAGATGGACCTAGTAGGTCCATTTTTCGAGGGACAGGAACCGAAGATAGCGAACCCAGAGAATTTCTTTCATATAACTAGATAATAGAAGAGAATGAACCTCTAACTAACCAAGAAAATAAGAACGCCACCTGCTTTCATCATTTAACTAGATGACTTGAGTCAAGGCGATTCGTCTCTCAAAGAACCGAAAAAAAATTACCAACACAGAGAACTTCCTTCATTTAACTAGCTAGCAAGAATAAGACAATGAACCTTTAAATAACCAAAACTATAAGAACACCACCAGCTTTCTTCATTTAACTAGATGACTTGAGTCAAGACGATCCGTCTCTCAAAGAACCAAAAAATTCTACCAACATAGAAACCTTCGTTCATTTAACTAGATGGCAGAAAGCAAGGCAGTCTATCTTCCAAAGAACCAAAGAATCTAAGACTTTCCGGTCAATGCAGCGGGTGACGACCCGTAGGCTGCTTGACGACCGTCCCAGGATGTCGTGACTCTCGACTCTTCTATAATAAAATGCCAAATTGGTGCGCAATATCTCGAGGATGGACGGCAGGCCAATGACGCGAAGGAAGTGGTCCTGTCGACCTACTGACGATCAACACGCAAGTCTTATGAACAAAGAGGAGCACCAAGGGCTGGAGGACGCGCTTATGACCCACGCCGATATTGGGACAGGGACCTTGAACTATAGTCAGTAGTGGCCTGGACTCTTCGGTACCGTTAGTGAAACGAAATTCCCGCACTTGAGCTAGCTTCGGTACTTTTCTTGAGCAGAATGACATCGTCAGTACAATAACTATGTAAAATGAAATTTCTGCACCATTGCCAGTTTCGGACACACCGTTAAGCAATTTGTCAGCAGATCATTATTTCTGGCCTGTCACTAACACGGAATTGCTACACATGTGCCAGTTCCACTAATGCCGCTGAGGAAACTGGCATCAGCCTTCATAAATTGTCGCCACTAAAACAAAGTGCAGCACATGTACCAGTCTCAGCAATACTGCTAAAGAAGCTGGCAAGTGGCCATATAAATTTCGTTCTCTCACTAAAATGAAATCACTAAAATGAAATTCAACCCTTTCGCACTTCAGTAGCGATATTAAGCAAAGTAACACTGCGCTATAATTGACGCTCTCACTACAGTTACCCAAGTGATGATTTTTTTCAGTTGTTATTCAATAAAATATCAAACTTCCTGATCTGTTTCAGTAGGTACTGTCAGTAGAAAAAAAAATCATTGCCTGTGGATGTACAAGTTCATGTGTAGTTATTTAGCAATATGACAACACAAATGCAGCTTTCAATTGCTATTAATACGGTGAACGTCAAGCTACTATTATAAAAGTCGCTTTTTGCAGTGTCCTTGTCTCGAGTGAAACTGCAAGAAACGAGGCCATTTCATTCTTCTTACTAAGGTAAACGGCGCGTTAATATTCACTGCTGTGAAAGTGTCACAACTGTCTGAGTAAAATAAATGAAAAGCGTAGCTAGTTTCTATCTTACTCATTGAAATGGGTAGTGAACGTCAAGCGATATGAGGGTTTCGGTGCTGCCGTTGAGAAAAAGAAAGAAAAGTGATCTAAGAAACTTTTATTAGGGCTGGGGCAGAAAAAAAACCTGTTGTGGGGTGGGCCTGGGCCAAGCAACAGTTTTGCAAAGCAGTTCCTGCAAAAACTGTTAACAGGAGTTACCAAGCTTATTATTAATAGTGTGGTGACTCTCCATTCAAAGCGTGAAACTCTTACCGATAAAGATAACGAAAAAAAGGCATCTCATGTGGACTGAAAAATATAAGAACTGTAACCTAGGTTTAGATAGGCGGCAGTAGACGAACCAAGAGGCTAGGTGGACTAGCGCTTCCGTAAAATTAATTTTATTTCATTTAGACTCGAAAACAGGTAAAATAACAGCACTGTTTTCAAAGAAACAGTGGTGTTTATACCACCTTTCTATCTTCGTTTTCGCCCATTAAAAATTTTTGCTTAACATTGCTTCAATATAATAAATTTAGTCTGTGCTAATAGTCTGGAGTAAATTTCAATGGATCGAATTCCTTGGCTAAATTGTGCATTTACTTAAGCGGGTGATGAATGATCTTAACGAGCGTGCTGCCAAACTCACGCTAAACTTAACTTCAAATTACACTATGAGCTTGAAAAAGCTGCATCGCTTTCAGCCTTGACGTAACGATAACTATCTCTGCAAGAAAATATCCCGCAAGGCAGGACTATGGAAAGTATTTTCAAAATTTTTTGCTAAGACACGAAAGTGAAGTCAATATTTCACTATAAAGGTGTACGTGCGGTCTCATTCTGCAAGTCCTGATCGACCAACGCTGCAACTGGGTCCCTATGTTAACTACGTCTGCAACTAACAACGTATAGGCACTTTTGTTCTCTTAGTAAGATGGATTAAATTGATATTGAATATAGATGTATAACTTATTTGAGGTGAGCGGTTACACGCGATGGCTAAGATCGCTTCTATTGATTTTGTTACATAAATCTTTCAACAATTGGAAAATGCCTTGATCGTCGTACCATGAAAATTCCAATGGAGCAATATAAAACAAACGGTGTTGTTGAATATTATTTCATGAATTTCAGGGCATTGTATACACGGGGTCGCGATGAAGGCATCAAATGAACTGAATCTATTTCCTATGCGCGGTACATCACCGTTCTGAGTCCCCATTGATCGATGCTTGAAGTTAAAAAAAAAATTATTTCAGTGAGCAAAATGAAGAAAGAAAATGAAACAAGAGTCTCTCTGTACACTCAAACGCCAATGAATTACATTCAATATTCTCTTGTGACATTCAGAAAATAAGAGCTATAATTTTTAGAGTGAATGTATCATTACCGTTCGAATGAAACAACTTAGATTGCAACACAAGTTAAAAAACAAAAGTTCGGAACTCGAACATCAATTGGGAACAAGAAAGGAGGTCAAGGTTAACCCTAAGGTAAATAAAGTGCCAGGCACGGTAGGTGGAACATACTGTCACCATTACCGAAAATATCGCTTCACTATAAAATTATATAAGGTATGAATCCGAGCTACGATGGGGTACATTTTGTTTTGTTAAAAACCGTTTATGTAAAAATTTCTGCTACAGGAGTAATCGTGCGTCTTGCAGCGGAGTTTGTTCCTGTTTCAAGGCGTCGATTGGTATGGCAAAATCGGGTTAAGCTGAGCCTCTAGTGTTGACTTATCTGAAACTTCAAACAAGAGCGTTTGTTTCGTTACCTTGAATCGAGTTTCATTCTTTGATGTGTAATGATAACTTTTGAAACGGCCGATAACTTAATACTGCTCGGTGAAAATAGAATTTTGGGTCGGTTCCAGCATAATCGGGCTTCTGCTAACACCTGTAGCACGATTTAAAGTGGCGAAACGATCACCTCTGTCTGAAGTTCTAGTCAAGTTAACCCTCTTGGTGTCAGCTTCACTTAACTTGAGACTGCCAACTGATGACACATATAATTTATTAAGATGTGTTTGGATGTATTGTGATGGCACGTTAATATATTTGAAACGTAAATAGAAACTATGGGTTTGATGTTCAATATTTTAACAACTGGTCGTTTAGGCTTTAAGTTTGGGGTAGTTGAATGTATGTTTTGCATCAATCAAAATTCAAGTTAAAAATTAGAACAGATTTGAGTATGCTATAGTTAATTCGCAGGAAAGCTCGCATAAGGTGAATTCATACATATCGAATATATATACATTATATAAAGAGGGTTACGTTCCATGCAAGACCCATTTTTCATCCCCCAAATGTTAAAGCTAACATCTTCTCATAGTAATACTGCACTAAACCACAGCTAAAACCTAACAGAAATGGCATATCAGAATCATCTATATTTATATATATATAAAACACCTTTAACAAGAAAAACAAAGGAAAATACTAAATGTGGTATTGCCTCCCATGTACAACTCGCATTTGCGGCAGATCTTGCAAATTGCACAAGTGATTTTTTTCTCGCATAATGAGAATCAGTGGTCATTATATTCCACTCGAATATAGCAAAAACTAGGTTACATAAATATCACTTCCACTCTTGGTACTTATTCTACTAAATACATAAGGACGCCCAATGATTCCCCTGGCTGGATCATGCCAGGTAGGGATGAGATAAAAGAACGATAAATATAATTATATGAGTATTCCATTTAAGAGTTCAAGCTGTATGGACCGGAAGTAAAAGTGGAAGCCGAGGTCGTCCTCAACAAGTGTGTCATCAGGGAGCTGGAAAAACAGACAATCATTATAATTAGGACTGTCATGTTGAGCCTTCTAAATCCGTACGTTATCCCCTGCGAAGGCCTCTAAATTAATGGACCCGCTGTTGTGACTTGTTGACGCTCCGGCGCACAGATGCCTTGCTTCAAAAACACGCACCTTGTTAATTATCGGGACTTAGTTTTAATACAAGGTGGGTCGGCGCCCATAAGTGAGCACAGCATATTGTTAAAATGTTAAGGAGCAAAGCAGTGATGCGCGGTAAATGAACTTCTAAGAGAATAAAGGCCTTTATTGGCGGTGAGGAGGCACTGGGCAGAAGTACGCGAGAGCAGCTTATGGATTATTTAAGTCAAACAAGAATGAGAATTTTTAAGGCGTGTTGCAAGTGAAAAGTGACAATTTGACGTTAATAAAAATCAGAGATCAAAAGATCGTCAACAAGTACCGCTTAGAATCAGTCCAATAAGAAAATGTTTCTGTAAGGTGCTCTAAAAAAATATTACTCGGCAAGAGTCCACTTGGATACATGAAAGGATAAGATGATGTGAATTAAGGAAACTACTTATTTTTTAAATACGGTAAGTCAAACAAAGATGTGAATTTTAAAGAGGCACTGCAAAGTTAGAAGTAAATAGCTTGATTTTAAAGCAGTCAATCACAGCTCAAGCCATTTAAATTGATCACAGCTTACTATTAATTAGGTATTGAAATGATGAGGTATAAATAGTAGACGAATCCAATAAAGTGGTCCTTCAGAGAGATGTCAGGCAATCAGTAATGAATGGAGGTTAATTGGCAGTGCCACTGGCAGCGAAAAGACAGGACTGTGCACATGCCACGTGTCTACCCTGGATCGGGTTGAACAGTGGGCATGCTACGCATATACTACGGGAAAGACTGAACTGTGCGTATGCCTATGAAACGTATTTAGCACAGAAAATAAAAATACTCTTGATGACTAGAAGGCTGAGAGACAGAGTCTCATCCAGTGGACAAACAAAACACTCACAGGTTCAACTCACAAGCGGATGGTCAACACGCACGTCGTGCCTAGACTCCGTACAAGTCGGTAGCATAGATACGGTATGAAGAACGATGTACGAGCTGAACGGTTGCTCATTAAGCTGTGCGTAATGTTGAACAGTGAGACAGAGACAATATACGTTACTGCTGTATATCAGAGATATGGCAGAGAATGTTACTATTGGGCCTGTTTTACTCTATGCTTAATCTGCCTACCTATACCTTTGATTCCAACAAATCAAATTCCCTGTAGCAAGCAGAGGTGATACGCAACAAATAATGCGAAAAAATAGTGTTTAATAAGCTCGAGAATAACCCTAACACTGAATGCCTTGCTTTACCAGACGATAAATCAGGTTCTCAGAATCTAAATATAGCAATAAATATTAATGATAATAATAATAATGTCAGCAGTTGCGTCCAAATCTAAAATTCTAAACCTGAAATATCGGCATCACGTGCAGCATGGTAACTATGAAAACAAGGATTACCCAAAGAGTAATTAAATTATAAATATTATTACTCCCTGAAGATTTCCAAAGTTAAAAAAATTTGGTCAGTGTAAAAACACTTTCAGTGTCTAAGGATTTCCAGAGCCATGCCTGCAAAATGATGCTAAGAGTAAAGGGATTGATTTTAGGATTATGATATTAGTATAATGTCAACGAGGGATAAGCTAGAGTAATTATCAAGGGCTTAATGTAATAGATAAAATAGTGAAAAAATAGAGCGGAAGAAATAGAAGATAGTGGGAGGTACTCGTAGATTATTAAGAATTGATCACTTGAAATATTGGCACTCTAATTGTTTGCACGTTTCACCAGCACTCACAAACAGAAAAGACTAAACCTGCAGGCCGCCGTCCAGCAACGCAACGCTAATTGACAGAATATAGACAGACAGAGAGACAAACGGACTGACGGGTCACCACCAAACTTAATCATTTGTGTTCTAAGTGACATCATCAAAAGTTCCTCAAAATTTTCGTTCTAGTTATGAAACTAAAAAGGAAGACATATAGATAGACAGAACGTCACGGTTAAAGCATAACGTCCTTGGAGATAGCTAAAAACGTCTCAGAATGTCTTTCTTAGTGTAACACAGACTATGCTTGACGCAGCAGTGCTCGTGCATCACGTGCAGCATGGTAACTATGAAAACAAGGATTATCCAAAGAGTAATTAAATTATAAATTTTATTACTCCCTGAAGATTTCCAAAGTTAAATGGAAGGATGGATGAACCATTTCTCGTAGAACTGGTCGCAACATACATTGTATTCCTCCGTTGTAATTATATACCAGGGAAGCATTATTTATATAGTTTACCGTAACATACCATCATTTTTTTACCTCCTTATATAGGGTGGTACGAATCGTCCACAATTTGGTTACTTGAAAGAATCGGAGTAAAGTTTTGGAAATTTTGCCGCTGTTTCTTCTAAATCTTGTAAGCGACGCAATTTATAGGACCCCGATATAGTAAATTCATCTTAAGTTTTGTCTTATATTGAAACTGAAGGTGCGCCTATTTTGTATAGTTGGCAATCATTTCTGTCAAGATTTTACTCCACAGCGAAACAGAAAAAATCCAACTATTGTTTCATGTTTGGCAGCAATTTCTTTGAAAAGTTTGCCAAATGATGAACATTATTTACATAGTTGCAGTAATTTCATTTTAACTGTTGCCCTAGTACGAAACAGCAGATTGTACTTTTATGGTTAGCAGCAACTTCCTTATAAGCTTTACATTATAAAAAATTCTATTGCATAATTGTGGGCAGAGTCTTTTTAACTTTCGCCTCATGCCGAAACAGTAGATTGCGCCACGGTTCGCATGGTATTCGGTACTTTACTTCCATTTCTACTTTATAATGACACAAACTACACACTTCAACTTTCGATAGAGGCAGTAAGTGGCTACTCACGGGAAATTGCTCGGTGTTTGCACGCGTTAGGTAAACGGAATTAGAGGGCTAATTTGACAATTACGGTAACCTCGTAAATTTCTCACAAGAAATGGACGTGACTCTCTGTGGGTTACAGTATTTGTGTAATCGCCCCTCAGTATAAGGTATTGTGATATCAGTAACCTGTTACTATGATACTCAATTTTTTTCTCTTGAAAATGTGACGTTCACACGAAATAAATAAATATATAGCTAGAAAAGGAACTTCGTCTTCATATAGACAAGAAAAAGTTTAAAAGACTTGTAAGTTCATTCACCTGTCATAAATACAAAACACTTCTCGTTCGATGACTCAAATTATTGAAAAATATCTAGACCAAAAAGATGCTTTACAATTCGCTGAAGAGAAAATAACAATACGCCAAATATGGGTATAAGTTTGCTTTGGAGTCATTTCAACGAAGAATACACATTGGTATACAAATAAATAACACTTTACGTTCCCACAAAATGAAAAGAAACACATTAAGTCAATTAGTTTTTTCGCATCACAATCCAAGTAAGAAGAAACTGATGTGCAACAAATAATTCATGCCTCAAAATCATGAAACAAAATGAAATAAAGAACTAAAAAAAATTCCACAACCGTTCCAAAAGGAAAATAAAAAATATGAACTTCTAACAATGTACTCTTCGCAATCATCCCCGGAAGAAAACAGAAGCGATTGACCACAAGCAATCAATTCTTCAAAATTCAGGAAAGGTTTCGAGCGCAAATGTCGAGGACTTGAAAAATTCCGATGAAGATAAATATCGGCCATTGCATCAGAAACTCGATATTTACCTTTGCAGCTGCATCGGCTCGAAGGAAGAAATACGACCCGAACGGGTTGATGAAGTGCCTCCCTTCCTTCCAATACCAGCGGCTACGCTCTACGTTTCAACGTCACCCACAGCGGCATCCGTCACCAGGGTAGTTCAATATTCCCATTGGACTTCGGCATTTTGCGTAGGTCAATTGTATACAACCAAGGTGCAGTGGAAACTAATAATAATAATAAATTCTGCTGAACTTAGCTATTGTCAAGAAAAACTGTGCTCAGTCCAGCAACTATAACCTAAGTATGTTGAGCTACTAATAGAAAATCTAACTTAGGCTATGTACGTACTGCAACACTACTGTGATAATGGAAAACAGGTGCTTGACTCTCCAGTAAATAGTTAATGAAGTAATTTTGAAGCTACATAATTGAAAATTATGAACAATTTAGGTATTAGGTATTCAAACTTTTAATAGAGAATCCTATAAGATTTATGTACTATAAAAGTAATAGTAAGTAACTGAGCTCTTTTCAAACTGTATTTATCTGACGCCTTGTGAAACTAATAACTAGAAGGGCAGGCTAAGGGCAACTACACGTGGGGCGGGTAGTCTCAAACTAATAATTGGAAGGCTAATTTATTGAGCGGTTGCTGCAAAGCAATGGAAGTGCTTGTTATAAAGTTACCGCCTTGATCAATAACTATTCGACTTCTGAGAATCATTAGATTGACTTACACTTAAGTTCTGTGGAAGTGCTTGCTTATCTATGTCTAGTTTATTGTGGTCTCAGTAAAATACACTAAAGTTAGTTCTATAAAACTGAAGCATAGTTTAACCAATAATAGAAAAACTTCTTGCCAAATCAGGGGGGGGGGTAGTTATGAGCCGTGTACTATAAAAGTGAAAAAAAAATGAAGATCCCTTCATCACTTTTTGATTCATGTTGCAAACAAAAAGACAAACACAGAGAAAACCCGCAAACAGAGTAATAACTCATAACCAAAATATATCATTTTCTGCGTTCAACCATCTTCATACTTCCCACACATTTTATAAAGACCCGTTCATAACTTTTTGGGTTACGTTACTGACAGGCAGTAAAACAAGCATACAGTCAAAGACATAAACGAAACAACAGATTACTAGAAAAATATGGTCATTTGCTTCTCGCAACATTTTTAACATTGCCTATAAATGATGTGAAAATCCGCTTAAAACTTTTACAGTAATGTTCTCTAGAAAAATCAGGTGGACAAACAATATTGAACAGATGCCTAACAATCTCTATAAATGTCATGAAGATTCGTCTATAGGTTTTGAGTGCACTACTCTTATGTAACATACAAACAAAGGGACAGACAAACTTCGACAATAATATAACAACTTGGACTGAGGTGAAAATTGGTTGCTAATTCGTGTTCCCATTCGACGAAGGTGTTGTTTTTTTAGTTAGGTAGGCAGCAGTATATGAACTAATAGGCCCATTCCCAAAGAGACACCGGAACTTACGCCCCGGCCCTCTATGAGCTATTGCTATTATGTTAGTACGATATAGAGGACTGGAGAAAAGAAAAAAAAAAGAGGGATGAATCCCTGCCAAAGAGACGACCATGAATGCAGGCAAGCATGATCAAGAGCCGCTCATATGCGGAAAGCGCAACTCTGAGTAGAAACATTGGTTGCTCAATCCCATTTCCATTATACTGTAGTAGTAGTAGCAGAATCGATAGCACGCTGCACTCGCGTTGTCTCGAAGTCATGGGTTCGAATCCTTATCAGTCAGGCGAATTTTTTCGGTGCTAAGGTTTGCAGCACAGCGTTTCTAACACCTAAAGTCCACTACGAAGGCACTAACCGAACCAGCAATCGGGACAGTAGAGGGGTTGCAGTTGTCATAAGTAAGCTCTCCGTCCTCGACGCCATAGCTCTGACAGTCCGTGATTGACTGCAGCAGTGCACTCCTCTGTAGCAATGTACGTCGTGTCCCAGTTATGGTTCTCGATCATGTCCACTATACTTAACGGAGGCATTACCATTGTACTATCATATAATATAACTACAATCACATAACGAAATGCATTTCAAGCGGAACACTCATAAGTGCTTTTAGGCAAATAGAAGGCAGTGCCATGCAAATTACTAGAGACTGAAAATTTTTAAACCCTTACACAGCGTAGTGCTATGCCAACTTTTCTCGATGTTTAAAGTAGCAATATTGCTTACGAGAAACAAAAATTTGGCTCGGAGCGTTTTGGTAATGTTTTATTCCCGCTATAATTCGAGAATAATAAAAATATGATGACTAGAGCTCTAGCCAATTGGCCCAAGTGCTTTGGAGCTGTCGCATTGCTTACATTTTTCTCTTTCTATGAACAAGGCCGAAGAATACAAACGACAGATTCCATGCATGACACAATGTCGAGCTCGCGGTAGTGTAAGGGCAAATGCAGCGTGGACCAGGAGAAATTACCTGTCGATCGTTTCGCAAAGTACCTATCCAGAAATATTGGGGTTGAATGTCTAGCGTTCAGAATAATAAACTCTTTCTGTCAAATGGTTCGAACCAAATGCAACACTTCTAGATTATCAACAGTAGGAATAGAATTGTTATTACTGATATTGTAGTATCATGTTTACGTATACTAGTATATAAAATTACTTTTTATTAATCAGATACGGCTTTTTTATTGTCTTGAATTGTTTCAACGCCGTCCAGTCTTATTCTTCCCAGCCTGCATTCATTTATCTAACATAATTATTTGAAAATTTAGTAGATAGTTACTTAACTGGAGAACTGGGGTAATATCAGTAATATGCATCATCCTCTCATGTCACCGTGCATTACAGCAACCGCTCTACTTACGCTATAGTTTTTTGCCCAATATTTTACACCGCAAAAATTAGTCACCTATTCACCTACTGTTACATCACCTGCCTCTGTACGTGACCACAGTGTAAACACCAAAAGCTAATGACAAAGAACGCGAGAGCTACAACGACTGAACATTCGTGTCAACAGACGGTTTTCTGCTCTATTGAAATACGCAGTAAGGCAGTGCACTTAGCAGTCGGCGAAATTCCTGCATATTGCAGAAAATAACCAGAAGTTGGATCGACGTACTTTGTGGTCGTTATCACATCAACGCCGCAGATTGCTGAAGTTGACCTGAAAGTTGCAGAAAAGCCGGAGCACTTGCTGTCACGAGGCGCTCAAGTTTGGAAAGGCGTTCCGCACAACTCAGAAAGTGCTTTATAGGTCTCTTGACGGTAAATGCACAGAAACCAGTTTCGTAAAATTTTTGCAGTCCATTGACGCAGAACTAAAAAAATGTGGAAGGTACTCATAGTGGGGCGGACATGGGTATATTCAGTTCTAAGTATTTTGGGTTTTATTGAGACTATTCTGAATTGCTGACAGGGTTACATGAGATCTAGAGGTTTTCTGAGGTCAGGGTTACCCTAAGGCGGGTAGGTACCATCGGTTGTCTCAAACGAAAAAGTAACATTCGGGACTTCAAGATCTGGAAGTACTCTTAGAGTACTGTAATAGTACTGAGGACCCCGAGACCATGTGGTACTGGGACCAGAAGATGACCTGGCTTCACCCCGAAACAATGGAGTGAGCTGGCAATACCTCGATACCAAGTGGCAAACTTACGTTACCTTGGGCCTAGTAGGCCCCTTTGGGTTACCACAAGGCTAGAAGATGCTTTACGGCTACTGCAATACCATGAGGTAACCTGGGCTTACCATAAGACTAGGATATAATCTGGGGTTGTCCTGGGACCAAGCGTTACCCATATGTTACCGCGAAACCGGGAGGTAACTTAGAATACCGTGCTATAAAAAGTTGCTTCAGTGGTACCCCAAACTTATGAGCTATCGGGTACACTGACACCAGTTTATAGTCTTGGTTATCCGGCGGCAAGGAGGTACCATGAGATTACCCTAATACAGTGGGATACCCTGTTGTTAGAAAAAAGCAGAAGTTGCCCTTTTACCCTCTGCAACCAGGAGGTATCCTACGGTTCCCTGAGATCCGGAGATACCCGGTAATACCCTAATATTAGTGTTGACAGAGAGATGTAACCCTACCAAAAATCAGAGCCACCGCAGAAGCTAAAACCTTAATTCAGCTTCTGCGCCGAGCTTCAGCGCAATATTTTATTACTGAGCGCATTGATTGGAACTGAAGGTCTGGTGAGCAAGTCGTGATATTTCGTGAGGTAACGGTAATCCAAACCAAAAAATGACACGTACCCAATGACCCCACACTTTAGGCCCTATTGTCGGAAAACCCGAACTAATTTCGGGTAAGTTGGAAAAGAACCCTGCATAACTTTGGGTAGGTTAGGTGAGGGTAGGTCTGGTTTTCCTAACCACCTATTTTCTCAATTTCGGGCGTGTCAAAATTAGGCTCTTAGGTAATTATTGGTTAAGTGCGCAAATTGACTAGTCAAATATGCATCGATCTCGTGTGAATTTTGCACGGGAATTTTAGTTGGATAAGTATACACAATTGTTATACTATAAAAATTTCGATTTCTCTAATTGGAAACCTTAAATGTTGATACAATTCGGTAAAGCTAAAATCACTTTCGCCGTTCACTCGTACATTAAAACCCACATGCACCGGTTCGTGCTGCAAATAAATTCCCTATTTAACCCTGCAGAGCGAATCTCCGACTATCCCCATTGCTGGTTAGGTCAGTGCCCACGCAGGGGAATTTGAACTTCAGAAATACTGATGTTGCATTCTCGAGCATACTAAGACTCACCCCAGTGCAAGGAGGCGAACCGCAGACTTGAAGACCGATAGCACAGTTATCTGCCACATTGTCATAGGGAGTATTTGAATTTCTGTTATGTTTGAATAGTGGATATCGTTGAAAAAATATCGTTTCCCACACTCAAAAACAACAACGGCTTCATAAAGAAACAAGGCAGTTGCCAACTCGTCGTTTTTTGAGGTATACCAAAAGCATAACGTCGGAGGCAACTAATTTGGAAAATGCGGCGAAAGCTTAAGTTTCACCGAAGAAACTAAATTTATCTTTCTATATATGTTTACAATATTTGCGGCATTTTGCAATTCAAATATTTTATAATGGACTATTAAAGACTGCACAGAATAGGCAACTTTCCATTCATTTTTACGGTGTTGAAATATCTACGCATTACAAAGAGCTGATAATAACGATCGTGGCCATTATTTGCATCAAAAATAAAAAGCTTGTTATCTTTAATGTGGTAGCTTAATCTAGAGTTCGTTCCTGCCTGTCTTCATGGTTGTTTTATACTCTGTGATGCTAACATGTCATAATAAATAGGATCTGTCACGCGATCATATCAAACCACTCAAGTGTAAACGAAGTAAATAAACTCAGTGCGTACTACCAGGTCCATTGAAGCAGAGGTTTGTGAATTTATAGTGTGTTGAGAACGTTATTATTTTACAATTATCTTTAAAAGTATTATTTTTCTACAATCACAGTTTCGTCTCCGATACAAAAGGTTACTGCTAATAACTCTAAGCTCTCGGGTATCACAGGATGGGCTATAAAACACTTATGAAGCATTGAGTACCGCAGACTGCCGGCATGGATGTTACGAAAAACCTCTCGAAAGTACATTCTCCGCTGACTTCGATGCTTGCAGATCTGCACAGCCGAACACGGGTTCCGATGAACATGCATGGCATTTTTTAAAACAATGTTACGTGCAGTGACACGCGCTAGCCTCAATAGAAAGTAGGGTCCTCTATATTTTTGATCTTGAGAACTAAATATCAAACATAAATAAAAAACAATACTCGAGAAGTAGTTAATGGCTTTCCAAGTCCTCTGTGTTCGTACGACAAGCCAGACTACTAGCTGTAGTGCATCAGCGGTGTACAGACGAGTTTATATGACATTACTATTCATGAAGACATTCATACGATATGGCGGCACGAATATTTTATTACCTATTATTATATAGCATATCGAAGTAATGGAAGTAATAATACATCAGAACCGCGTTATTTGGAAGAGTTCAGCACGCTGAGTGCAGGTTATATTGAATTTCATGAGAAGTAATTGTACAAGTTTTGTTGACAAAATTTCATCGAGTCTTAGATGATTTTTGCAGGGAACCACTCGGTAGCAGTTCTCATAAACTTGGCCGATGGCATTTGCGATTTCGCTATTGCCATAAAAAAAACAATAGCACTGTAATTCTGTAAAAATTTATCGCTACTTCTACGATGATAGCGCGATAAAGAATTAGGTAAAATATAATTATTATACTGCATTGTTTCAAAACTTTAGAAAAATTTACTACTTGACTGGCACACAGATTCAGCTTTATCCAGGAGTACTACAGAAGAACACTCGCATCAGAGCACAGAAGCAGAGTAAATTTAGGATATCCACATCAGAGAAAAAAGTCGGTTTTATCGGATGTCTGATAACAATAAGCTCCCTAAAATATAGGGAACAATGTAATGCGTTAAAAATGCTATCTTTCACACAGAAGCCAATTCATATTAGGAAACAACGAAACGCTATACAGATTAGAGAAACTTTTAAACGCTGAAAACTTTGACTGAGATGAATGGGATTTTATTTGAAAAGTGCGCATTGCCCAAACGAAAATGGAAATAATGGCCTGGTACTGAAAACAATGACTGTCAGTTAAGTTAGCAATTTGATATGAACAAAAGAAGTGCACCAGATTTAATATACAATGAAATAGCCGCTTGCATGCTGAAAAGTTGACTACTAACTAACTTTTTTAACTGTATATATTAACTGCATATTGAAAAACAATACGAAATGTAAAAGATTCGCTATTGGTAAAGTTGTCAATCAAAGAGTTTCTCAAATTGTTCTGAGAAATGAATGCGTCGAAAATATTACAGCATTCATACTTATGCCGTGGACGACAGAATTTTGAAAATTGCTTGCTGGCGAACTTTACTGCATCTCGGCTTTATCGATTCACATGCATTTTGCTGATTGCCGCCAGCGGCCATTGCTGTGGCACCTTCACTGATGAAGAAGTGCTGTCGTATTTGGAATAAACGTAGCGATAAAATATTGCAGCCACTGCACCCGAGGGTTCGATCATATTATATATAAACATAGAAGAATGCGTACAACAGCTATGGTAAAGAGAAGTGGGTTTTCAAAATAATGGCAAGAATAACGGTGGTGGTCGCCGTAATTTTAAGACGTTGATTATATAAATGAAGAAGGTATGCATGAAAACTTCGCTGGCTAGAACGTTCTATAGTCAATTGCATTAGCCCCAGTAATTTTAGCTTAAATTTTACAAAATGAATACTGCTATCTGACAAAGACATAAAATATGCTCCGAAATTCAAAAGTTTTATCAGTAAAATCAATATGCCATGGTAATTTCACTCGAGTATAATCATAGGGCAGAGACATGCATGATTGCACTTATTAAAGCAAATGCATGCCTGTAGAAGAAGTCACCAGATTGTAAACTTACTTAACTCTGTCGAAGAGTTCTGCGTATCGGTGATATTATTAGTAAGTCATATGCTATGGAATAGAGCTATGATTACACTGATCCTTTGTGCAAGGAAGACGCAAACTGGAAACTTGTTTTCGGCCAAGTCATAGAGTTCAAGGTGCTCTACATATTGAGGATATTTTTAGTATATCATCGCTATTCCTGTCCCTTAAACTGCTCATTTGTGCCGCTTGGACTCCTTACGGCTCTGAAAGTCGTTTGCAAGGCAATAAGTGTCACTTGTCTCTTCTTTTACTTTCAGTGTATTCGCAAAAGAAATGTTAAACATCATTCAAATAAGAGAGCAAAATTTACGAAAGGGTTCGAAAGATTTTTGTATCACAAATTAGCTATGTCATGCTTAATATAAAAAATAAAGCATGCGACACATCAAAAAACACGCTACAATATCGACGGTGCAATGGCAAGTAGCGCAAGAATCTAACACAAACTATTCGTTCAAAAGTGTTCTAAATTGACTACTGCAGCAATTACTGATACATACGCACGCTGTCCCCAACCAAACCTACAGTAGAATCTAAATGCCCTGGCTGTACTTGATGTAAGAAACCACGTGCGTAGACCAGAAAGCCTCCATCACACAGGAGCAAAAGTTAATTGGCCGTGCGGTAAAGAAACCATCACCAAGTGTCCCATTAGATACTGCACTAGAATCTCGAAAGTGCAACCGCACCCAATGCGAGAAGCCATGAGAGTAGATGAGAAACCCTCTCATCACACAGGTGTAACCGCTATTAGAGCGAGCAACAAAAGGCAAATGTCCCATTCGAAAGTGCACTAGAATCTCAAAGGCGTAACAAATGCAAGACAAAGTGGCTTTCGAAAGTAGAGCGCCCAAAAGACGTCGCCTACCACGACAGGCTCCGTCCCAAAGCAGCCGGAGAGCCTCTCATTTCTCTTGGGACGCATTCTTCTCCAAGAGCTACAATAGCGCGGCGCGAATTACAAGTAACGAAATAGATCACCCGACTGACTTTGCTCTGAGGAGATGCAATTGAGAGTAGCCCAGGGCGTAGTGATGTTACAAGAATAGAGCCCTTGTGAGCGTCCAGTTACAAGTGGCAAAATTGTGTAAAAGTAATGGGTATCAGAGTCTCCTTCAGTTTAGGGTAGCAGGTAGCAGAGAATTGAAGAATAAGTGGGTATGGGTCTGAATATTGCTAAAAAGAAACCTGTTATTGGAATACATGTGTGTTTTTTAAAGAAAAAAAATAAGGTAGTTTTCAGTACTATTGACTCGATACAATATAAAAGCAGCACTGTTGACGAGACTAACTTTATATTTGCCAATCTGTGAAATAAACTGCCAATGTCATAAAGCCAAAATTATTTTAAAGAAAAATAGCGTCGAATTTTATAAAGCGCGGAAATGAACAATTCAGTAAAAGTTGACTATAGGCCGTCCACAGCGCATTACAATTCAAACTAAAGCCGGTTCAGTGTATCTACATCACGTTATGCACAAGTACCGACAGAAGACTGTCCAAGGAAATATTTTGTCTCTCTCTATGTAGTAGTAAAATAATACATTGTGAGCTGGAAAAACTCAGTAACCGCACATTAACTCCTCGAGACACGAATTGTCCGTGCAGACTAAGAATCTCACTTGGTGACTCACATTTACAGTGTATAATCTTAGTCATATGATACAAGAATTAAATTTCAATATTATTCGTATTTTCTTTGCTAGTTTTTACGCTTACCACTATACCAGGTAATCATCCATGAGAGTTCATTCTGCTTTTATTTGTGAATTGTCTAACAAAAAAAAAATGTGAGAATTTTGCGGGCTGCCTGATATAATTTTAGGAATAATTCAAGCTTATCACCGGCAAATAAGAGTAATTCAGGTTGAGCAAATACTGCGAACCTGAGCTGTCAGGAACAAATAGGCTCATCTGTCATGGACACCAAAGGCGCTAAAGAACGTCGAAATCGCCAAAGCGATGGAAAATGCAAAGCGTAGTGATGTTTAAAATTTTATTCGGCATTATGATCAAAGGCGCACAGATGAAAGAGTGCATCGTATTATGGAGGATAATATGTCGAGCCTTTGTGGTGTAAGAAAAAGAAACAAATGTAAATAAAATAGGTCTCAGCAGCATATCATGATAGCAGTGGAATAAGTGGGTGAGCGTGCCACCTTGTGAAAGACAAAATAAATTACCTGATACTTTTCAGACATGTACCCCAAGTATTATTATTACTTCATCATCAAATCCTAGTGTATCTGACCGTATTACTAGAACTGTTAGTTACCGAAAGTGCGACTATCACCATAGTGCCCACACTACTATTAGGTATCATTTTTTAACCCTAGTGTCATCAATCCTAAAAAATGGCTTCGGATTCCGGCAATGAAGTTAAGCTAAAGACAATTATTTTCAGAGCAGCTAACTTTTCTAAAAGCAATAAAAATACTAAAATGGCAACCTCAGTGGTATTCTTGCAGTAATTACATGAGCATAGAACATCATGAAAATTATTGCACGAGCAAGAGGATAGTTTGGGCTGCTTCTGGTGCCTCTAGGTTTATCAAAGGGGGAAAAAACGACGGACAAAACCTTGTAGGTAACTGGAGAACATAAATTCGAGTGCTGCAAACAAATTAAGTCAGACTGAAGTAAATGATTATGCTTGAAATGTTAGCCTCTTCAGCCTCAAAATACTCGGCAGTAAGAAAAAGGGAATATGTAATATGTCAAGACAGCTCGTGGAGGGAAGCCGACAACTGATGGGAGACACAAGTTGGAAAACGAAAGATGTACAAAACTTAGTTTACTACAAAGAACTTGAATAATTATTCTTTAGAATTTCGTTAATTGAACAAATAACAGAATTACGCATCTATACCACCCGCCTACAGACACGAAAACGAAGATGAAGCGTCCAGAATTCAGAGTAATATTAGATGGAAAAGTTCAGTNTATTTTACTTTCACTTACACATGATTTTCATGACTTTTCTTGTGTTCAGTATGTAAATTGGGTCAATTCAAGACATTTTACATGAATGACGTTTTCGTCGCAAATGCTTAGTTTTTGAGGTATATGACTTTGAAGTTCCCATTGTCTTTCTATGGGAGAAAATACCGAGCGGTCCCAAACAAGCGAAATTAGGGTTAGGTTAGGTAAGGTTAGGTTAGGTAAGATTAGGTTAGACAAGGTTAAGTAAGGTTAGGTTAAGTTAGGTTAGGTTAGGCAAGGCCAGGTTTGGTTCATTTAAAGCCTGTGATGACATCGGCTATATTCTCCCATAGGAAAACAATGGAAACTTCAAAGTCTAATATCTCAAAACTAAGCATTTGCGACGGAAACGTTATTCATGTAAATTGTCTTAAATTGACCCAATTAACATACTGAAAGCAACAAAAACCCCAAAAAAAACATGTGTAAGTGAAAGTAAAATTTTACCGAAGTTTGCCGCCGGATTTAGTTCGGTATGCATGCATAAATTTAAGAGGCATTGGTAATTTATAAACATGCCATGTTTCAAGTTCTTTAACTGAAAAATTAGCTCTATTTTCACGCGCAACACTACAAAGTTAGATCCTCCTAACCCTATTCAAACTAGGTTGTACTACTGTGCTAGAACGGTTCTTTGTTCTACAGTATTGTAAGAACAGCCGCTGAAGTGAGGTAGCAAAGCTTAGTACACATAGGGTTAAGGGCTTTAGCCATGAGCGCCTAAAACTAAACTTCTATTTATACCAGAAATAACATTGTCTATAACGTCCCAAAATCGGATAGCGATCGTTAGCGGGCACTTGGCAGGTAGACTTACAATAGTACAGTCATTAAAGATGAGTGAGAGAGCCGAGCGATAAGAAATAAATTCAGTGAAACTGAAGTGAAATTGCAAAGGAGACTTTGAAGCACGAGCGATAAGCTCTGCTTGGATCAAAGGCTAAGTCAGCGTGTGAAAGACTTAATCAGTATCTTCGCGTGACTAACCTTTGAGATGATTTTCTCTTTATTCTGCAAGGAAAGTCGAGCTCTCGAAGCCTTTGAAGAACAGTGCTTCACAAGCTACAGATGTTAATTACGCTCTGAACTCTGAAGCTGTAGCTAGGAGCAGCTGGCACGTGCCAAGGTTCTTCCCTAAACTATAAATTTGTAGTGGGGCAGTACGGCTCTTGGGGCTTCTGTTAGAAATTGTTTTTTATTGAGAAAGTAGGACGTCAAACGCAACCACGCGGTGCCCAAAAACCGTAAAGTGTTTTTACTTTGCACGAAATAATTTCGTAACTAATGTACCATATAATTTGACGGTCCCCGTGAGGCCCAATGGAAAGGGCTGACCCGCTTTGTACGATTTAATTTCCTTATTTATATTCGACACAACTCAGGTTTTTACTTTTAAAGAATGAGCAAACACGAGACGTATCAAGCAGATGGGACCTTCGCAGGCTACTGGCGTTCCCACAAATTTCAGATAAAGAAATAACGCTACATATTTGATAAATCCGAAGAAAGTTATTGTCCAGAGATATCACCTAAAAAGTAAAGAAGTAAATTTATTGAAACGTGATATACAGCATAGTAAGACAACAGTAACAACGTATTACAATTACTGAACCACGTTGCTGGTCCAAATACAGCTGAAACTATGGGCACGTGCTTAGGATAATAAAACAAGACGTGTCCTTTTCCTATAAAAGAAAAAGGGAAAACATTAACGCCTCAAATTCACGGTGTAGGGTTCCATTAGTGCACTACCTATCACTTTTTCGTTAGACTCCACAGAAGGGAAGTCTACTAATGTGTATAAATATGTAATAGCAGCATGAATTTATTGCTTCGTGTAAGTCATAAAAGTATAATAAAATGATGATTTTAATAGGTACACAATTGGTTCACAAATTTGCCTACAAGTACACAGTAAGCAACAGTATTACACGAGTCATGGCGCCCAGCGGCCCAATCACATAAAGAGGAGGCCACGCACAGGACAAATACGTGAATGCACTCAGCTAAGGCCTACAGGCACTATTGACACTGAACAGCTTGAACTCACACAGAAACAAAACAACAAAAAGAAAGTAAGTACAATTTGCTTCATACAGTTTAGCATGTTATTGGCACTGATACAGCTTCGCGTAGGATGCAATATTCATTGATTTATTTTTTCACTAAGTATTGTAACACACATACTGTACTCTTATTGTACCAGCATGCTCTTTAAACCCCTTCATTTTATGCTTTTTTATTTTTGACACGTGACACTTGCTTGCGCGTTCAAGCGCTCACAAGAAACAAATATAAACAGTAAAGAAACTGTCGTATAATTCCCATGGCGATCCAATTTTCATGTATGGACACTAAAGATTTTTTCGAAGCAGTTCAGTGATGAATGAATGTTTGCTTCAAAATTTCACTATAACAGGTGTTATAGGGAACCGTCAGATGTACCTCAGAATGAGAGCAGAATTCTCGCTACACCCTGATTTATCGTTGGGTAAATAAAAGAAATTTCAGAGATAGTTCCTCACATGTATAAGCTTTTCTAAAAGCTGCGAATATATGAAAAACAAGTTTCTTTTTAATATCTGAGGAAAATTGCTTCACAATGGTGTTGCGTGGAGCAGTTAGGGTAATTGAGGAGAAACGGTAAGGTGAAAGAAAATGAAAACTTCACCGTCTAGATGGATTTTTGAATCCGGTTTCGACAGCACAGTTCTTGCGATAAAATGATGTTGAATGTGTACAGTTAAGTGCTAAAATATCACTTGAGAAACACCGCTTGTCCTCAAAGCGCAGTGAATCGCACTCTTTTATAGCAGTTACTTTCGATAAAATTAAATTAGGACACATGAAAATATTATCGACGGCAAAGAAGCTCAATATTGAATCTATATATTTGTAAAAATAGAACCCCTTGTAGTCGACACACAATCAATTTCACGATGCTCGCTGGTGAATTTTCATAACCGAAGGACAGTTGCACAAGTTCATCAACTTCCAAAATAGTGACATTATTTGCTTGGGAAAGTTTATTGGGTTACCGAGCTTGTCGAGTTAGCCGTTTAAGCGCACTTGAAAAATGGTATTTGACGCTATCGTCAGTGTAAAAAAAATTGGTAAACAACATTATTTGAAAAAAATTACCGTTACTAGCGATACGTTTATGACTTATGTAAATGAACCTTTTGTCTTCGATAGTATAATATTTCCACTTGGTCACCATCACGCGTTGTTTCGTCGTGTTCTTTGTTTTTCAAGTATGAAGCTTGGCGATTTTTTTTTGAAGCGCAAAAAAACTTTAAAGTAAATCATCTAACATGCAGCTCTAAGGCAGCGAAGCTGGTAACATACTAGTAAAAATTTCCGTATCGTAACTACTTGGTAATATATCACCAGCAGCTAAAAGATCAAACGTGGAATAATTTTCGTTCAAAAACCAATTTAGCATAATTTGCAATCATTAATAATTATATATACTTTTCTATAGCAAGCTTTGTATGTATAGTGAAGTACGGCCTACAAAAGAAGGGCGTGTTGCAGGTAACTCTGAAAATAAGTAAGCGAATAAATATACAGTAAATAAATACACGAATATAAAAGATATGGTCACTGGCGTTCGAAATGTAAGTAAACCACTGGCACTGATTTTAACTGCTGATTTTTGCACTGGACTTGAAAATACAGCGCTTAGCGAGGTAAAGATTGCAATAATTTTCTGCAAAAAGCTGCCCCTTGTATTCGAAGAGCAATCAATCATAATCTTTTGTCGCAAAGTTTGTTTATTCAGCAACGATATAGAAGAATGGCGGATTTCTGGCGACTTTGCCATCATTTGAGACCACCGAGAAGCATTTCATTATTCGCCTTCGAACTCGGCGACTCGGCTACAAAATGGTCTCGCAGTTCTCTAATGAACCCCGAGTTAATTAAGGGAACAAATGACTGAAAGAAATCCTGTTTCTTCCACCTGAGCAGAAACGAACTGGCGATATTTAACCGATATTTTCATCCGAAGATTTGTGAAGGCGATACACAGGCGATAGTTCTATACATTATGGCCTTCGAAGCTTAAATAGCTTTGGTGACTGCAGCTCTGGAGTCTTGCT
>LQNS02278171.1:9511333-9537465 GCA_001587735.2 Parhyale hawaiensis
TCCACCTGAGCAGAAACGAACTGGCGATATTTAACCGATATTTTCATCCGAAGATTTGTGAAGGCGATACACAGGCGATAGTTCTATACATTATGGCCTTCGAAGCTTAAATAGCTTTGGTGACTGCAGCTCTGGAGTCTTGCTAAAAGGAAAGAAGCATTTTAAACTCCGCGGCATTATCACTTTAGAAAGGAACATTTAAAGTGCGGGTCTGCAGCAGCTCCCGCCAATCTTAGCTTAATGTATTTCCAAAATATACTGATATATTTGGCTCTCATTTGTTTATTTATTTATTACTTGCTTAGAACCGAGCATCTATCGATTCAATTAGGAAGCTTCAAAGTTATAATTTGCATCAATGTTAGTTTAATTCGCTTATGTGTTTTGCAACACGTAGCTTCTGCTTCAAAATGAAAGACTCAAACACTTTAACTAGATATATTTATATTAATTATAGCTAAACTTTGAGCAGTCTTCGAAGATGATGATTTGATGATTCCTGCTCGACATCTATTTTTTCAGAAAGTAAGATGTAATTTTAGCCTCATCATATGCCCCGTAGTATCAAGCAAAACGATATTTTCACACCCTTAACTCATGAGTACCTCCACCAAGGAGGTTATGTGTTCGTCGGCTTTGTCTGTCTATCTGTTATTCTGTCTGTCTGTCTGTCTCTCTGTCTTTCACCATGATAACGCAAAAAGTGATGGACCGATGTTGGCGACATTCACAGGGATTGCTAGGTATGTTGAGAGGCACAGATGATTAACTTTTGGTGAAGATTCGTCCATCCGTTTGTTTGTTTGTCTGCCTCATTATTCTTAATGCCATTACTCAAAAAGTTATGGACGGATTTTATGAAATTTACATGAGTTATTGGGTATATCACGAAGAGTAAATGACCCAATTTTTGTAATGAACCGTTTGTTCGTTCGTTTCTTTGTCACTGTTGTTTATTTTATTCTTGTTAGCACAATAACTAAAAAAATAATGAATGAATCTTTATGAAATTTGTAGGAGTTGTTAGTAATGTTAAAAAACAAAAATGTTCAAATTTTGGTGCAGATCGGTTCGTTCGTTTGGGTGTTTGACTCATGTTTGTCATAATGTTTGTTAGCAGTATACCTCAATAAGTTATGAACGGATCTCCAAAAAAATACTGAAACTATTAACACTGTTGAAGGGCACAAATGATTAGATTTTGGTGCTGATACAGAGAAAATCATGGTCCTAGAACCAAATTAATTTTTTTCGTAAACATTGCCTTACTTGGCGGAGGTATGCGCTCTCAGAGTGCTCTAGTTTTCATTTGAAACGGGTGGTTATAGCTTTCGATACAAAGATAAAATGTTGATCTGCAATGCTCCACAGAAACTTCAGCTTTGTTTTTAACAATTCCACAATATTTAAATTTCGTTTTTTCGTGAATCACATTAAGATCTTAAAATCTTTTCTTTTTTTTCAACTTTTGTGCGCTTATCATGAGGTGCCCTGGATAATTCCACCATCACCTTCGACGAGAAGATACTGTTGTCAGCATCAACCATTGCTAAATCAACTACAGCACACAACAGTCCCATAATAGATAGAGATCTGTCTTTCTCTTCATCGACTGTGATGCGCTTGGAAGTGCGCCATTATTGTCTCTGAAAGGCAGATTCAAACGTTTGTCTATCAGTTTGCACCAATTATCACCTTCAACCTCCTTATTCACAATAGTGATACTGCGAGACAATGGAACGAAGGACGTGTGCTATGGCAAGTAAAGTTAGGGACAAACTTGATGTGAGAAGGGTTAGGACATCATGTGTGAAAACTGAAGGGGAAAATTAGAGCAAAAACGATTTGAACTCCAAATTATTATCTACGCTCTGAAGAAATCTGTGCACTATACTGACAACTGAAAATCGTTGACTTCCTAACTAATCACCCTAATATATTCTTTCTGCTACTTTAGAATCTGTGCCCTCCAAGTATTGAAAGTTGTTGACTGCCTAACTAATCCCCTTAATCTACACTATCCAATTATGTAGAATCTGTGCCCTGCGGTTATTGTAACTCGCTGACTCTCTAGCACATCGACTTGATTTACACTTTCCATAATTAGCATTACTTTAAGTGATTACTTCATGTTATATTCGCAGAGTTGCCAACAATTTACCACGATTTACGCTTTCATCTAATGAATGCATCAAATTAATCAGTACAAAATACTTGATGCCAAATGTCAATGACTTCCAACTTAGTTTACACAATTTTTCTCCCTTCTTTGATTTAACTTTCGAATAAATTGGTACATTGAGCCGGCAATCGACACAACTCATCAAAACAATTCATTGTTTCAACTAATTTACCTTTAGGATAAGTACCGATTTCTGAAGCCCGGTAACCCCTAACTAATAATCGTAATTTCTAACTTCCATTGATTTTACCTCTCGCATAAATTGGACACAAAGCCGTTTGAGAGTGGCAAATATTAGCAAAAAAAGTATCGCGTATCGCAGAGCTGGCAGCTTGTCAGTACGCACGCCCTTACAACAATCGATGAGCGGCACCACAGCGGCAGATAGCGCCTGGCAGGTCGAACACGAGTGCGTGAACTGCTATCGATAGTTTAGCCCATTCGCGACTGATGGCATTTCCTATACATAGCATGATAAACTGGTTGTTATCAAAAGCAGCGTGTTATTTTGTTCCGAAAAATACGGACCGCAATATCACTAATAGTATTGCCAGATACCATTATCAACTTTCAATTAGCGTCAAAGGCGGGTGCCGTGTATTTCATTGATAACGCTCGCTGACGGCAGAATCACTGACGGTTGTACCAGATATCACTGTCAACTTTTACAGCAATATCAAACACGATGCGCTGCACTTTTTGTCACTAACTCTGACGGGAACATCACTGAGTAGTTCAAGATACCAGTATCAACTTTCACCTATCAAAGTTATGAAACTGCTTCACAGACTGCAAATACCTGACGGCCTAACCAAAAATCCCATATGGGTCCTGGGTCCCACGGCTGATTGTTTATAATCAATTAAACATTAATGGACTGTTTTCTAATTAATTTAGCATACTCAAATGAGAACCGAACTGGGAATGGTAACGAAAGGATGCCTTTCTTGACAAAAATCTACATTCAGTCATAAGGTACTCAATGAACTACAATCTTTAATAATTCCTAGGACACCAAAATGAATGATGAATTACAACGTGCAACTTATTGTTACATTATGACCGAAAAAAAGACCCCTTCCTCCCCTCTCCTCAAAAAAGGAAGGGGAATTACCTAATAGCCGAACTAACTCTATTTCCGAACAAACAGTTACTATTTGATGGGATTATTATTTTCACTTATCAAATACAACAATTTGTTCGAAAATAGAGTTAGTTCGGCAATTGGGTAATTCCCATATAAGGGGGTAGTGCGATTCTAAATAAAAGCCCGGAGCAGGACAGTGCAATTCTAGATATACTGAGAATGTACCCATTAGATTCTACATATTTAGATACAAACCCAAATTAATGCAGCAGCGCGATTCCACACTAGCGTATAATACAAGGGGAAATCAGCACCTAGCGAATGTTGTATGGTAAAAACTATGATATAATTGGAGAAGTGCAGTCGACCTGCACATTTCCCCGACAAAATTAGTGGAGTTACTCTGCTTGCGCTTTCTACAGTCCAATTGCTGCACTGCGAGAGCAATTAGTAAATCATATTTCGACGAAGAAATAAATACTGTAAATTTTATACATAACGCCAGCTTGCCCGCATGTAACTGCAGACTGAACTGAACCGTTCTGCATTTAGCATGACTATTGTGCTTAATAGCTCTTGCTTTTTAGTTCCACAGTCTCGTTTTGCCTCTTTACGCCAGCCAGCAGTGATTGCACTAATCATGATGAAGTCATATTCGTGGATGTGTTTGAGACGCGCAGAAAACCATAATCTTAGCAATTCCAAGCTAATATAGTGTGTCCGGCCGCCAGAAATGACAAGAAACAATTGTTATCATCGGTGCTCCTTCATCATTCCCGTTCAAGGCCAGTAGGCCGTCATAGCAGCAGTAAATTGTTGAGAAACAATTCCAAAAACTGCAAGCAATATAAGCCTTCATATATTTGGTGTAGTTAAAATACGCAAGAGAATAAATTTTCAGCCTCTGTAAATTACTGTCTGCCGGAGGAGCTTCACATCTGACATTTAAAGTTCAGCACTGAGAGTTGAATCTGAAGTGGATTTACCATAAAGCGGTCAAAATTCGTGCTTTGCTGCTTGATGGAGGACTCGGCAAAAAAGTTTAATAAAATCCGGGAACAGAGCTCCATTTCATCTTCTTGGCCAGGGAATTTTTTGTATTTCGATGGCTATTCTCAACCACCAATCACAGGCCTCCAGCCATTGTTTTCCACCAATCCCAGGCTCCTAGCCACTTGTACAGCAAATCAACTAGACTATAGCCTCGCGCTAAGCACCGTACTAGTTAATCTAAAATAAACTAGAGCACTCTGAGCGCGCATACCTCCGCCAAGTAAGGCAACGGTAACGAAAAGTTCAAATTCGCTCTGAAACCATGCTTTCTTTTGTATCAATTCCTAAATCTAATAATTTGTGCCTTTTAATTAATAGATGATTCATAACTGTTTGAGTTATGCTGCTAGCAAACATTATGATAAAACATTAGACAAACATAGAAACGAGTGAGCCGATCTGCACAAAAATTTGATCATTCATGTCTTCTAACAATTCCTGTAAGTTTCATAAAGAATCACTCAATACTTTTTGAGTTATTGCGCTAACAAACATAAAATCAAACACTGCAACAAACATATCAACGAACAAACAGATAATCACAAAAATTTTACCATTTGCTCTCTATAATATGCGTAACAACTCGTGTATAGTTCATAAAAATCTGTCTATAACTTTTTGAGTTATGGCATTGAGAAAATGAGGCAGACAAACAAACGGATGGACGGATTTTCACCAGAAGTTATCATCTGTTCCTCCTGACATACCTAACAATCCCTGTGAATTTCTTCAAAATCCATCCATAACTTGTTGAGTTATCTTGGTGACAGACAAAGAAACAGACAGACAAAGAGACAGACAAAAACAACGAAAAAATAACCTCCTTGGATGAGGGTAACTAAGTAAGCAAATGAGCACCATAAAAAAAATGATGCACTACAATAAAAATGAAATTAACCAGCTTTGGAAAACTTGACAGTGTGAAACAATATACGGTATAAAATGAACTGGATTACGTAAAGTGCACTAAAACCAAGGAATCCGCTGGCAATATAAAAAGAATACAAGCCATATGAACTCTACACCTCCACAAGCAAGACACTTGAGTGTTACTGTCGGACACTGGATACGTAGGTAGGAGACTGCCACGGGGTTTGCCACGCGGTTTGCTGAGTAAGCATTTGGTGTTCGGATGCTATTACGGGGTGCTAACCATAGATAAAAAATGGATATGATTGGGGAGGGGTGGGTGGAGAGTGAAGGTCATCACATAAGAGCCTTCAGTCGCTGGCGCGATTGTTCTAGATGGTCAGTGGTCGACTGTGGTCGTATACTCTTCCGCGGTCAGTTGGCATACATCTGCAGTACGGACAAGTTTCACATTTGGTGTGAGCCATCAAGTTGAAATACGTTTACCCTATAAAGTTTTGCAAAACTAAGAACATAAAACGAGGCAAGCAATGCTTCCTCAACTCAGCACACGAAATAACTAACAGCACGGCACGTGCTGACGCAGGCTGCGATTGCACAAAGGAACTTCTCAGGAACATCCTCAAAGTTAAATGGAGGTGCAAGTTTACACTGAATTTCCCTGCGACTTAGAGGGCATAAAAACTGCATGCAGTGGATACATTTGCTCGGTGTCGCAGTGTGTGACTCTCCTGTAACATATGTTATATTTCCACTTATATGTTAAATTTGACTTATATGTTGAATTTGACTTATATGTTAAATTTGGCATAGATGTTAAATATGACTTAGATGTTAAATTTGACTTAGATGTTAAATTTGACTTAGATGTTAAATTTGACTTAGATGTTAAATTTGACTTATATGTTAAATTTCGAATGATTCTTTTGTGAAAATTTAGGATCGAATTACGAAAATTAGTACATTTAGTCCTGTGTTAAACTCGATGGTTCCTTGCCCGGCATCTATCATACTATATATATTTTTTTGCATCAGTAACGAATGGTACTTGAGAATAATTTTGAAATTTGCTTCTGAAGCATGTTGTTTATTTATTAGCCACCACACGACACAAAGTCTTCGTTCGAGAACCAACAAAGTAAGCAAGGTAGGTGCTAAAAATATATGTATATATGTACTTAGCCTATGTTTCAATCTGACGACGATAATGACTCGTGCAGATATTTAATCAAACTTACTCTATAAAAAATTGTTTCCATATCATCTTTAAGCAGTATCTCTCATAGTATACGATTTTCACAGGTATAAATGTTTTGTTAAATATTTTTACATTTTTTCCTCATGCGGATGTGCTGGCCTTCATACGTAGAGAGACTTAATTGACTATCATTTAAATTGCACAATGGCTTGCATTGACATAAATAATATCACTGAATAATCTCTAAAGTAAATTCACTAATGCACATTGATCTCTAAACTTAATATTGCGTGTCGACTATCATGCAGAGCAAATACTTTTCTCATAATTTTATTGTTCTGCAATATAACTTTACTGGGCAGGAAAAATGGCTCCCACTCTGTTATTTAATTTGTTAGAATTGCAAGGCATTCCCGTAAGCAACAATTGGGAAAATGTAATTAAATCTTTGTGGCAAACACCGTAGAGTTTCGTGATGACCAATTCGAAAAAGAACAGCGATTAGGTAAGATACACAGAACCTAGAAACACTGTTATTCTCGTATAATTTGATAATGAAAAGCAGAACAACAATGTGTGGCTTACATGATTATTAGCCGTAAGCAGAGTTTCTTTTGTTCTTTTCAGTGCAAATACCAACATGACGCGCATAAACCCTAAATCGTAACTTGCCATTTTCAGTACCGTATTAGTACATAGTGGACTGAAAGCTCGATCAATCATTTTCCAACTCTGTTCTGGGGATTGAGCGCTCTGAGCAAAAACCCAGTGTGGAGTGTTCATTTCGAGGAGACGCTTGCAGGGCTAATGCATATTACTCATAGGTAGACTACTGTGGCTGTCTCAAGGTTCAAAGTTAGGATTTGTTAAGGTAGTCCAATACGACTTTCTACTTTTTATTTATTCAGAATACTTTCAGAAATTAATAAACAGTTTGCCTTGAGGGCCAAAATACAGACTTTTGAATGTCCTGCCAATTAAATAATAATAATAATAATAGTAAATACTATAGATCCTCGTGAAAACTCAAAGCCCACAGCAAACACGTACCTCAAATGTCAACATTGTGACAGGCACTGAGCCCGGAACAGACATTCTGCGTGCGGATACACTACACTGTCACCTAGATAGCACCGCTTTCCCTCGCTCCAGCTGGCTGGGTAGTGTGTGTGATGCCGGGCTACGTTGTATAATCGCACGCTCAACTTTATTAGCGAATGAGCAGCACGCATGTTGACTGAAACATAGCAAGAGTCGGTGGCAGGGACCACTTGCGACCTGCACGTCCGCTAATCAAGTTGTGAGTATGATTATGAAGTGTAGCCGCGGCATAAGAACCCAAAAGCCGGTGACAAGACAGTACAATAATAGCAGTGAGTGGAGCGATGTGCAAAGTGCAGCAACCTTGCAAGTGAAGTCAACACAAAACTATACCGTGGACTATAACGTGACCAAAACAAAGCCATGCGAGTCGTCACAGTTTGTCGCAGTCCACCGCGCTTCGGCAGGTTCGTCCGTCACAAGGGGAGGGTTCGCTGCTCTGATGGCTCTGACGTCATGTTTGATTTTTGGCCATGTAAAACTACGGTCTTTTCAACTATGCCATTTCACGGATAACAATAACAAAAGTACAAGTAATCAAAGCCACAGTAGACTCAATACCTACTAGTAGTCCATTTGATGAGATACTAGACAATACACTGACCAGAGGCCTATCAACAGCCCCATCCCGAGGCCACGGATTCGCTTCTTTCAGAGCGACTGCTATAAGTAACAAACTAAAAAAAGTAACAACTGTTATTACCACGAATGTATTTCTATGCAGAATAACAAACACATAATCACACTATTTCAAAAGCAGTTATAAGCACAGTGATTCAAACGTAATAGAACTGAAGGTGATGCAAAGTTACTAATATTCCAGGTTATTCAGCGGTAATAAATTTTCAGTAATTCAAACATAATGTTATTCTCAACAACTGAAACGTAATAGTAATTCTAGTAAATCAGCCTTAATAAATGCCCCGCTAATTAAAGCGGGAGAATTATCACATTGACGAAAATATCAAGATAATCCTAGTAGTACGAACGAAATGGAGATAATTACCCTATTAGCTAGTTCAACAATAGTGATAATCTAAGTGATCCAAACGCGGTGATAATCCCAGTGATATATATATACAAAATAATTCCGTTCATTTAAACGTAATTATACTCCCAGTAATTAAAAAAACCTGGATATAATTTCATTAATTCAAATGTAAAAGTAATTCCGATGATTCTAACGTAACTACAATATTTATTTTCTAAATGTAGTAATGCCAATGACTCAATATTACAATTATTCGTCAAAACTATGCCAAATGCTATTACGACAGCACGACTAACAATAAAATAACAGCCTTGATAAAAAAGAAATGCTGTCGCAAAGACCCAGGGCCCGTTCATTCAACCACAGATGCATTATGTATCTGATACAACAGCGAAGTCAATCCTTTTTTGCTCTTCGTTCCTGCCGAAAAGAAGGGGCCAAAAAATTAGATCCGAGAGTGTTCTTTTTTTTGGCCAAAGTTCCGGTCTCAATTACAGAACTTAGAAGTTCTTTGGGTGAAGAAATCCTTCTTAGAAGTCAGAAGAATGGAAAGGAAACCGAATGTTTTCTTCCTAACAATGCGATCGCGATCTATTTTGCGACGTAAGCAGCATTATAGAAGGCGTTCCAATAGGGATGGCAGTATCAGTATCACGGGATGATGAAAGGTGAATGATACTGTTGTGCAATACTAGGGGTGGTGCTGCAGTGAAAAAAAAAATATGTAGTTAGAGTTTCGCATGGAACCGTAGCCATTTGAAAATGTTCACCAGGCGTTACACAGGAATGTTTTAAAGTTGAAACTTTTCAATACATCGCTAATGTCTACCAAAAGGTGCAATGCCCTGGTGCAAACCACTGAGGAGCTGTTTTTAAATACCACTTTAGCAGGCTGTAAATGAGGTTGTGGGACTTGTAGCAGTGAGCTAAGTCCGACAATATCGGTGGTTTTCTGTTTAGATGATATGGGGACCAACATCTGATCAATAGTCACTGCGAGTTTCAAGTCAGTACACTCCACAGGTAGTTCATTGCGATTAGTTTCATGAACTGGATTCTCCACTGCGTATTGAATATGAGCATGAGATTTGAGCAAGTGTGAGCTATCTTGTAATGTTTTAGAATCTTGCACAGTGCAGTGAGATGATGTAGGAAATTTAATGAGGGTCATTTTGAAGAAAGTTTAAATCGTCAAATTCCTTTATGTCTTGTACTCCTATTGATCCAGTGATGGGTTTTCTGGAAAAATTGTCGCCCGGACTTTCCTCATCCCGAAGTCACCGATAAAAATATGATGAACAGTTCTGTGTGTCCGACCAATTTGACCCTTTTCCAATCATTCTATTAATTATCGATCAGAAGGCAACATAAATCGGATTTTTCCGGTATATGCGTTAGTTCTAGCAACTGAATGTCTTCCGCCGTGAGGATCATCTTCAATCGGTCATAACTGTCTTAGATTTCCTTGGTCCTTTTTCAACTCAACAAAAGCCAACCTTACCCAGGGCAACATTAATGTAGGTGCTACTAACTGCATAATTGTCATACGAGCGAGTCTTCTGGGACTTTCACAATGTAAAATTATTCTTTTGTCTTACGTTTTTCTAAAAGCGTAAAAACCTGGACCCTTGACGATACAGCAACTTCATAGGCTTGATACACTTTATTAATTTATGTTCTAATCATACTCTGCTCTAGGTAGAAGAATGCTTAAAAGCGCAACTTTTCGTGAAGTTACTGGCGTTCATTTTCAAAACGCAGTAGAAGATGAAGAAAAAGCAGTTTTCGTAACCCACTGCTTTGGGCTACATCATGTTGACTCTACCGATTCAAACTTACAAGTACTGACACTGCATCACTTGACTACATCTTTTCCAAATGGCAAGCTTCAATTCAGTGTAGACAGATTTAAAGCACCGCTACCAGACTCGTTGCTATATTTACACTCCTCGTCAAGAATTGCGAGTACTGATCATCCTGGCACACTGAACTGTATCGCAATAACTGCTTTTTAATTTACTACCCTGATACAGCTCGCGGTCTAATTAATTTTTCCTAAAAAAATTGAACTTCTCGTAAGATATCTGGTGTTATTGTACGCTTGCTGGTGGACAGCGCAGTCACTACTAGTTTAATCACGTGTAGTATATTGTTATATTTATGTATTATTTGCAGATAAAAAGTTTCGATTTGGTGAGACTAAGTAAGACATATATATATTTACAAATAAATGCCTATTATACTTGATATGCATTATACTTTACGGCCGACTGCTACCAAATAGGCACTAAGGTTGATCGTGCAAAGGTTCGATAAACACACCGTATCTTCTAATTGACATGGCTAGCTCAACGAGAAAATAACTGTTCATGGCGACTCAAGCAAGGCGCCGTATTAAGTTTAGTTCTGGTCATGCGCTGTTGATCCGCCACTCGATCGTCCTCAGGAACATTAGGTCGGTATAGTAATTATAAAATATTTCGTTGTTCCATCTACCAACAGCGCGACCTACTCGAATCTAACATTCTGAGCGGGCCGTCAAATTTAGAGTAGCCATGATATATTCAAAGCCCGTGGCCGGATACTGCGCTTCGTAAATTTTAGACCTCGCATGAGGAGCCTGCGCCCTCCCTCTTCGATAGTTAGGTTCCAGATAGGCTAACACTGAGTCCTATATATATATTTCGTTAGCTATTCGGCATGTCCACAACAAAGCAACATGCCTATATAGAGCCGATATTGCAGCTGCGTTCTTTCTCTCTCCTTACTGCGCTCTCAGGAAACAAGGGATCTACCCCAACATTACCTCCGCCGCCGCTATCGTAATGGTCAACTTTATCTTCCTGAGTAGCCCTCACCTCGGCGTCATGGGCAGACTTTTGTCAGGACCAACGATAGGGGAGGCGAAGCGCATTTTTATCGCATTTACCGACCGAATTCGACCAAGCAACGACTTGTCTTCACTCTTTCCCGAAGCATCGGATTTATATTGGATAGCTTAAAGTGCATTTACGGACTAAATTCAGCCTAACAACGGTGCATATATTTGCGTACTAACCGGATGCCACTAGTGAAAATTTTTCTGCATTGCTTCCGGAAGAAGAGAATCACCGTACATATTTTAGCTGAAGATGCATTTACAGTCAGAATTCGACCAAGAACCGGCTTACCTTTTCTCCTTCCGACAAAAAAAATATATATTTGTATTAAGGTGCATTGACTATCTGAATTCAACAAAGCAACAACAGCGACCAAAAAATATTGTTCAAGGAGCAAGAGTCGACGAATTCGAACAAAAAAATATTTTTATTTCTTTCAAATGAAGAGAATGGCATTTCACTGCGTAAGGAACGTTTACCGACCAAGTTCAATTAAGCAGTAACTTTTATCTATTTTTCACTACTTTCAAAAGAAAATTAATTATTTTCTGCTAAGTCCTGGTCATTAAAGCATTTACTGGTTGGAGTTGACTATGAACGCACGGGCTCACCTGTATTACTGATGAAAAAATTGCATACTTTTATTCATTAAGTTACACCATTTCAAATTTAGTACCCAACCAAATTTATAAAAAAAACTACGTGTGGTAACATCTGAAAGTAAGATTGTACAGACGTTGATAGATTTTATTGAAAGCTCTTGATCGAGAAGCAGCTACGGCGGAGACTCTAGACGAATACGGAAATAAGTAGAATACAACTGTGTACCGTTCTGATGGTCGTTGACAAAAATATTGCACGTTTTCGCGAGAATGTGAAAATCTTGCAGGCGTCAGCTCGTTAGCAAAGGAAAGACGATCTACCTGCATTAACGATTCCAATTGTGAGTATAAACGACAATCAATTCTTAACAAATACTTATTCCTTAAAGCGTGAACGCTCCTTTTTCATAGATAAAAAGCGCAACAGAACGAATCCTTGGGGCTTAATGGTGGCATCGGTACCAAAACGTCTACTAGTAACGAGGATATAAAAAATATTGCTGTCTTCATTGAAGCGGTAAATAGAAAATAAAAGCCACTGGCTTTCGCAGTATTCTATCCACCAATCATTTATTTTCTAGGGGTGTAAAAACGCCTGCTGGAATGACCCAGTGAAATAGCGTGCAGTTGGCATTTTCAATGTTTGATGCTTATCGACCGAGCAATCATTTGCTGAGAATATAAAATAAGGCTTTAGATACAGTACCCTGTAGAACTGGACTAACGCGGTAAATAAAAAGGAAGCTCGCACATTCAGATCGAATGTATTGGAAAGCATGAGGCATTAGATCTATAATGTTATACTTCTCTCACTCAAACCAAAATGATGTAACTTCGATTCATTTTTTTTATGAGATGGTGATACGAACTATGAAGTTATTTCCTCAACGATTCAATGCTTATTTCCAATTTTATGAGAAATACATTTCGGCTCATTTTAATTTCCAAAATAAAAAAAAACTTGAATGAAAATATGCTGATGCTGTGTAAAATGCAACGTTTCGGCGGACAACTTTTCTGCGAAAGAAATCTTCAGACAAAAATTCAGGCAGAAGAAGCAAAGTTCGTTACTCGATTAAACAAACACACGTAAAATTACTAAAACGGTTAATGAGTAAAACGGTTATTAAGTAAAACGGTTATGAGTAAAACGGTTAATGAGTAAAAAGGTAAATGAGAACTGTAAAGCGGCAGGCTTCCATAATCATGGTGCGACTTGTAAAACTGGCTCGTAAGCGATGCCTTTTGTAGTCCGAATCGTTGTGACCACGTAAGTCAAACAGGTTTAGGTAGTTAAAGAAATCCATTATATTTCACATTGATGATTGGTGTAGATGTTCAAATTAGCAATGCTCCAGCTGTGTTTATTTATTTATATTTTTATTTATTTTTTTACTACATACTGCGAAGAATGTGTCGAAACAATGTATTTTTTTTGTGGTTGTCCTGGAATTGCTTGAAAATTTGTCTTTCTTACGGATACAGACATTATTTGCTTCAGTTCGAACAGAGTGCCCTTCCTTACTGAGGTCCATACGTTAATTAGAAAACTTTTTACTAACATTTCATCTATCAGAAGTAGGGTCTATTCGACATTTCGATTAGGTCGTCAGGCATAGTGTAGATGTAGAATATAAAAAATTACGATGCAGCAGTAGATGGAATAATTTTACATTAGGACTAGTTCGACTGGGTCATCGAAATCGATCGAAGCTAGAGATTCCCACTATCAGCTTTCTTCGCAGTTCAACCAACCTCCGTGAAAACAACTAGAAACATACTGACCCCCGCTATTTAAATCACTCCAACTTAGTAGATTAGGCACTGACTGATCACAGTACATATTTGTAGACGTTTATAGCGTCAAACGTAACGCCGTTTAATGAAAAGAAGAAGTGAAGCATAAAACCCGGCACTAAACTTACAATTCTTCGCGTGAAATACTACCAAGTACACCCAGAAAATCTGCACAGTTAAATCTCTTGAATATTTTGTATATGCTGTAAATAACTATTTACATTAAACTATTATAGTCCTATATTGTTAGTATCTTTATTTAGAAAAATCTAGCATTTTCTATAGTTAAAATGTGATTTTAGGGGACAATTCAATTAAAAATTACCTGATCGTTCATTAAAATGCCCATTTCTCCTCTTATAGCATTAAATAAGTTATCAATCTGTATCACCAATATGATACCACCACTTAAATGCTATCATAGAAGCGTCAAACGTCAGACGTATGAACGAGTCGGGGGTCAGTGCGTGAACCAAGAGGTGGGCCGTCGGTTCATATGCACCCCCATGGGAAACACTGATCTAAGCCAAACCCACTAGATTTGACTTGTCTGAAACTGCAGACAAGAACTTTGGTTCCGTAATTTAAATCGTATGGCAGGCCTTATAGAAGCAAACCGATTGGGCGTTCTCTGAAATTTCTAGTTTACGAAATAAGATTGAGTTCTTAGAAGTCTCACTGGAAAATGTTTGATTAATGATCAACGCCTGAAACGAGAATCAATCGGTTGAAGCCAGGGCACCTGCATGAACCTTAGGAAAAGTTGAGCCTCGAAGACTCAAGAATATTTTGCTGCCTAGTCACTACCACTTTTAATAAAAAATAACAATGATTGTTCTATAGCCATATATACAGGTGTACGCAAATGATGTATGAGTTAAGAAATAAATTCACTCTCTACTGTCAAAAAAGGTTCTGTTTAGTCACATTTCAACTTACGCCAGTCTTAAGATGATAAATGTTCAATATAGACGGTGAGATGCCAACGCAGTGCTTGACATATCGCCCATAATTATACTGCTGGTTCTAATGAACATCTGTTCTATGCAGCAGAAGTAAAGTTCCGACTAATGACCCACAAAATATAATTATTATAGCTTAATATTTATGAGATACTGTGATCGTTGGACTATTGGACACATTGGGTCATGGTTTCATTATGAGACATCATTATGAAGGTCTTAGTTTTTAAAGTGATTGTAAAGAAGTCGCATGACTTCTAGGAAATAATATGGCATACTAATGATAGTAATAGTAACAATCATCACCTCATGGTGATGTACTTGTATTGTAAGTATCGTGAACTAAATGCTCTTCTTTGCAAAGAACATGAAAACAGTTTGCCACTTCTAGATCACTTACTACACCATTATTTATTTTGCAATTAAAAAAAAAAATTCTAAAAACTGGAATGCAAATTTAATCAGTAACAAATTAAGCTCAACTTCCTCCAAAATGAATTTCATTTGGGACACGTACACCAGGAAACGGTCTGGTGTGCAAAAAAAAGTAGTCTGTTTGCACATGAATATTTTTTTTCTTCGCTGCTTTCTGCGAGTTTGATACGGCGTTTCATTTCCCGAGACTGGAAAATATTATTCCGTGTATTTCTTTAACAATATTTAAGCAGGGCACACATCACAACAGATTTTGATTAAGCAAGTGTCCCAAAGCTTTATAACATAGGGTCGGTGAAAGCACAGCACATTTTGGTTTGCTTGCTTAGTTGCAAATGAAGATATAAAATTCCTTGATATGATTGCAGCAGAATGTGCGACACTTTATTGTTAAAGAACTACCAAACAAATTGGGCCGAACTGGAGGAGAGGACACACAATCACTGGACAAGTGGCCGTGGCTCAGCGCAGAGTTTGCTTAGGCAAATTGTTTCCTACTTGGCAAACAGTCGAAGGTCCAGTTCGTGTACAGGCTATGGCACTTCTTACACCTGTGCCCGGACATACCAATCTCCACTGAGATTTTTTTATAATATAAAAGGATTTAAGTAACATTTTACCCGGGGAATTATTGTGAGAGATGTGAGCCGTCTTCTATTTTTTTTTTTTATTTCATAGATTTGAAAATATTAGGCGGTCACGGGGCAGGATCCGAGAAAGCAAATACAACACAATAATTGTCACAGAACCATTCTTAACGAAGCATTATATGAGGATATATATGCATCTAAATTTATGCTGCTGTTGATCCCAAAATAAGAACTAGAGCACTCTGAGAGCGCATACCTCCGCCCAGCAAGGCAACGGCTACGAAAAATTAAAATTTGTTTTAAGATCATGATTTTTTTGTATCAACGCCAAAATCAAATCATTTGTACCCGTCAACAGTATTAACAGCTTCAGCAATGTTTTTTTTTTTTTTTTGAAGATCCGTTCATAACTTTTTGAGTTATGCTGCTAACAAACATTATGACAAACATGAGTCAAACATACAAATGAACCAACCGATCTGCACCTAAATAAATTCAATAATGTCTTTTAGAATTACTAATAACTCCTATAACATTCATAGAGATGTATTCATTATTTTTTGAGTTATTTTGTGCTAACAAGCATGAAACTAAAGACCTTGACAAAAGAACGAACAAACGGATCATGACAAAAATTTGGTCATTTACACTTCGTGATATACCTAACAACTGATGCGAATTTCATAAAAATCTGTCCAAAACTTTTTGAGTTTTGGCATTGAGAAAAATGAGGCAAGCAAACAGATGGACGGATCTTCACCAACTGGTTCTCCTAACCTGCCTGGCAATCCCTGTAAATTTCGTCCAATTCCGTCCATAACTTTTTCCGTTATTTTGATGAAAGACTGATAGACAAACAGACGAACAGATAGACAGACAAACCCGACGAAAACGTAACCTCTTTGGCGGAGGTAATTATCGAGAGAGATAGTTTAACGGAAGAGGCCGATGTACTTTTGAAATTTATGTTCCTGATGGTTCTATTCAAGTTATACCGGTCCCTGAACATGTAACTATGAGCAAGTGTGTAATTAGGACACTCGGTTCAAAAGCTGGAAAGTCTAGATTAAAAAAAATACAGCCCACGTTTATAAACCAGTCAGAATGTCATGATATTTGAGAGGAGGTTAAATCAATTCAATTAAATAACATGGATTGATATAATTGCTATATGCGGTAGTAAATGTCAGCGGTGATTGAAATTTAGGATGAGGAACGACAGAATACTATACGTGTACACTTAATGAGTCCTTCAGGCTACAACTCAACCACTGCACCACTTAATTCACAAAATACAAAAAAGCAATACAGGGACGTCCAGCACTCATTACGCATGGAAGAAATATTAATAATAATACTTCGGATACAGTGGATACACCTAACGAGGTTTTCTTTTTCTTCCCTATTTCTAGAAAGACGGAGATCAGGTAGCGTGAAGAGCACGAGAAGTAGTCAGTAATGAGAGTCGATTTGAGTCCCTCGCCTCTCGGTGCCGGAGTGCTCCACGCAGTGTAAATCCTTGTGTGGCATGCGAGACTCGAACCAGGGTTCCCAGCGTGCGATACAGAGACGCAGTCACTCATATAGAAAACTTTAACTAGTTCACACTTCCATACCGCGTTCGTCACTGTGATCCAAATTGGAGAAAAATGGAGGAGCTCGTTGCATTTGTAAATAGAATGAACACCTCCTTCATGAAAGATCACATCGCTTCAGAATCGCAAGCAGGGAACGAGTGAAGCGGCAGAAACAGTATCACCAACGGGAATACGAAGATGAAATGAAGCGAAATGAGGAGGCTCAGGTAATCTTTGCGCCTTGGAATATGCGCTTTCTCATTAACACAAATTGCAAAACAACCTAATTCACTAAAGAAACGAGCTCCCTGTTTCACTCGATCGATGCTGGTGGGAATCAGACATTTTCTTATCTAGAATCAACGATTTTCTTCCTTGCGCTTGATTCCCGTTTGTCTTTCTGACCGTTTACTTGTTCCTCCCTTTCATTTCAAATTCCAGGCGTTTAGCTCTGCGGATACACAGGTTTTTTTAGACACTTGCTTGTTGCCAAGGAGGCTTCTCGTTCGCTTAAATAAAAGGTCAAGATTGCAAGAACAAAGGATTGATCTTCTCTGATTTTGCATATGCAAACCATTCCAGGATTTGGATTTATCAAGAAAATTGCACAATCCTCCAGCACAGACATGCAGCTGCTGCCTCGAGCAACTTTGCTCCGATAGTCACTAACTTTATCGCCGAGTTGGAATTCAAAGCAAAGGAAATTCTAAAGTTAAACAGATGCTATCAAGCGGCAGCGACGTCCCGAAGCAGATCTTTGGACATCGGTGCTTATTTTAGAGAAAATCCACGAATTATATTGCTTTGAAGGCATATCTGCAAACTGGATAGCTGCAAAATCGTAAAATTTCCGAAAAATTACTTTATTCTTCAAGTGCTGGTCCGGAATCTGCTCTCTCGTAGGGATATCACTGTTTAAAACTGAACAAAAAGTTGTAACAGAGCGATGTAGAGCCAAAGTCTTTACCTAACTTTACTCAGTCTGCGTAGATGCTGGTTATGTAAAGTACTTCTTATTAGCTGAAATAAATAATGTACTGCATATACAGGTATGGGGCTTTGGTGGCCAGCCAGCACGTATGTAAAATTGGGGAATATCACAGACGTACATTTCTATTGTAAATATATATTTAGGTATTGCCTGTAGGCCAGCAAAAATGATTAGCAGCATTTCATAAAGTTAATTATTTTAAGCATTCGATTCCAGTACAAATCTTAGCAAAGATTACGAACTGGAATAAGTAATACCACATAGCCTATACGGGTGTATGTTTCTTACACATAATAAAAAAAAAACAAATAAGCTCTATTACTTGCGAAGCAATCATGCTGTTTGATTTCTTTGATCTTTCCCCAGTAGATGAACTAGGTGAGCCACGGCTCGCTGGAGAAATCGTTCACTTTTTCTTCCAGGAAGAAGTAGGCACATTTGAAACGCGCATTGGGAAGAGATGTGTTGAGAAGTTTATGGGTAATTAAAACTTGCTAATTTCATTACGAAGCTAACTTTATGGCTTCACTTAGAGATGTGAGCAAACTTAAAAGAGAAAAAATGGTGTGGACTACCAAGGCAACTAAGATCATACATTATATTTTCACTTACCGGTTAGAGTACAGAATGTTCAAACTCTACATGACCATAAAGAAATATATTCTCATAAAACATATTTGAAAAAAGTATATTTTGTTTAGATGATTTCGAGATAGCTGCCAACGAATGTTATTCAAAACATTGAAACTGATTCATTGTTGCTAACATTTGGGGTTTATAGGCCACAATAGCTACTTGTTTGTATTATATTTAGAACTAAAACTGTTATTATTTCCACCATGGAGTTTCTGTTTATGTCGGGAATGACTATTTGCTCGTTTGTCTGTCACCAAGATTACTCAGAAAGTTACAGACGGATCTTTACAAAATTTACAGGCATTGTAAGGAATGTTAGGAAGAACAGATGATTGACTTTTGGTGAAGATCTGGTGAACTCGGTGCTTGTTTGTCTGGCTCTTTTTTCTTCGTAACATAACTCGAAAAATTATGGAAACATCATCATAAAACTTGCATAAATTATTTAAAATGTTACTAGCAGTAAATGACCTAATTTTTGCGATGATATGTTTGTCTATTAATTAGTCACTGTTTGTCTTCATGTTTGTCAGCAACATAACCCGAAAAAAATATGCACGGATGTTTTTGAAATTTTTAGAAATAATTAGGAACGTAATTTAGAGTCAATGATCGAATTTTTGTTATGATGCATTTGCCCGTTTGTTTGTCTCTATGTTTGTTTTGATGTTTGTCAGTAACATAACCGCAATAGTTATGGACGGGTATTCATGAAATTTGCATAAAGTGCTAGAAATGTTGATATGCACAAATGATCGAATTTTAGAGATAATTGGTTCATTTGTGCATTTTACTTTCCAGATCATAACTCGAAAAGGTATTGGCGGGTCTTAAAAATGATTATTATAATTACCAAAATGACCAAATTTTCATAGTGATAAAAGAGAATCCTGGTTTCAGGACCAATTTTAAATTTTCTTTGTTAGCACTGCCTTGGCGGAGGTATGCGCTCTTAGGGTGCTCTAATTATTATTATCATCGTATGGCTTAGATTAGCTTGAGTCTCCATAGCTACCTTTCCATTGCTTTAACAGCGGAGAACCTAGGAGCATGCGGTTATGATTTTTTTATAACCTCCGCCCAGAGGTTATGGTTTTGAGGCCTCTGTTTGTCTGTCGGTTTGTTTTCAACACAACTCAAAAAATTGTACATGGATCGCGGCAAAAATTATTGGCAGCTTTAGAAATGCCACGTTGAAGAGATGATTAAATGTTGGTGACAACCAGTCAGTCCGTTTGTGTCTCCGTCTCCTAATCTGTCTTTGAGCCTTGAGTTGCTTTGCGGAGGTTTGTGTTCTCCGAGAGGAACTCTGGTTGTTATTATTATTTTTTTGTGGTCAAAGTCCATGTCGCTACTTGCGGAAAGAACAGAGCAATAAACGATTGTAGTTAAGAAAGTATGTATAAAAATTACACAAAATATGTTCATACGATTATTCGGAATAATGCTACGTTCAGGCGTCCTAACTTCAAGCTGGTCGGTAGTAAGTGGCGTGCAGCGCGTAGTGCCAATCCCTGATATCCACCGCGAATTAGAACAAAAGACGCGATAACGTTCACGCCAGGCGGGCTAATACAGAATGCCCTTCATTGACAGGGTATCGCTTTTGCAACTGTAAACGTTTTCAAACGGACAAATTTTGTTTACCTACAGAAGATCACGCAATAGGTTTCTTTTTCTTTTTTTGTGAAAAGTTTATGCAAAATGCCCCTATGGGCAGCTTCACACTACAGTCTTTTGTTCCCCTCACGCAGTTCAAACGGTTCGTAAGTTTTGGTGTTTCTTTATTAACACAACTGCGTGTTATCAAAAGATTGGCCAATATGGTAGCTGTCATAAAAGTAGGATTTCAGCAAGTGCCGTTGGTGAACTTTGAATATCTCTATAATTTTATAGTGAAATACAACTAGTGAATAAATATAAACTCTTTAGCAAGTTATACTCTTCGTCTTCTTCATTTCTTCTTCAGATGCCAAATTATTTCTGAGATAATGGCAATGACTCACAGGTAGAAGGCTAGGGCGTGACCTCTTGACGGCTCTCTAGGAATGGGGCTGTTGCTCCGTCTACTGCCAGCTATCGAATCTCATATCATCAATGTATGGCTGTTGACAAGAAAGCAACAAACAATCGGACTCCTGTTAACTGATTGTTAATGCGCTCTGACAGCATCGAAAGCCTAGGGTGAGAACTAGCGTTAAGGCATTGCATTTGATAATTGCTAAAATTAGCCTAGCAAAAGAATGAAACTACTAATAATGAGCAGAAACATAATGGCCTCAGCACAAAACACACCGTAAAATATGGAAAACAATAAGTTAATGAGAACCATGTTGCACAGTCCCTCCTGTTAAATTTAGAAAACTAAGAGTAAACACATGCCGTTCATTTAAGATATGTAAATCACTGTTTTCGAGCAACAACGAAGAAGTATAGGCAACAGTACCGTAAGTGTCCGCAATGTCTGTTCGGGGATCAGTGTCTGTCATACTCTAGTCGCGTGATGTTGTGATATACAACAGGTTGGGGGATTCTTCAATGTATATCTACGTAATTGTCTGTAATAAAAGGTCCATTTACTGATCGTGCCAACTAACTGATTTGGTTAGCAAAATTGGCACATCAAGGCAAAAAATATTTACGTTGTAGTGCATTTAGTAGATTGCTTCCAGTTGCAGAAATAGTTTGTTACATTTTCTAATGCTCATAGCCATTTCTCTTTATGCATTCAAACGTCGCTGTACTATGAACAAATGCAAGCATCTGTCAGTTGAAGATTGCGAAGCAGTAGCTTCAATTATTTCAGCATCAAGCTGACTGAACCCTGTTTTCTAAGTCTTACTAGACAAGAATGTTGGGTATCTCCCTGAGCACAATATTCATTGAAATATCACGCAAGAGAGTCGAATATTATTCATTGCAGCAAAGAAAGTTTTGCCTGAGGTTCCAAAAACAGGCATCCGGCATAAAATGCAGTCTTCTGCTCATAAGATAAATGCCTAATTTGCTCCCCTAATTTCAAAGGTTCGCGAGAAAAGAATTAAAAACAGAGGTTCGTGCGACGCTGTTTTTATTATCTCTGTTCAGGTGTCACGCGAACCACCTCACAAAGGTGGCTAAAATTACTCAATAAAACGCAGGTAGCAGTTTCCAGGGAGCAAAAAAGAGCCCCGACTGGCATCTGGTTTCACGAATGAGAGACAGGAATATAATTTAAGCTGCTGAACTTGAATTTAGCGACTTATATAAAGGGGATGTGAAGGTTCTACATCTGTAGCCTAGTGGAGCGGATTCACGTAGTTCAGGTTTCGCTGGGCAGAGCTTTGAATTAACAATATACTGAATAACTTTTATGGGACTCAACATAAAGCATCCATATTGAATTTGAAACAATTCATCGTGCATAAATACTAAAGGCTTTTCCAGGCAGTCTAGCTGTCGTCATTAAAAATAAGTTTATTGAGAGCCACACTACAGATATTTTGATAGAACTTCACTTCCTTTGGATACAACGGGTACATTTCATTGTAAAAATAATAAATAAATATCTCTTTTATAGAAGCAATGCTACTAATGCAGCAGCGTTAGTCAGTTTGTCTTAATTTTCTTTCGTGGCACCGGCGACAGCACCATCGCCTAAGAAACACACTATGTGACCAAGATTAATCAATCATTGAAGCGGCAGGTGTCATTCAACTTCCTATAATTGAATCAATCTTGATTCCAAACTTCCTAATGCAGCAAGTTTACTAACAGTTAGAACAAGAATATTCCGCTCTAAGATTGATCAGAGACAATGTAATTGGTGGCTCTGAGGTCTCAGAAGTTTGAACCATAAGTACAACAAATATTTTGCTTTGCGCTTATGTAGCTTTTTTAATTTTGTGACGATTTGTGCTTGCCTTCCCATCTTAGCAAATAGCACTACTGCAGGAATAATATGTTGTGGGAAAGATAGTTTCTTAAATTTGCTAGTCTGATAATTTAATCGTTCCCGTCAAGGTAAATAGCTTAACGCGTATTACACGAAGCAGCTAGTGTTTTTTAGTTAGACTAATTCTGTAATTCTGTTAACGTATTGTGATCTTTCACATCAAGGTAAATACCTAGACAACACAAAAAATAAAAAATGCTGCACGACAAACGTTTACTTACAGTTATGGCAGATACGAGTACAATATTTTTAGTCTTGCAAAGCTTCTCGTTAAGAGAAGTACCCGAAAAATTTATGTGTATGTACGAAATTAATATTTATACTGAAATGAAAAATGTAATCGCTCACTGCTCGGAAGTTGCTCAACTTTAAAACAGCGAGTATAAGCTTGTTTCATTTTCCCAACAATATTTCTAAGAAAAAGTAAACTCCAGTTCGGAGCTTTTTTATTGTTATTGGTACGGTATTGAAGTAAAGCGCTGAATAATCAACTATTAGGTTGTGCAAGGATTACTTAGTAACACCTTTTGGTCTCATGTTTTGCAGTGAATGTGATAAATCACACTGCTCTATTATACGCCAATGCAATACAACGGGAAACCGAAGCCTGTTTTGGGCAAACAGCTATATTCCTTAAATTCAACAACTTGCTTTGTTAATTATCATAACAGTTGGCTGGTGATTTTTCGGATGCACTCAAAATGGAACTGATGTGACTGTTAAAGAAGGTATAATAGAAACATGCAGCATTTTCATATATGGAAAAGCATGCTGGATAAACTCAGTGCGAGTGGTTACGTGAACTGTGGAGATAGCTGCTGGCGCTCAAATCGGTCTCAGGAGACTTTAGAATTTGGTTCAAGGTATTTGTTTCTGAGGCAGCCACTAAATCTGTTAGGGTTATAACACATAACAATTTTCATTCATTAAAAACTGAAAAATACTGAGCTTTCAACCGGCTCATATTATGTATTTTCGAACTCGTAATGAACAGGCTTAATTATTACAGAAACCTATATATTGCTACACAAAAACAATGAAAAAAATAGACAACTCATCACATATTATCATCCTAAGAAATCTCATTGTCACCCATGAGCGAAGCGAGGAGCGGTGATGATGTTTTCGTTGCAGATTTAAGTATAATTGTATAAATACATATATATTTTTATTTTTGTTTGTCAACCCTAAAAAGAGGGAGAAGGAGTTGAGCAATGTTCATAATTTTTTGCAGGGAGTCAGGTGAGTTTACCTACATGTCATAATGCAAAAATATAAATAAACTAGAGTTAGCTGGCCACCAAAAATGACGGCGTTGCATTATGTTTTTTGTTCACCCAAAAAGAGGCAGAAGGTGTTGGGTTATAATAATAATTTTTTTATGCAGTTAGGTGAGGTGGGTTTTCTGAGACGTTAAAAGTACTAAACATCTAAAGTTATCTGGTGATCAAAAATGACGGCGTTAAATTTGTCCGTTTGCGGGTGATGGTCTTATGCCACTAGACTTTCTAGTATTGTACTTGGGATTATTTTTTTAACGATGTTTCTCATGGTATAAACACTTGAAATACTGATTGTCGATATCCAATATTATCATGTAACTCAAAATGGTTTTGTGTTTTTCAATTAGACAATTCACTGCAAAAATGGCGTAAGGGTTCATGGCTACCTGATATGATTATTATATTCACAGTCAGTCTGACAAGTGGCTAACTGCACAGTAAAATCTAGCAAGCGCACGGGTCTAAGCTGAAGGTCGGACGAGGCTGGGGAATTTCTTTCACTAAAAGAATGCCGTAGCACAGCTGCGGGCTCAAGTTCTTCTGAGAGCCCAAGCACCGCTACTTGTCTTTGTTTAACACAATGTAGCTGCTGAAATTCATTTCTTTCCTGGGGCATAGCAATCAAACTTGCCAGGCAACACTACAACTCTAAGTTGTGGGTCTAACTTAGCAAAGTTTTGGCTTAAGTTATAATAAAAGTCCCGGCCAGGGAACAGCTCCCCCATGCTTCTTTCTGGACGACCATGGCACTTCTGCCGCCCTAGCCTCGAGTTACCCGAGCTCTTGATTTTTTATGAGATGCCTCCGTAGAGTTGTAAAATTCAACAGTATTCGCTTGAAAAGTCCCGGGACCGCAAGGAAATGGCTACTGAGCCAAGATGAGTGCGGGCAGTTAAACTTGTGGACCCAACAACCAAGCACGCATGTTGTACTTCTTCACCTGAAGATTCTTAGGACAAACTTTGATTGTTTGTTGAATTGTTGCGCTCATGCAATATTTTTCTTCTTCATTTGCAAATAAAAAAATGAGCCTACATGTTGACCTCCTTCACCTGGAGAATCTAACGGTAACTTTGGTAGTTAGATGAAATGTTGCCATCGGGTAAGTTTCTGTACGCTTCAAAAAACGAGCTTAAACATTACGCTTAGTAGCCTGAATATTCGTTGGATAAACTTTACATATTTAGTAAATGGAATGGGGAGCTCCATACGTTTTTTGCTACATAAGGAATCCGAGCCTGCTTCTGCTCATGCATATGAAGAATCCTATGGCGAAGCATTTAAGTTTCCTTTCCTGTGTACCTTAAAAAGTATATGTAGTCGCGAATTTCTGAGACTTTGATCGGTGTATTCACTAATGCAGCTTCCAAGCAAGCCATGGCTGACATGTTACATGAATAATAATTTTCTTAGCATGAGATGGAAGCCTTAGCACTGCAGTGATTAAGTCCAGATGGGAAAATTTTCGGTTCGTTTTGCTTAGCAGCGAGCATATTCTAATTTAGTTATCGGTCCATTTCGTTACGTAATTAACACTTTATTTAAAAAAAGTTGAGCAACATTCAGGAAAAGAATAACAAGGATAATTTCACATATGCTGTAATTCTATAAATATTACAAAAGAAGTTATATTGCGATGCTCGAGAGACGTACGGTGCTTGCATACGTAAGAATAGATGAAAAAAGACTGCAGATGATTTAGGTTGCCTATACCTGCGTAAATTAAAAGCGACGTTGAGCAAGCCAAAGGTGCCGAAGTTTCATTAGCAGAAGACTTCTGGTGACGCTAAGACCATTTCCAAATTTGAAGCGGTCGAGCTGCTTATAGAAGTAGTCTTCCATTTTTAGTTTCGGCTATACGACTGAAGTGATTCAGTGAGGTTGTGTAGTGACAGTGCTCTGTACAAGCGCAATTAACTGTCCAGACCATAGAGTCGTAGGCAATAAAACAATCGAGCGCCAGT
>LQNS02278171.1:9556734-9592513 GCA_001587735.2 Parhyale hawaiensis
TGCTGCAACAGTGCCTAACAAAATATTAAATTTGAATTCAAAAGCCATAGTGACAGCAGCTTTCATTTCAGATGCTTATGATGCGACAGCTTTTGGGTGGCGAAATGAGCTGCCGCGTGGTGCCAGAAAATGAGGAGGTCTGGTAATGTTTCGTTTATTTTTTTCAATCGAAGAAACGACGACAATATTAAATGTTGCGGTGTGGTAGTAAATTTCGGAAATGTTATGGCCAAGTGATATTTCGCTCTATTTTCCTTTCTTTTAGAACGCTGATATATGGTAGAAACTATAAAAAACGAATTCGATCTCTGATAATGGGATGGTTAGGTAAAACTTTGCTTGATTTTCATTGTGAAAAGTTTTGATAAATGGATAGTTATGGCTGCATATTTTTGAAAATTTAATGGTCGGGTAATTTTCCGTTTTTATTTTTTATTAGTTAGCAGAACTAACGACATAAGAAGTTGCTGCAAATTGATTCTTGAAAGCGTGATATTCAGGCAATGGGATAATTGAATTTGTATTCGGAAACAGTGACAGTATTAAAAACAGCAATGTGCTAATACATTCCTGAAAAGCGGTGCCTAAAGTTTCACACGATTTTGTGTTCATATGGAAAACTGGCCAGTAGTAGTTTTATATCCCTTTGGCAATCCAGCACCGATAATTTTTTTATCACTGTTGCTGCCGAGCTTGAAGAAAATTCTGTATTCTGTGACCAGCCAGCAAAAAAAATAATTTTTTAAATGTTCAAGGCCGATGGCTTCAATAACAGCTTGTACTGAAAAGTACATGTGAGAATAAAATAATATTTATCATCTTTACGTCAAATTGCAAACAGAGTATATACAGTATATGCAGCAAATTTACATCTCAGTGAGCATGAACTTAATATTTTCCGGGTACGTGAAAATATGTCGAGTTCTTGAAAAGCATGAGATGCAGCAAATATTAATTATAATTTGGGATTTTAATAAATTTTTCTTCATCAGAGAAGAAACTGGGACTACCATTGTACTGATACCAACGGAAAATTAAAAGAGTAAATTAAATAGATAGTATGAATACCGCCAACATTTGAATCGCATGAGAATTGGGGAAAAAAAGCGTCCATAGCTACATGACCTTTTTCATCTAGAAAGAATAGAATACAACATAAAAAACGCTATTGTATTTCACAATATTCTTTGGAATTCCGGTATAGCTTTCAGGAATTGGTTAATGTAGAGCGCTTTAAACAGTATTTTTAAAGTGAGCCTCTAAAAAAATCTCACAAAATGTACCTTGGCAACAATAACACGATGTGACACTGCCTTTTCAGTATCTTATTGTAATATAACATAAGACATTGTTGTTGTATTGTATCATTATTTTGTTATAAAACAGTGTAGGACTACTTTATTATTATGGTGATTATTATATAAATTTTGATATAATTATAATAAATTATCCTTATAAATATGAACCATGAGTATCAAATATTTTGACTTCTTCATTAGTATACAGATATGCTTATTTATTATGTAAATCACTGTTGTCTTAGATGAATGTATTGCTACTACTGGTTTAATAAAAATAGAGTAAAGTAACTTCATAGTTACAGTTGACTATTGCCATAGATACAGAGTTGCGTTGTTTTAGTGTGTCATTGTAATATTGCAACTCTAAAACTGCCTTTGTTTCACGGTGTATCACTGCAACATTAAAACAGACTGCATCCGCTATACCACTTTGGTGTGCTTCTAATTGCCACGTTACAACAAAGCGCGGCTAACACTATCACAAAAATGAAGACGAATTCATTTACTTAATTGTAGCAAATCAACCAGCTAATTGAAGTAATCTTTTCAGAGGCAGATACGACCTTTGCCTTGCATAATTCCTTCCCCTCCAGTATGACAGTGCAGAAGAAAAATTAGGTTTTGGCGAAACCGTAGGCAAATAAATAAGGCTAATTAGTCCTAACCATACAATAACACCTAAAAATTCTGTGTCTCGTATGACCAGTACATAATTGAAATGTTTTGCATGATGACCCGTAGGCGTTGCGGATGTAATTAAAATTGTCCTTACTATTCATAGAACAATAGCAAAATGGATATGTTCTGTGACTTGCCCTCACGTGACTCTCATATATATAACAGCAACTATATCAATCTTTCGTGGTAGGGCACCATGCTGCACATGAATTTAATATGCTAGTCACACTAATCGATACAGCTATTGAAATAAACAAGCGTATCAATTATTGGGTTTCATATACTAAATAACTTTCTACCCACAACTCTATCTCCAATTTCAAGAGACGGAGAGTGAATCGGACCCGCTCTATGTCAAGCAAGCAAACTGAGGAACCCATTAACGGGAACAGAGAGATTGGAACAAGCGCTACCTTGAGTTACTTAACCTTGAACGTCTTGCAGCAAGGTAATGCTGCTCACGCCACCCCTCGTAAGCGAAGCCACCGCGATGTCTGATTGCTCCGGTTAGGTCACGCTTAATTATGGCCAAGTGGAAACCCAGCAGCGAGTTATAACCACAGTGCACGTAAGAAAAAATGCAACAACAAATAATGCGTAGACTTATTATCGATGGAAGAAGCATATAGTATTGGTATTGAAAAAAAAATTAGTTTCTGAAGTGTTAACTGAAGTTGAACGAAACCATGAAATAAGCTAACCGATACCCTACTGCTGCAACTGCTAGGAAGTTAGTGTAATTTTCCGATTGCTTTGTCATCGGTTGTTTTAATGCAAATCCACTAAAACTTCAGCGAAGTTCTGCTACAGGACGAGCACCCGATACTCTCGAACAAACTTGAAACGTGCACCAAACTCCAAATAAAGGGAAACAAAATAAAATTAAACTCAGCACTCCGAAAAAAACGGACTAGCAATAAACTCGAAGTTATAAAGCAAGTTTAATATAATAACCACACATAAAAAATAAAAATAAGTATAATATAAAAATACCACATAAGTAGTGGGTAAAGCCGCCGTTTGGATCATTTCCGTTCTGCGTTTCCCAGGCCTCGCCCACTTTCGGTTCGCGCCCTCCCCTGACCCCCGCTACACCGGAAGTGCATTGGCTGTTCTAAACCAGAAGGTTGCGCCCTTGACCGGAACTGACCCAAACGGCGGCTTTACTCAATAGACACAAAATCCATCGTAAATGTGAACAGAAGCCACTGGCAGCCATTGTTATACAACATTACAGTAACTTTATTGCAACGATACTTTTTCACTAATGGGAGACTTTTCAAGTTCTAGAGGCAATCCAGGACGTCGAACTGCTGTTGCCGCTTAACTTTTTGTCAATAACCACGACAATTGAAATGAATCCTTCAGCAACCACGTTATGACTTCTACATTACAGGCAATAAAAACGGATGCTTTCGATTTCTTTGGCCCGGAAAGTGCCATTGCTGTCAACCTCTGTCTTATTTCGCTGTAATTTAGAGAGGGCTATAATCATCATTTTATGATAACTGGTTCACTGCGCTATCAATTTGAGTCCTATTTCAGTATAATGTATTCTATTATTCGTACTATTTACGCCAGTGTTAAAGAAAGATATATGATCCTGACGTTTTTATTCGATAGTGAGTCATTGTCTCTACAACATTCAGAGGAGTGAGGTATGAGAGTATATTGTTATATATGGAGGGTTAATAGGAGACGTGCAATAACGCTTTTTAATTATACCTACGGGCTAGTCATACTAGCCCTTCAATTTATGTCACACTATATATGAACATTTCAGTTTCAATGTCACCATCGAGAGCAAAAATGTTTTCAGAAAATAAAACGCTTAGAGAAACGACACCGAATCGTCCCCGTGGGCGTTACAGGGTAAAGTCTACTGCTACCCTAAACAAGCGAACTCTCCTCTCCCCNCTATATATTAACATTTCAGTTTCAATGTCACCATCGAGAGCAAAAATGTTTTCAGAAAATAAAACGCTTAGAGAAACGACACCGAATCGTCCCCGTGGGCGTTACAGGGTAAAGTCTACTGCTACCCTAGACAAGCAAACTCTCCTCTCCTCAAAAATTTATACAATAATTCTTAGAGCTGGCAGTTAACACACATCCTGACCATAACATGAACAAGCAGCTAGCGATTCCATTTTACATAACATTGATTATTTACGGTAAAATCAATGCGAACATACTGTAAATGAACATTGTGAATTGCAAGTCGCATCAAGAAGCTGCAATATCTTACCAATGCCCTATTTCTCTTCTTCACTCCATTACCTTTAATCAGAGAAGCAGTATCTGGAGCTATTTAATGAACTTGAATGAAAACAGCTCACTGGAATATTCAGGAAGATGCTGCCATAAATCTTGAGGTTAATAGGGCTTGCCCTTTTCCTGATCGATCACTGCGAGCATTTTACCAAGAGCTTAAGCTTACAAGAAGGAAGCATCGCTTCTGAGGTAGCGAGCATTTGGCCGTCCAGGGAGCCATCAGTTGGCTTTAATGTATGGTGCAGACCTCTCCATCCATTAAGAGTCTTTGATGAGAAAGCCCGCACTCCGGACGTGTCTAAAATTAGCTAGTGTTCGTTAGTTCATGAGCTGCAACAATGGGTAGTTGCCCATTTCGGGATGAGTGCAATTAACATGAAAGTCCTAAAGAATGTTGGTGCAGACCTTATCTTTCATGGCGAGATTGGGATGAGAAAGTCCGCACTCCAGCACTGCAACGATGGGTTCTTTTCCATTGCTAAGATACTAAACTGGACTGGTAGGTACCAAGTAAAATAACGGACGTATAAACTTCAGTTGAACTTCCATCAAGAGTCCTTAAGGTCTGAGATTAGCAAAGGTTTGTTAATTCAGGAGCAGCAACAAAGGGTTATTTTCTATTGTGAAGATCCGTAACTAGGTAGGTAGGCAGGTATCTATGGCACAAACGTCTCTCCATCCATCAAGTGTCTATGATGAGCAAGCTACTGTATGTACGTAGTACTTGAGACGAGGCGTAAATTAGCCATTGCCTGTTAGTTCACGAGCTGTAGCAATGAATAGTTGCCAAATTAGGCACAATGTAACTACCACGCAAAGCTATTTTATTGAACAAACGTCCATGGTTTATCAAGTACGATATTGAAAACACGTATTGCGATTAATAAGAAGAGTTAGCGCTATTAATGTAATAGGCTCGTTTAACGTTTCACAAAACTTTTTATTTGGCGTCCGATTTATCTGAAACTTAATAGTTATATGTAAAAATAAATTCTAAGATGCTTTTTCTACCAAACGTTTTTTTAAATTTTTGATATTTTCTGAGTAAAACTGAAGCAGTTTTCTGGGAAAAAATTTGAGTTTCTATTTCTTGAAAAGTTTTGATAATTTTTTGGTTTCTGCTTTTAAACATTGACAATGCATATAAAAACAATTGCTTGAAGCACTTCATTTAATTTCGTTATGATTTTTGTTAAGTTGAAAAATAAGTTTTTTCAATTTTTTTCGAATATTTTTTCACAAATCTCAAAAAATAAAGACAAATATCAAAATTCTACCTCCTCTACCTCTGACTGAAGAAGCACATAAATGATTGTAGCAAATTTTTTGTGTTCTAATTTCATATTCTTATAGATAAATTTTTTGAGAATTTGATTTTCTTGAAGGTTTTTACCTAAACGGCCTCCTTAAGGAATGCTAACAAAAGTTTAAACAATTCCCAAAGTGTATTTATTGCTGTATTCGCTGATTTGTATACGTATAATTATAATATTTTCATCACACTGTGATGTGATGAAAGAAAATTTGGGCTTCGAACTAACGCCGGTAGCAATTATTTTTATAAACAGAACGAGAAACAGATATCAGTGCCACGTAACATGCAAATGGACAATGTTTCAAGCCCTGTTGGAGATAGCTTAATTAGTGTTGAAGTCCTTTGAAGTGGAGACGGGAGCAGAAAATAAATGAAATTTCCCTCAAATTTTATTATTATTTTCTCTCATTAATTCTTGACGCCACGGGCCACGTATAATGACTAAGTTTATAAATTCTCTTTTCAGTTTTTGTTGAAATATAGGCAAGGCCATGCCTGTTCAACTGCTTTATGTAACTGAAGACACAATCCAAAACACTTTACAGGCGGTCAATTTTAAGGCTTGAATTTATGTCAGAGGGCGTCGTAATACATTATAACTTTTATTTTCTAAAGAATACACACTTGACCAAATATGGTCAACCTTTTCGAAGAAAAAATCAAAATACAGGCAATAAAATAGTTGGCTAACACATAGTAGTAGATGGCACGATTAAAAACAATATTCATAAGGAGGCCAAGTTTTAGGCCTAGCTAATATATTGATGATTTTCGTAATAACCTACCTTATACTCTAATCTACTTTACATCAGAAAACAACATCTACTTAGTAACTTACCACTAGACCTTCCTTTGGTCACGAAAAAAATTCATCCCCTCTCCACAAGGTGGGTGAAGTGCATAACGTCACCTGAATCTCGTCGGAAAAACTTCCAAGATTATCGAAATGAATTATATCTAAGTGCACAAACTGTGATAAACCCAACACGTGTAATTCCGCTTACAGATCCGGAAATGGTTTACCTTTGCAGGAGAAAGCGCCGCAGTTTATCATGCACGCTAACTGAAAACCCTTGACGCGATTAGTGAGAAGCGCCCTCCATTATTGAGAAATGCTATAATCATAGACGTCAACTGGGCACCAAAAATGTCAGTTCAAGATACACGAATTGTTCATGAAATCAGTCTGTCATGCACGGACCAAAGCAATGGGCTCAAACCATTATTGCTTAATAGACGTTCTATTGACTGCTGGTTCGACTTGACGTACATTCTATGCAAAATTTATTGAAAATATCGTATATTTAGACACCCTATCTTAACCCAGCTGAACGAGCTAAACATGTACCTAACTTTGGCTACGATAACACGAGATCTCTAGCTGATGGGAAGCCCATTTCTTTAAGGTACCAAATCCAATACTGTGAGATAATATGGGTCATTATGTTATCCCTTGTACCGGGCCAATAACCATCTATGGTTATTTCTTTAATGCTATTCCTAGAGGAACGTTTTTAAGTCAATTGGTAAAGAGCTAAGGGCTAAGGTTGCATTTCCGTCATTGGCGTACGCTACAATGACTAATAATTTAGACACTGAAGTTTGTAAGTCAACAGCCCCGAGTCCTTTACAGTGGACATTCAAAACAACGATACACCTACGAGAAACCTAATAATTATTCGAGAGTTATAAGGGGTAAATAGCACAGACGAATAGTATTTAATGAGTAGAATCATCTGTATGGAGGCATGATCGCAGGAAAACAATGACATTATCGAATTATGGAAACAACCTTTTTAGCCTTCTCTGCATAATGTATTATGTCATAATAATATCTTGTCTAACATTATGCCTTACAATATTGCTGCAACCAGCGATGTCGGGTAACAACAGCTGCTCTCTCTCTCCCTCTTTCTCTACGTATATATTCTCATAATTCCATTAAAATGACATCATGCAAAATCTACCCATTCGGAGGACACGCTGAAAAAATTCTACGGGACCTTCCGTCGTCTTCTCGATAGTAAACGTGAGCTTAGATGCTGCCACCCACCACCACAACCGTGGTACAGCAGCCCTTTCGAATGAGCTCTTACTCCGAGAACCTTGTAGGTTAGGAGGCAAGGTCTAGTTTGTCTAGTGCACTATATTTTAAGTGTTTTAAACTGTTTTAGAACCAGTCCTGGCCTCCTAACCTACAAGGTTCTCGTCGTAAGAGCTCATTGTTGTTTAGCTTTTCCTTACTTAGAGTCAATCTTTGATCGGCGTCACTTAGCGTCAGTCTTTGATTGACGCTAAGTAAGGCCAATCAAAGATTGACGCTAGGTAAGGCCAATCAATGATTGACGCTAAGTAAGGCAAATCAAAGCCTGACGCCGACTACAGGGGACAGTTCTATAACCTACCTAAAAAATTGTCAGCCTAACGGCATTTGCGTAGGGTAACGAGAAAAAAATTGCTAAACCGCATCTACAGTATATATAAATGCTTATAGATTGGAGTTCAACATGACATTTTTCTCGTTAGCCTGACATATTTTTGGGTAGGTTATTGAACCACCCGCTGTACTTAGCGTCGAGCAGAACCAGTCCTTGCTTTATCTAACTTACAAGGTTCTCCGAGGCCTAACCTGAGAGCTCATTGTTGGATAGCTATTCGTTACTTTAGCGTCAATTTTCGATTGGCCTTACTTAGCGTCAATCTTTGATTGGCCTTCAGCATTTCTAGCAAGATTAATGCTATTCTAAAGAGTGATGTATCTCTATTAGGTCAATTCAACATATATATATATATATATACAGCTTTACCACGGTAGCAGCATGCTTCCGTTCTCAGCTCCAGCACCTTGTATCGCTCCCACGTTCGATCCCAGCCAAGCAGCGAGTTCTTTGCAGATCTTGGTGCACTGACTCTACAGTTGAGTGTGCATGCACGGTGCCGTAGCGGAACTGCTTTCCTCAGAGATGAGGGGGGGGGGGATTCTCGGGTCATTTGTTCCTTCCGTCAAATTGGTGCCATAGTTTTTGGTGACCCGAGGTCGACTGCAACTACACTTACTCATCTGGGGCCAGTGGGCCTATACCTGCAGCACAAACCAATGCATGTGGGTTTCCCAGGTGAGGGTGTGGTCTAAGTTGACTTTCCCTTTACTTTACAATGTTAAGGAAATACTTTATCAAATCGATTAAATTCCCAAGTAGTTCGGTAGCATAGATAGTTGTATATAGTATATAAATGAAAATATGTACATATTTTATGCATATATATATATTAGTATACACATTCCATATGTTATTCAACTGAGTGTTTAGTAGTATAATATTTACAGTATCATCCATCAACATATTGTTCAAAATAATAAAAAGACGTGTACCAACAGCTCTAATAGCTCATATTCAGATTTCCCAGACCCCTTGCTGTAGAAAAAACATTCACGCTCCGAACAAGGGAAGATCTCGATTAGTTTAATTTTCCCCATTTACTCCTATCGCCTGACAGAAACAGCTTTTTAATTTTTAACTTTTCAATCAGTCTCATCTCCATTCTCCCAGTAACATGAAAAATTGAACAATTATTATTTATTCGATGACTTACAGGCTCCCACAGGTATATCTAAGTTAAAGAGTTTCAACAGACTCGTCTTATACCTCAAAATAATTCACGTTTTCGCATGAGAAGGTTAAGCTTAAAACAAGGCAGCACCTCGACCAGTTCTTGTCTAGCTATCCAATAGCCAATAACACACCACAATCGCAGTTCATTTGTTGTCACGCTCTTGTGAACCAGGTACTGGAGGATCGTTGCACAGGCAAATTCTTAAACGAGCTTTTTATTCCCTTCTGGTCAAACAACGGCTCTCTTGGCTACGCAAAATCCACAGGTTATGTCCAGATTGAGTTAGAAGTAATGTTTGGTCAAGGAAGCAGTTTGCTTGAGTGCACCCAGGCAAGAAGGCCGCTTTTCCGGTAAGAGGAGATGCTGCTTATACCAAGAGAGTAGAATTTTGACACGCTTTGCTACAGGAAGGTTCCATTTCCGTCTTCATGGCCCTGTCATTAGTGCTTGACGGGCATTAACGGCAGGAAAAATGGCTTGCAAATTTTACGAAATATGAAGGAAGTTGAGAACAGCCAAATACAGGAATACTGACTTGCCCAGATTACGGAAAAGTTTTAATGTAAAATAAGTAGCATTTCGAAGGCATTTCTTCATTATGAAGCTACAGAAGTCGTAACTACGCATCGATGACGATGCAGGAAATTGTTTGAAAATTTTACACAATACGGACGTTTTTCGACTTCAGATCGATGGAATGCGATTTTCCGTTAAGAGCAACATCTCAACACAGCATTAAAAGCCATTTGCAATTTGACAATAAGCGTGCAGTGATGCTGATTATTCACGGACGTACGACAGCTAAGGAATTAAGCTGATATGATTGGGTGCTGGCAAAAACAATAATATCGAATTTCAGGTTATTCAGAGGAAATGCAAAAAGTTGCAAGATGAAGAGGGTTGTCAATACTCACACATTCATGAAGGGGATTTGTGTTAGGTTCAAATTTTCATATGGGCAAGCGTAGAGCTATATTGTTACGCATCCCAGATATCGATATTGCTTTTGTAAGGGAGAAAAAACTTTTGAAAAGTTCACGTCATAGATTCAATTGAGAAAATATTCTGCATCTGGAAATCAAAGCTGTTAAACAGCACAGACTCTTAAACTTAGGAGTCATGTAGTCACCAAAAGACGCCACCAATATCGAAAACGCGGCAGCAGAGGAGTAGGTGTGATCCAAAATAAAAACAAATGGACAAAAACATTTTTTTTACAGCAACAAACACGCAAGTTAACTCCCGATGTCGTCAGCTTCCCATTTAGAGGCTCGCTCTTATTAGCAAAACATGAAATAGTTCGTTAAAGTTTATTCCTTCCTGCAGCAAACATTGCTTCGCTTCTTCCGCTGCTCCTCTATTAAGGAAAGCATTAGATATTTAACTGAACCAACAAGACTTGCTAGAAGGCTGGAAAAAGAGGCCTCGGTGCAATGCGATTGCACGAACTCCAGGGCCTCTCCTCGTCATTACTTGACTTGAATCATTGGCGTTGAACCGACGTTCGGAAACTGATCGTCATTTCCTAGCGTCAGCCTCGGAGCAAATGTGTGGTTCTGGAGAAAGAATGTTGGTACTTTTGGCAGGATTGCAAAGATAAAACTGCAATGAAGACCTCGGAAAAAGGCCATCCCGGGATCGAATAAAAACACCAGATGGGCAAAATAAGTCCAGGATAAAAGAAGGAGGATGAGGCCGAGGATCGCCAACACCGTGTTTCGCAAGATGTTTGTATAAGAGAATAGGGGTGTTTGTGCGAAAGATCAGTGAAATGCAATGCCTGATCATGGAATATTTTTGAGATTTCTGTACTGAAGTGAGAGAATGGTTCTTTACAAAGAAGACTTCGACGTAGAACGACGCAGCTCTTGAATGGTAGATAATTGAGATAAAACACTGAATCTCTTTATTTGTAATAATAAATACAAACACTGAATCTCTTTATTTGTATTAATAAATATAGAGTCCTATTTTTGTTCGTGGTCACCAACGCACCAGAGGAACATGTCGGTATAATACGTTGTATCAGTGAAACACATACTCAGAGCTACATGAACATCATGCAGAAGATCATAGTCTCCAATGGCACGCATGTCTACATAGGTAAGCAATGATTAGAAATCGCTTTAGATAATCATGTAAAGCAAATCACATAGGCAGAAAAAGCCTCTGCTGTAAAGCCCGATGAAGCTGATCATCAATCTGAGGAAAAAATTATCACGACACAGAAATCGAAAATGTTTACATCTGTCTTTAATGCAATAAAGTCTGAGCAGAAGTTTGATTAGATATACCTTTCCAGAGGCGAAGATAAACGTTTAGTGCGTCTATACCATTTTCTGTGCGTACAAAGCGTCATTCTGTAACATTTGCAGGTATGCATTTCGACCCAAAATTTCACGTGCTGACGATGCGAATATTTTGAAGGATGATAAATAAATATTATTACAGACAATAAACCAATGAATGAGTGACCCAAGAGATGCATATCGACAAAACTACATGTAAAAATTTTATAAGGAGGATAGAGCACATGTACAAACTGTAATATGAGAAATATACACTCTGATGTAAATTTTTAACACTACTTCTATCCAAGCGTGGCAAATTGTTTACTTAGTGTACCTAAGTAGCAATTCCCAATGACAGAGCATAGGAAAAATAATAAAGAGATAATAGCCAGCTCACTGCAGATTGCATATGAATACTGTAGTTATAGTCCTGACAAAACTACGCGAGAACCATCACGTATATGGCAAAACAACATATTAATGATTACGCTGTTGAGAGAACCACGTATGAAATATGATGTTATACCCAAGAAAAGAATGGTATATGAACGATGGCACTGCTGAGAATAACGCGTAGCAATGATAAAGCTTCGGGCAAAGTAACAAACATATAATGACCATTAGGCTCCTGGCAATACTGTATATGAACAATTGTGCTTCGGAAAAAACCGTATACAGCAAATTATGCTAATAAAAAAAACGCTTATACAAGATTAGACACCAGAAAAAAAGCGTGGAAAACTATGCTCCAGACAAAACGATATCTAATATAATTATAATAGAAAGAAATATACTGAAAAAGTACTGGGAGGTGAGAAAAAACGAGAACAATGCACGATAAATGTTTCGGTTCATAGCCTTGTGGTCACTGCACCCATACCAGGAGCAGCAATAAAGATAAGACGCAGATATTCGCTAGCAAAGTTGCGGTGCTTAAAAGCTCATCAATAACCTGCCGGCTGATGCGTGATTCCCGAATATTCTGTTCTGAAGAATATTTTATAAGAGTTGTCTCTAATTGATGTGGCATTCCTGGGACAGTAATAAAATCAGGCATGGGGGTAATATCGGCTGCAATCTGGCGATCAGAAGTTTCTTCTACAGTGTCATTCTCCAACTGCTGGAATAGTATTGTATGGATTCGTCAAACTGACGTGGAATTTCTGGCGTCATTATGATACAATAGCTGCTAAAATGTTGGCGGTGAAGGTAATTAAGCACATGTTCTCTGCACATTGTCATGCTCTAGCGGAAGGGTGGGAAAACTACGGCCCGTGGGCCACATCCAGCCCGTTAGTTTTTTTTTTCTTTTTCATCCGACCAGCTTAAGATTTTGGGGTTTCTTATATACTAACCAATTTAAGCGCTTAGTACAATCTTATTCTGAAATTGCACATCTGCAGCAATAGTGCTATTTTTTGTTTTTGTTTAAAAGTGAATGCAAATATTAACACGTATTTCTTTTATCTGTCCATGTTTGTCATGTCTGCATCGAGTCCTGGTCCGGCCGCCGGTCAATGTTCACAAGACCATGTGGCCCCTGAGTCATAAAGTCCCCCCCCCCCCCACGATGTTCTAACATTGAGATTGAGATTTGGCATTTCTGGAACATCACAGAAACTGGATTTGACGAAACTGTTTGTTACGATTGCAAGTACACGTTCTTTGCGCATTGCATCACTCAGGCAGTTTTACAGCAGTTTCTCTTTCTGAGTATTGACATTTTTGGGACTGCAATGGAAGCAGATTTGGCAAATCATTACTGGCGATAGGAGTGCTCTCGGTACTTATTGAAGAGCGGTACGTCGGTTACTTTCATCTTGTTGTTGCTGGATTTTCGAATTGTCAATAATACCAGACCTTGTGAAACTATCAACGACGTTAGTAAAATTAGGTTCTCTCTCTGCCGTTGGAAGGTTGGTTTGGTGAGAATAAAAACACGAGTCACATGTTGATATCGAACAATACTGTAACCCGAACTGGAGCATTGTCAAACCCCGCGGTAGAGAATTAACTGACAGCGAGGATGTATGAGCAACAGTATAGTGTGCGCCAGCGCCCTGTTTGCAGTATATCATTCTGTACTCTTTTCCAATCTCAGCGCTGTCAAGCTGCTGTTGTGGAAGGCTGCGCAATGACGCGGGCTGTAAGTTTCCGCGAGGACATTAGTTTCTGGTACGTATGTTTCGTAATAAGTAACGAGGTTATTAGCGCTTCATAGATGAGCTACGATATGCTTCGTTTCCATTTCCTCTTACGGTGTAAGTTTAGCAATTTGATATAGGTACTGATAATGAACTGCCAGCTGCATATAAGTTAGAGTTATATTATTTTGTTTCATAGATGAGCTACGTATTAACCTCGCTAGGTCTCTAAACCAGCAGATCAAAAGCCCGTTAAGAAATAACGGAAACCTTTTATTATTCAGCATTTTACCTTAAGCTCGTTGAAGAAGAAAATCTACCTGCATTTCTGCTTAATAAAAAGACGACCACAATATGCAAATGGTACAGCCTTAGAGGTGGGACTTGTTCCCGCCTATACTCGCGCATGCGAAGTTCCTTGTGATAAAAAAAAAATACTGCACAGTACATTGGTATTGTATGGAACATGCGAAGTTCCATCAGGTAGAAACCATAAACAACACTGCACATTGCGCAGGCCTCACAGGAGCACAATTGAACTTTCATTGTCACAAACGGATTTCATGTAACGCAAGAATAAAACACGCAAACGTACAAATTACACAGGGAAAAAGAACTGTTAACATAGGCAGGTACCAGCCACGCACACGTGAACTTACGTACGAAGAAATAAATAACTTTACCCAAGCATCACATGGCAATTTCACAAAAGAAGTCGAACAACGTCTGTCGCCGACACCGCTAGCGAATATATGAACTTCAATGGGAGAAAAGAACTTGACGTTACGATCGTATCGGCGCACCTATCAAGAGAAATTCCACCAACCTTTGAAGTTACTGACGAAATGATGCTTCCAGCGACGGCTGAGATTGTACGAGAATCAAATCCCCCGCATTTTAGAGGCAGAGCTCTGGAGGTTCATGCTCAGTTTACTCAGAAAATGATCTTGATGGCGCAGCTCAAATTCCGCGGAGTTTAGCAAAATGCTGCAAGATGCTTCTAAAATTTTATTTAAAGTATGCATAAGGAACCTGCTTCATAATAACTACAAATGATGAAGCTTTAGTATATTCTTTTACTGGAATGCTTGTATATTAATCAGTATTCACCTGTTTGCAAAGGTCAATGTTAAATAGAATCCAATGTGTAACTATCAACAATAAACTATTATCAAGACCGTTGGTACTCAGTGCAATGAATACCACAAGCTACCATAGTTAGACGCTTAGTGTGTTCTTTAACTGCTGACGACAAATAAATTTCAACAGCTTAACAATCAGAGGAAGATGTGCAGTGGATGCAAGTGGAATTGACAACTATCCTCCTCTGGTCGGTGAATAAACGTGACTTTCAACGAAACGTTGTTTGAGCTGCTATGACGTGGAATACATTTGGTGCATGTTGATTGTTGAGGCCCCAAAATATACAACAATTCATGGGATGAAATATGAAGGAAGACAGTTTGAAGGGCATGATTGATTGGGCCCTAAAAATAAAGCCTTCGCGGCTTAACTTGTTGGAACCTTCAGGCAGAAGATTGCGCTTCTTCACTTGGAATCGTGTTGCCAGTGTTAGCAACAACCCGATTGCATTGAGCCGGCTGAAAAATTAGTTTTAAGGAGAAAGATTGCGTTTTTGGAAATCTCAAGAGTAACTTACCGAGGATTAACGGCCGAAGCTCAGTTCAGTAAGTCGAAGCCAGCGCACCTCATTAAAGTTTTGATCAAGTTAGGCCTCGAAGGCGTAATCATGTTGCCCAATCGAACGCGTCCTAAGCTTAAGGTCTTAGAGCATGAATGTAAAGCGATACCAATTTTGAAATGTAGCCAGAGCCATTACTGTAAAAAATAAAGCGGAGCAGATGAGTGCTATACAAATTTCTGCAAAAGTGCTGATTAGAGTATAGAAGCAAACAGCAGTGCCTCGGACATAGTAATGAGTCCATGCTGAGATGGCAATTAGAAGAAAACTGAAAAATACGTAAAGTAATTCGGAGATAATTCACAGCTAAAATTCGGAGCTTGCAAGAGCTCAATTATCGTAAACAACTCGGCAGTCTCCACTTGTATAATTTACAAAGAAGGTTTGAGCATTTCACTGAATGTTTACAGAATTCTGCACGGATTGCTGTCAAAAGCAATGAACGATCTGACATGTCACCAGCCAGACACTCAGAAAGGCTTGGAAGAACATGTGAGATACGCATGCGGAACAAGATGGTGGTAATGCAGTTGCAGCAAAGTACATTCTATTAGCTTGACTGTGAGGGTACCAACGCTGTTAAATTAACTATTGCGGTACATTGAAAATGCAACGGATATAATAACTATAGAACTGAAAGATTGTTGGCCCGTATTTTAAGAGAGTGCCAGATAATCAAGCTGTCAGTGGTTACGTGCACTGTGGAGATAACTCGTTGCTGGCCCTGCCATTGCCATAAGCTGCGATCCAGCAGGAGGGAATCAGTATCGTGGTGGATCTGCAGACACTGGGAAGACATGGATATCATCACCTGGATCTCGTCCGGGGACTCTTAAAGTAGCAATGTAAAGGTTACCATATATTATATCTAATTTAGAGTAACCACCTTTAGCTGTGTGAAGATGCGATAAAAATGAAAAATTTGCAGTAGATACCTGAAAACAGGTAAGGAAACGCTAAAAGTCCAAACATACGTAATGTCATAGTTACAGACATGTTATAAACAGTATAACCAGTATAGAATCACAATTACTGACAGGTAATAGGTGTCTTGGACATAACTTTTTAAAGACGCCACGAAAAGTGATTGTTATCAAGAGGGTAGTCGTCAAGTGGCGCCAACAGCTGCTACACAGACGGCACGTTGACATAAACGATGCTGGAACAGGAAGGTGTTCCATCAGCGATATGACAGGCATACCATAAGAGGCAAAGAAGCACAAAAAGCCCGAACACGATGCATTATATGCCTGGATTCACCTATTCTAGACTGAAGAAGAATAAAAAAACAAATTCAAGTTTTAACTATCGTAAAAGATCGACATCAACGTAAGCTGTCATAAAAAAAATAAATGGATTCCTAGTACGTTATATCACCACGCATAGGACCAGCAAGTCTGCAACTAACAAGAATAAATTACAGATTGGAATCGTCGCCATCGTCGTGCCAAAGAGAAAAATGCCTACTTCGGATAGACGAGCATGAAGACAAACTGCGCCTCGTTTCATAAAGCTCGCTGTTGCTTTGGATTTTCCAATGCATGAGACACTCGAACTTGAAAATTCACGATCCGTATGACACAGCGACTGTCATTTGGTGGAACGAGAGCTCTTCCTGCAAACTGTCGACAATCTGAGGATGATCCTCGGGTCCCATCATCGGAAGTGCATTTCTCCCCCTTGGGCGCGGGACCGAATATCGCGTGGCAGAGTAGTTGCATCGGCAGGATTTTTTTTTTTTTCGAAACATCAGAAAATCCGCGCGTGCAACTGCAACTGGAGACCAACAACTACTTCACCGCTTTCTGAAAATGAGAAAGGTAGGATGTAGTTCACGTGGGTGCATGGGGCGTCAGCGGCCACACCAAACTGTACTACTGTACCTACTGCCTTCAACTGAGTCACTTCAACTTAGTCACTTCACTTCACTTCACCGCCGTCACAGCATTCACAGCTCTGCTGCTTCTAAACAACATACATTTGCAAGAAAATGATGATTTTTCTAGTATCTGGATAAGAAAGAGAATCAAGACAGAAAATTGTATTCAGCCAAATTAAGAGGAAATTGCTTTGAGATAGATTTCTTCCGAAATGTCACAAAACCCAAGCGAATGCGTTTGCAAACAAAGCATTTCACCACTGTCGCAATTAAGATGCATGAGAAAGAGAATTAAGACAGGAAATATGAATGCAGTCAATTACAAAAACCAAAGACTAATTAATTGGAGCAAAATGGACAAATGAGCAGAAATTCTCTTCCGAAATGTCAGGAGTCCTGAGCAAATGTCACTGGATACGAATCACTTAACTTCCGTTCTAATGTGAAGAAACGATTAAGCCTTGAAAGTATTAAAATAAAGGTAAGGTTTTTTTTTTTTGAAGAGCGCGACCTGAACAGGGACCAGTTTGTTTCTCTTGAACGGTAAAAGGACAATGCCTTAACCAATAAACTATATATCTATCGCTAATTAACCTGCTATAGCTGATCATAAATTAGATAGTAAAAGAATTGAAGCGCAATTTTGATATTGTGTAATTATATATATTATTATTATCATTGAGCCTTCATGGCCGGGCCACACAGTTTAAAAATGGTGCATTGCCACGTGCTGTGATCAGCGAAAAATGGTAATTTGTGAAAGTGTTTTTGTCGCTGCAGGATTTTCTTTCAAAATATTAATAAGAATTGAGCGAATATAACATAAAAAAACGCTAAACTCTCGTTCCAGTTAAATAAAGTATTTTCCCCAGTATTCGCCGTAAGAGTTAAATTATCTACAAAACCTGAATTGTTGGCAACGGAACTTTCCCTCCAAACTAATGCGTTGATTCGAGTAACTGCGACACCAAACGGACCGCTCAATTTTCTTTATTTATTTTTCAACGGTAATAAGGTCCAGCAAAAATTGATTAACAGTGCTGATATGTTTGTTTATAGAAACCTGAAGTATTCTAGAAAAAAATTACCACGGGAGAGTTTCTTTTGCCAACTTTTTTTTTCAATCTGAACAAAGGTGTACGATAGAAAAATACTAATTTATTCATCTGCCGAAACGAAACCTAAGACATTTTTCACCGGAGTTGGCAAATGAAGAAACGAACGAGAGCAGTTGCCAATGAATCCCTGAACTCCCATCTTAATTCAAGATGAATTAGACCCCTACGTATTTATGGGAGTACGATGCTATCGAAAAAACTAAGCAAATAATTAGCTATCATTCTTCACTCGTAAGCGGTTCCGACTTACATGTTCTGAGTAGCAAAACACTGTTTCATGAATACGATATGCTTTTGTAATTTTATTAAGAAAAAATACTGCTACTGTCGCTTCTTGTCACTCTACTGTAAATAGTGCAGAACAAATTGCTTTTTTTAAGGTCTATTGTAGAGGATATACTAACTTAACATGTTCTACGGGGGGCGATTATTCTGTGATTACACTGTGCAAACTGCACAGAATTCATAAGACATGAATATTGACAATATATACAGCGGACACTTATTATAACAATCTTTTTTTTTTTGTCGTCTTGCGACAATCAGCGCAAACCAAGTAACATTACATATCAAATTTTGTATACTGCACCTTTGTATTGGCCTTTAGGTGTTAAAAATGCAAGGTGAAATATTGTATTGATTCACACAAGATATATTGCGTGAAATTCGAAGGACTTACATAGAAAATATTATTACTAAATTGAATGGATTGGCAATAACAATTGGATACCTAATAAAAAGCACATGCAATAATTCACAGGGAACGGCGATCTTACTATCATATGTAAGGAACATATTCTGAATGACTCCAGAATAATCTGTTCAACTTATAAATTCAATAAATTACTGAAATAATATTTGTAACGACACCTCAGCTATTAGTGAAACTTATGACTTAGCTATATTCTGGCTTCACTAAATAATTTCTTAAAAGCAATGAAGAAGAACAGCCCGGCCACTTTCTCCAGTATTAGCCATGGCTTCAAAGCAAGAAGAAACATAATGCCACTCCTACAGCAAAGGCAAGGTACGCTAAGTAAGGAGTTTGCGGCATTTGTACGAGAAAGAAAGTAATGATGTACTGAACAGTGTTTGTATGGGACATGAAAGATTAAATGAGGGCCCTAGCACACTAGGGCGACACGTTTTTCAAAAAGTAGTTTTTTTTTGCTCCATTGGATAGTGCAGACTGAGACTTGTCGTTCTGTGAAGCCAGAAAGGCGAAACTCCGAGTTGAAATGGTCGAGAATCGTATGCAAAGTCGATTATTTTGTACCTTATTACACCCGTGCATTGTCTTTAAGAAGCTCTCCTGCATATTTTAAAAAGCTGTAGCTTACGTTCTGTGGTTCTAGGGCCTTCAAATATGAAATTGTGTTATTATTACTCGTAAGGTACGAAAAAAATGAGCGCAACAAACCAATCAATCCCATCGTAGACATTAATTTGGTATTTGTGGTAAATTATTAGACTATAACAGAGATGGATGAAATATGATGCCTCTAAGCCGATACAAAGTTGGTCACAAGACGGCCAATGGAATGACATGGAACAAGACTCAGAAATATTTCATTGACTTTGATTCCATCTACATATATCTTTATTACTAGTGTAGCCCGCCGCTATCCAAGCGTCACAGAGAAGAAATTACAGTAATAGCTTGTTATTCAAGCCAGCAGTTGTGATTTTACAGCAGTAGTAGAATCACTGGTGACTTGGGCCGTCAGTAAATGACGACAAAAAATAATAATAATAATAACTTAACTAAAGTACCCGTAATTCCTTCACTCTTAGCACAGGAAAAATAAAAAATATTTACAATGGGAAGGATGACTAATCTAGTGCCTGGGCTTCCACTTCGAGGTATTGCAGTGGTCTTAAATTCTTATGTCCAAAAATTTGACTAGGCATGGGGTCCTTTAACGTTCAGGAGGTGAATCACTTCGTTGCTAATGCTAAGATGTATTTTCTTCTATTAAATATCTTCAGATGTGGACGGAGAGACCAACTAACCAAGCAAGTAACCAACAGACTGGGTTTTATTACGTAGCAGATAGAGGTGACCTCGTATCGCGGATACTGTTAAACTCACTTCTGCACATCATCAAGATGAGTTTAACGCCGAATTTCAGGAATCTAAAGAATTGCAATTACTCAGAAAGTCTCCACCGTCCGAAGGATAAATAGGGGCAACTCCTGCCGTTACATCTGCACCCATCGATCTTCCACAAGAATTAACTTCAAGATAAAATGCAAACTTCAAGAACACCAGCCTGCTTTTTTTAGCTTGTATTTCAGCCCAAATATTGGTAAAGAAGAGGTCTGTCAATTCGACGCGGAAAAGTAGTATAGTTTCTTATCGGTGGCAAAGCGAACAGCGAAAACAAAAATTTGGCCATTACCAATCTCCACTTAATGCCCGGGGCCTAGCCGTATCCGCAATAGATTTTAGATAGGCGGCAGTAGACGGACCAACAGGCCCATTCCCAGAGAGCCGCCGGGACTTGCGCCCCGGTCCTCTATGAGCTATTGTCACTATGTTAGTGTTATTTAGAAGACAGATGAAAAAAGAAATGAGCTATTGTCACTATGTTAGTGTTATTTAGAAGACAGATGAAAAAAGAAATGAGCTATTGTCACTATGTTAGTGTTATTTAGAAGACAGAGGAAAAAAGAAGAGAAAGAAAAAAAATCAGTCAAAGAGACGACTATGAAGCACGATGCAAGGCTGCAGATGTGCGGAGCTCGGAGACCTCAAGTTAGCTGGAGTGGAAGAGAAAAATTAAAGATTAAGGTGGCCTCCGAATCTTTGGCCGTTAAGAATTTGTGACGCCAAAAGAATGTGCCTTTAGCTGTGGAGGGTGTCTCTCCCAATGTTTACCACGATGATTTGTTAACGCGTTGGCAGTCTCCACACCGACAACGTCAGAGGGGAGTCTATTATAGATTTCTCCTATGAAATACAGAAAAAAAGTTGATTTAATGTTGTTCTTCAAGCTTTATGCTTGAGTTTTTGCCCGTTGTTTCGCAGGCGATCCATAACGTTTGTCTCCAAAAGCCCCGTTGTAGGGACGGTGTTGAAGTCATGCAAAGACTTGGATATTCTAGCCTACTAGATGCATCCTGAGTGATTGGAATGGATGTTATAAGTAACCTGTAGAACTCGAAAAATTTCGTTTTCTAAAGCAATGCAGATCTACGGTAGGAATCTTTCGTGTGACAGACTATAGACAGACGAACAGATAAATAGTATATAAACATATTGGTCTTCATTGAACTAACTGTTGTTTGGTCCAGTCCATCCAGTATGTCATTCGTTTGTTTCGTACGATACACTGTCTCTGTTAATATAAGAGGAAAAATAGCGCATCTGCGGTACGGGATTGGAAACAAAAGGTGTTGATTTTGAGCTTTTGATGTGTTAGTCTATTTATAAATTTTTATCTTTCATTTTCGCTTGTAGCAAAATAGATAATCGAAAATTTGGTCAGGTTGGAGATTCGGGCGATTCTCATGCGTTCTGCTGGGAACCTAGATTAGACCAGGTTGCAGAGGATGGCTAAAGTACAGAATCCTTCAAATTAAATGCACTTCTTGCTCGCTCTGCCAACATTGAACAGCAAGCAACAAATATATCCACAGCTTTTTTTTACGCCATCATGCATCTAATTTTTCCTATCTTTCTACTTTACAACTATATTTACTCTCTGTTCTAGTAGTATAAATTGAGTATTGGTTGATCGAAGCAAAGGGGAGGCTCTTTTCTGGGTGTAGTAGAGGCAGCAGCTATTTCTTCTACCTATTTACTTTCTTCATTTGATGAAACAAACTTTCTGCTTCATTGCAAAAATTTTATCCTCCTGAAGCTGTATCGTTTTGCATGTCGGATACGCAACTAAAATTTAAATTCATTGATGCTTGAGTGCTTCCTAATGTATATATATTTCGCATGTCATACCACGGAATGAAGTAGTTTGTTGCTCAGATGAATACTCCTATCTTATAATAATTTTGAGTGGGCCTTTGTAGTATGTCCTTCACAAGTACATTAGTAAGGACAATATAATCAATGAAGAAGTGTCATTAAAATTCCTCGCCGCCATTTCTGATGGCACGTCTACTCTAGTATCTACTACTACACTAGATATGCAGCCCTGTTACGACTCCGCGTAACAGCGGAGGGGGATATTTCGCTACTGTGAAATTTTCATTGGTCTGGGCCAGTAGAAATTCAGTAGAAATTATTCTACTCAAAAGAGATGGTGGCCAAACGACGTCGAGCTATTGGAGATCTTATCATCCATCGGCAGCAACGGAACGTTTGATTATTGAATATGTTATCATTGTCAGTAATCGGACGTTTGATTATTCACGAGTGTCAGAATTAAAGCGCTCGAGTAATTACAGCCAAGATGCCAACAACGTACACAAAGATAAGACCAGCAACATATTCTTCCTGAAAGATTAATCGCCGTCATATAAATGCATTGGCCAAGCTGATCAATGGTCGATAACAAAGATAGGTTTGGCACAGTTCTGGTCACTGTAGCTATTTCCATCAAATAGGGAATATTGCTGGAGCTTGCGGTCAAAATTGTAGCTTATACGATAATTTTTCGTAAAGAAATGCGTAAAAGGCAATTTTTTATGTCAAATAGGGTTGCTATTTAGGATAAGTTTTCGTAGAGGGAAAATTGAGGAGCATTTTTTTTTGTAAACCATGAGTTCTTAGGGTGCATTCCATGTATGGACAAAATGCCCTTAACCTGTTTTGCAAAATTATGCTTTTTCGACAAATTCTTAACGCGCCCAAACTCCACAAGTAGTTTGTGCAACAGTATTATTTTTGGGAGATGCTCTTCACCCAGAAAAAAATTGCTTCATTAGAGCAGATACATAATTCTTACGGCATATTCCTTACTGAGGCCAGTTCACTGCATCATTTTGTGCAGGAATTCGCTTTTTTTCGGGGACAGTTTTTGCAAAGGCAATATTGTTGCACCATTTTGTGAAACTGATCATTATTGAGCAAACTCTTTACAGGAGCAAAACTGCTGCAGCAGAATTTAGAAAAGAAGTGATCTTAGATAATACTGGAAATGGTACGCACTTAGCACTGAAAAAAATAGACACTGAATCTTCTATCCCTTGAGCTGCTCTTACCGATGAAACAGCGATTTGTGAGACTGACAATATTATTGACGAAATGCTGTTAGTGTTCTGGGGTAAGCACTTTTCTGGTCATCGTAAGTCATGTTCCACTAAGTTATGATTGATTCTCTAATGTCATGTTATGCTGCAGCTTAAGTGAGTCTGATCAGCACTGTTATACCAAGGATTAACTGGTTCTCGTCAGCACTTTTATACCAAGGCTTAACTGGTTCCCATCAACACTTTTATACCAAGGCTCAACGGGTTCTCATCAGCACTGGTATTCCAAGGCTCAACTGGTTCTCATCAGCACTGTTATACCAAGGCTTAACTGGTTTTCATCAGCACTGTTATACCAAGGCGTAACGTTTCCTCACCAGCCTTTCTTTTTATCAGACTCGGCCAGATCTAATCCTTCAAGTTCTCGTTTGACTGTTTTTCTTGACTCATACTATATTGAGGTGTGACTCGTTCTTCACAGTCATGTTATACCAAGACCTGACTAGTTTTGGTGGGTCAGCCTGTACTCAGAAAAAACTGGCTGAAAATACATATTATTGAGTAGGTAAGTTATTCTTTTACTTTTTCCCATATAAATGATTACGAATACAAGCCACCGCCATCGCGTGACGGCAGACTTGTATGATTCACATCACATGCCGATTCTGGCCGAAAACAGCTAGTCGACCAGCCTTGTACCTAACGGAAAAGCAACTCCGGGATTATTATCCTCATGCACGACTTTTAATGGAGCGAGGCAACATCGATTGCACGGAGAAAAAAAATGAGCGTCATAACAAGTTTGCATTATTTTCCCAACAACGTTTGCCTCGCCATGCACTGACTTCTCCATTACAATATAAAAGGCCGCAATCGACTCCGCCCAGTATTGGTCAGCTTTGCGGCTCCGGTGGAAGAATGAAGGGGTCACAGCGTCGAATCAAGCAAAGGGGGCCGTTGTTTTGCAGCAGAGAGTCTATTTTCTCCCAGGGTGGTAAATCAATTCGATGTCGCCCTTCACTTGTTCTAACGGAATCTCTCCATTTTTCAGTCGTTCCTCTTCAGCATAAAAGTGCATGACAACTTCATGTGGTATACATAAGAGTACAGTACTTAGGGTCCGCCGACAGAATGAGTGACCGAAGCTTAATGCAAGGTTTCTTGCTATTGGTAATGTCATCGCTCTTATCCTATATATTTCCTTAAATATTTTACCAGGATTGTTCTTCCGAACCTATGCACGTCAAGTACGAATCAGACCTCAGCATTTGCAGGGCACTGAGCCTGACGCAACTACTATAGCGAGTCTAAAATAACGGCCCAACGACAGCCAAACTGGTCCACAATTGAGCGCCCTACATTGCAATAGCAAGAATACGTACCAGCAGAGTGGACTAGACACACTATAATACAGCGCCTTGGTGTAGCAGTAGCAGTATTAGTAGTAAGGGTTAGATACTATCGACGCCGACGTCAAGCGCCACTTGTAAATGAAGCGAATGTTAGTGATACGCTCAGGAGGTGAAGGCTACAGGTTGTATTCCATTACGTAGGTACTCGAACTGCTGAAGATTGCAAGAAGGCTAATGAGGGTTTCTGCGTTTATAAACAAATAGAAAAAAAGAAGCTATGCCTATGTTAACACGCTGGCAGTCGGATTGCACTCATTCAAATTATATGTTGCATTACTTGAAACGTTCACTGAAGGATTCTTTTCATCGGTTCAGGTTCTTCATCTACTTAAAAAGCTTCACGTGAATTTTATATTAGAATTTAAAACCAGTCAATATCCCGCTTGATGAACATTGCAGAATATCCCTTTATTCTGTAATAGTACTATACCTGTACCACTATGCTTGCACCGCTCTCTGCCCGGCACAAATCTCTAACATACTAAAGTGCCGTACGGAAAACATTCGTCTTAGCGGAGTATACTCGATCGGTCCTAAAAAGCTCCATTGACACTTCTACATTATTTACATCCGTGGTCGTGATTCTGCTTTGCATTTATTTGACTAAATATTCAATATGTTTGAAACTTCTATAGCTACAGCGTCTCAAGGTGACGGCATTAATGGAAAGACGAAGAATACCTAAATCACTAAAAATCAGTAGAGCTTAAACAATGTTTCCTGGATATTTTCTTGTAATTTTGTATTAATATTTTCATAAATTGACTAGCTAACATGTAAAAATTTGTTATCTTGCGACAACAAAATTTCAAAAAATGCTCATAATATTCAGCATTCGTGAATTTACGAATCTTTCATCGCAAGCAGTACAATTTCGTGCACAGAAAAGCATTACCTATATTTTATTCCGCACCCCTCTCTTTGCATGCCAAGTAGGATTTCTAAGACATCAAGGGCACTCTATTACATGGGATCTAATAGCATTTGGAAAAACTATTCTGCGTTATTCTGGTAACACTGTGGCGTATTGTAGTGAAATTGATCTGCTCTAATTCTGATGCTCGTGGATAATAAAACGTCCGATTGCTGATATTAATAAGCTGTCCAATAATCAAATGCTCGGTATCTAATAATGATAAGATGTCCAACAGCTTAACATTGGTTTGCCACTGTCTCTGACGGGTAGAATTTCTGCTGAGAAACAGGCGTAATATTTACAAGGTTACAATTGGTATTTTTTAAATACGAATTTTGAATCAATAAAGTTTGCGTTAGTGACTGAACTATAATGGCAAAAATAATATTAAATTTATTTTCTTCCATTTCCATGATTTTCAAACATTAAATATATCTGTTTACATGCATTCTGCTATTTTGTCTTTTGGGTCCAAGTTTTTTAATTTTTGCCAAGTTCTTCAAACTCTTTGACTTGATTTTCGAGAGAGCATGAGTAGGGTTGACTGGAGCTCTATATATATATGTGTAGAAGGGGCGAACAAGAAACTACTGGGCTTCACACCGATCGGTGCACTCAACATCAAGTACAATTTTTTAACTACCTTTAGTTCCACCCTCCACGATTCTATAGCAATATTTAATGACCAGCTGTTCAACGTCGGAGTTGTAACTGCAGTAAAAAATGATTAAAATGTAATGTATTGAGACATTTAGCTCATGAACATCTGCTATAGCATGAATTGTACTATTTGCAACGTCAACCGATAAACACACTAAGCACGAAAGGCCAAATTTGCGCTTAAGAAATATCGTCTCTTAACGCAACTTTTTTTTATCATTAATTGCACCCAGTGTAGATTTTAATTTTATGCAGCTAACTGCATATACATAGTTATAATATATTTAACCACCCTGTATCCCAAAGCCATCTGTTAAGAAATTAGTGTAATTGGCTGTAAAAATATAGGCAAAAATTGCATTGCAACCTTCAAATTTTATGCCTGGGCTATGATTCTGTTATGGAGGACGCGCTGCACCTGACATGATTGCTACTAAATCGATCTTTCAATTAAAGCAGCAACAAAGGTGAGTCTAGCAAATGCCATTCGATGAAAATATGACCGTCCTCTTTCTTCAGCATCAAAAAATTCAAGAAAAAATAAACTACTTGCTAGCTGCCGTCAACTTTATTAATATTTTTTTTTTCAGGAACATAATTGAAAGAAACTCACATAGTAAAGGTATGGGTACCTGCCCCACATGTCGCTAAGATCTAAAGCAGTATAAGTGTTCAACGCCATCACGACGTCACTTCAACTATTCAAGCCCCAATCTCTCTTATTCANGAAACTTTGAAGATATCGATGTCGCAGAGTTCCACTGCCGTAATTACCTTTCTGCTTCTTATGCTAAATCACTAAAAATCAGTAGAGCTTAAACAATGTTTCCTGGATATTTTCTTGTAATTTTGTATTAATATTTTCATAAATTGATTAACATGTAACAATTTGTTATCTTGCGACCACAAAATTTCAAAAAATGCTAATAATATTCAGCATTCGTGAATTTACGAATCTTTCATCGCAAGCAGCACAATTTCGTGTACAGAAAAGCATCTCCTACATTTTATTCCGCACCCCTCTCTTTGCAAGCCAAGTACGATTTCTAAGACATCAAGGACACACAGTTGCATGGGATCTAATGAAGCATTTGGACAAAGTATTTTGCGTTATTCTGGTAAAACTGTGGCGTATTGTAGCCAAGTTGTTCTGCTCTAATTCTGATACTCGTGGATAATGAAACGTCCGATTGCTGATAATAATAAGCTGCCCAATAATCAAACGAAGTGTATTTAATAATGATAAGATGTCCAAAAGCTTAACATTGGTTTGCCACTGTCTCTGATGGGTCGAGTTTCGGCTGAGAAACAGGCGTAATGTTTGCAAGGTTACAATTGTTTTTTTTTAACTACGAATTTTGAATCAATAAAGTTTGTGTTAGTGACTGAACTATTAAGGCAAAACTATTATTAAGATGATATTCTTACAGTTTCATGATTTTCAAACATTAAATATATCTGTTTGTATGCATTCTGCTATTTTGTCTCTTGGGTTCAAGTTTCCTAATTTTTGCCGAGTTCTTCAAACTCTTTGACTTGATTTTTGAGACAGCATGAGTAGGGTTGACTGGAGCTCTATATATGTGGAATGGGTGAATAAGAAACTACTGGGCTTCACACTGAGCAGTGCACTTAAAATCATGTACAATTTTTTTTAACTACACACAGAAAAATGGTTGTTTGGCATTAAGCAAAACTAGTTAACTATAAACTACCTTGTCGTTTGAATTTGCGTCAATGCACATTGTCGTTTGTGATGAACAGCAGTGTCTTTTACGATTAATTATTATTGCTTTGTAGCTAAAATATTAGTTAGTGGTAAGAAACCAGGTGTTTTTTTATTGTGCAGAACAAACTTTTCTGGGTGTACCTTTAGTTAAACCCTCCACAATCCATAACTCTATTCAATGACCAGCTGTTCAACGTCGGAGTTGTAACTGCAGTAAAACATGATTAAAATTCAATATTTTGTGACATTTAGCTCATGAACATCTGGTATCGTATGAATAGTACTATTTGCAACATCAACCAATGTGCACACTAAGCACGAAACGCTAAATTTGCGTTAAAAGATATCGTCTCTTAACGCAACTTTTTTTTACCATTAATTGCACCCAGTGTAGATTTTAATTCTATCCAGCTAACAGCATATAGCTGCAATATGTTTAACCACACTGTATCCCAATCCCATCTGTTAAGAAATTAGTGTAACTGGCTGGTAAAAATATAGGCAAAAAATTGCATTGCAACCTTCAAATTTTATGCCTGGGCTATGATTCTGTTATGGAGGACGCGCGGCACCTGACATGACTGCCACTAAATCGATCTTTCAAATAAAGCAGCAACGAAGGTGAGTCTAGCCAATGCCATTTGATGAAAATATGACACTCCTCTTTCTTCAGCATCAACAAATTCAAGAAAAAATAAACTATTTGCTAGCTGCCGTCAACTTTTCTTACATATTTTTTTGTCCTTGTATTAACTTTCTTTGAGTGTATCATTTCCATACCCATGGACGGGGTGTACAGCGATTCTAGATTTCGTCATATTCACAAGTTGCGGTAGTGCTGCAGTGAAGTTGATAAGTTCGGGGTTAGAGAGAATAAGTCTTCGATGCAGACTCATCCGCGAATGATCTAACCTTTTACTTCGTCGTTTAGAAAAATAAAAACCCTTCCATCTTAATTAGAGCGTTTTAATTGAAAATGGCTGCATCTGCCGCTAAAAAATATACAAAAAGAGATATACATAGCAAGGGGAACGTTTATTTTCATAGATTATTTTAGAAATCATGCCAGAAGATATCCGGAGCCATTTTACTGCGAGGTAGACTAGAGAATCGTTTGCGTGTAGATTTGCATTTCGCGTGTCCCACAACTCTATCACTGGACAAACTCCTTGACATAGGAACTTGCTTGAGTAGAGAGTTGGGTGAGTTTCACATTTTCTATAACTTGTCATCATAAGTTGGAGACCATACTCTAGGCGCTCCAAAGTTCTCTTGATTACTACTATTGAAGACTCTAGATGAGCAGGCAACGTCCACTTGCCCTGATACGAACGTCTCATTAACGTGCTTTGGAAAGTCAGGGTCTTTTATGATATAAAACTCCTGGCGTTCACATTACTTGGTAGCACACTGAATATCAGATATGGAGGCAAGATAAAGCAGTAATTGGGAGTTGAAGCGATACTTTAGGCATTCCACATAGGAAATAAAGGAAGGAACAAATTTATATGTATGGTTTTATCATGGCAAATTTGAGGAAATGGACAAATTTAAATGTAGGTACTTAATGTTTTATCATAGTAAGCTCGTATCAGCCAGTGTATTTAAGCTCTAAAAGCTAATGAGGACCAACTGGTCTGGTTACATTTCAAGTTGTTCGATTCCATTACGTCCACTTCTTTCTTTCGTTATACAAAAGTTAAGTAACTTACGCATACATCAGAAAGGGATTCAATCACGACACTTTTGTAGAGCTTCACAAGCAAACCGCTTCGTATGTTACTAATGATATAACCTGTGATTTTGTTGCATTCGATAATTAAAAAATAACGGTCATGTGATAAAACTAAGATGTCTTGCAGCAGGTCACTCTTTCAAAATCGGAGAAATTATTGAGAGTTTTCCATTTGATACCACGGCAAATTGCCACGAAGTTTCAACGTTACCTTTTTTATCGAGTGGAAGCAATAGGTTAATAGTGCAATGATGCATGAAGTTATGTGCATTTATTCTTTCTTAAAGCGCGGATTTGGAAAAGAAAACACTGCGTTCCTTCCAACCAACCAAAAAAACAAACAACTTGAGGTTTCACCTTTAAAAATAACATCAGTTTCACAGGTATCTCAAGGAGTTGAAAATAGGGCTTTATTTAATTTTCACGAATTGGAGTCTGTAATAAAAATTAGAGAGGATGCAGCAGATTTCGTGGAAAATATACCATTGACGTATAGTGTGTTAAGACATGTGAGCCTATAAAAAGCGCTAACTAACCCGCTAACTAACGACCGAAACTCTGTTAGAAGTTCCACTTAAAATAATTCTTACCGCTGACTTGAACCCTTGCTGGGACAACAGTCTAACACAGATCCCAGTAATGAATTTATTGAAAGTACAGATCGGGCAATATACTCAGAAAAAACCTACGTAACAAAGATAACAATATTTTATGTATAACACTCATGTGCGGCAGCAAAATATGAGGAAAGGAACTTATAATTTAGCGAACTAGTGGTTTATTTAAAAAAAAAAAATCACGGTAGCTATTTATAAAGTTGCAGAGTTTCACCAGGTAGTGTGAACCTGATATTATTGAGATGTCGACAGGAGATAAAGCAACTATTACCTGCACTGAGGTATAGTGGACGACTTTTAAATGAGATAATGTTGGGGCATACGCTTCCATGGAAAATCAAATTGATATATAGAAAAAGGACTGATGGAGATTCTGGTTACTGGGACACTGAAGTATCTAAGCTAACACATCCATCGCGTTTACCAAAAGAAAAGGAATAAAATAATTGAATGCTTCGCTAATTTGCTCTTTGATAGGAGGTACGAGATAAACTTGAAGGTGTTTCAATAGAGTGTTTTTAAAATAGTCTAACGTTCTAACAATTGGTTACTGGTCATAGGTTTTATTCAGTTTAATAGAGCATTATTTTTAAACGCAAAGTTAACACTAAAATAATATGGATGGTATCTTCTCCTAGCTAGCATAGTCAACGTTAGAAACCACGAGGACAAATAAAGGACATAAATTTTGTGCTGGTGTGGGAAACCCACATGCACTGGTTTGCGCTGCGGGTATAGGCCCACTGGCCCCAGATGAGTAAGTGAAGTCGCAGTCGCCCTCGGGTCACCAAGAACTATGGCGCCAATTTGACAGCAGGAACAATTTACCGGAGATCCCCCATCCCCCTCATCTCTGAGGAAAGCAGTTCCACCACAGTGCATGCACACACAACTGCCGAGTCAGCACACCAAGATCTGCAAAGCGCTCGCGTGCCAGGCCGGGGATCGAACCGGCGAGCGATACAAGGTATTAGAGCTGAGAACGGAAGCATGCTGCTACCGTGGTGGCAGCATGGGTGAGAAGACTAACAGAATGGTACAGAAATAGTTTTTAAGTTTCAAGACAGGACAAACTTTGAACTAAAATTCTTGATCTGGCCGACCTGTGCAAGTTGATTTAGAACTCAAAAACATTAATGGAGACAGAGAATTAGCTGAGAAGACGGACTGCTTTATATCATTATTTTAAGTAAATGTCGACAAATAGAATTAATAACTAAACGCATACTACAAATCATCTGCACAGAGAAGGAAACAGAGTGAAATGTATGTGATATTAAATGGTCATGCCTTTAATTATTGAAGCTTAAGCAAGGAGTCACTTTTTTCGCAACCGTAGCAACTCTTTAATTTCACGATACACGTAAATCCAGAAAATATTCAGCATCTTTCTGGGACTTTTTGTTTATTTGTTTCTTAGGAAACATAAGCACAGAAATCCGTTAATCTAAACGATCGAGAGGTGTTGTAAGAAGAGTTGTACGTCCTCACCTTATAAAATTCAAGTAGAAATGCAATACGGTATCCTGGCAAGTTATATAAAAAGGTGTGTGTTCGAAAAATGATGATCTGTTCTGCTGTATATTTTGAGTGTCAAGCGAGACAGCTTAAAATAAAAAAAAATCATTTCATTCATAATTGTCAGGACGAATGGATAATAAATAGGCTGCTCCTCAGTATAAGTATACGATGATCATACTAAAATATTACTTAGCAGTAGTAATAACCGACAATTTTCGTCACACTGGAATAATACTTTAAAGATTACTTCTGGTTGACAGCTATATCATTTCGACAGAAAATATAGGTCGATAACAACAGGCTGTCTAGAGAAATTTCAGAACACTTGCCATGTAGTAGCAACAATATTTCTTAAATCTTATTTTCTGGATGGGATATTACGAGCAAAATTACTAGAGAACAATCTGTACAGCAGCAAAATTACTTCTTATAAACAAATTTTGGAGGAGATTGTAGATACTGAGTTAAAGAATATGTCTGGAAGATAGCACTATTGCTTCTTGTCAAAATATTTTTTCTAGAGAGCGCCAATAACGAATATGTATACGTGGCGGCAGTACTTCTGATCACAATATTTTCGCGTTTCGTGGATATATTACTAAATATTTCTGGGTTGGAGCAATAATATTTCTAGAGCATCATACAGCATAAATATTGATGTACATCCATCAAACCTTCATCCTTAATAGTCAGTAATTCGTTTCATATTCAGTTTGATGACTGGCGTTCTACACGAGTACATTTTAGTGCTGCAGCTAATAGCCTATCCAGGCCAGGAATATAATGGTGTCAGAGCGCCTGACGTTCTTCTTTGTTCGACTTGAGACACTGCGGACTCATTTCCTTGGCTTCATAGATCACTAACCTTGGGTGATCGAGGTCCCAGAAACCCATTAAAGTCAAGTGATGAACCCAAAGAAAAATATAGCTACCATTAAGACAGTGATGGCTTTCCATCCGATCGACTGATGTCTAAGGTTACGCAACATTTGCTCCTTCTTCAAACTTCTTCCAATTATTGGGAACAGAGTTGCGGCCGGAGGCGCTCTGCACTGAACGAAGAACTGGCCAAGTGGAGAAACTTCTTATCGAGATTATGAATAGAAATGAAAGTATATCAAAAAACACTTTAGATAAATATATTATCCGGTGAATTTAATTTTGAGACCCACCTAGCCGGGGAAGAGCTAATTTCTTAATTAGCTCTTCCGCGGCTAGGTGGGTCACTCTCATGTAATGCTATTCCTGGTAAGGGCAAGGCTACGTTCAATTAGGCACCGAAGTTAAGCCTTCGAGGCTTGGCTTGTTCGACAGAAGCTTAGCTTTGTTTCTGTTACTTGTGTTGTAAGTACCCGAAACAACCCGGTTACTCTAAGCCTGTCGAAGACCCTATTATATATACAGAGCAATATCTAGTTTCTGATAATCTCACCGGTACTTGATTAAAGGTCAATACTTGGAATTCACGTGCCTTAACGATTGGTGAGGCTGAACTTATTGTTCAGGCATTAATCTCGACAATGATGCAAGAAACGCTTGCTCTTAATCGATGCCCTATTTTGATCGAGAGTTCTTACTTGTCCTTAATTATCAGACATATCCAATAATTAATAAATTATTATATCGCGCGAGAGCTTCCTCGAAAAGAACCTCCTATTATGGCAAGGGTAATTACTTTTCATCAGACTGCAATGGTTTGATGGCCAATATTTTTTAGGACGAGACGAAAATTAGTGGATGAAGTACAGTTATTAGTCAATACCCTTCATTAGCTGGAAAAATGACCGCATGGCTAAGGCCGAAGCTTATTATGGAGAATAATTACTGACTTATACGAGCGTTTTATAGTTTTCACTTGCTGATAATTTTCTTCGTTTCTAAATCTTTTGTCGGAAATAAAAGGTGGCTAATTTAGTGAAGGAAGACTGATGGACGGGTGTTAATTTAAAAAAAAAAAATAGCAATTTATTTCCACGCTGAATATAAAACCAACGACAAAAATAGTAAAAAAAAAGCTTGCGATGGTGACAGAAAACTCTCAACGTTGGTATCGTTATGTAAAGACTACAAAAGAGCAATGCAGTTCATTGAAAGAACTGGCACCTTCATCCTACGTCGTAGTAATTAACGACTTGACAAAGCCGAAAAACTACCAATGCCCAACAGAAAGCATTTCACAATTTTAAATCTTCGAAGAAAATAAGCACCGGTAACTTTATTAAGCAGCAGCCGTACAATAATGAAAGGAACTGCTCATCACTAGTTATTTACAGGCCACTGATACCAAGAGAAAGGCTGGATGTCGTGACAACGGGTCCGCTACTTTTTGCCGCCGATTGTTTGGCGCTCAATGAAATGGAAACAGGATATATGGACTAGATGAAATTACTGTAAAACCTTTTATTTTAGATTAATATCTATAAACTTACATTGAAATAGTCGCACAATACGTAACATGCGCTCGTTAACTTTCACATACTAAAGAAGATAACATCAACATTATATTGACTAAAGTGATTTATCTAACGCATCTTGTGATTGTGGGCTAAACCACGCAAATATTCTAACGGCTCTTTTTCTAACCTAACGTAACCGTACTTAACCTAACTATGCCTAACCTAACCTATACCTAACCTAACCTAACCTTAACTAACCTAGCCTAACCATACCTAACCTAGCCTAACCATACCTAACCTAACCATACCTAACCTAGCCTAACAATACCTAACCTAACCATACCTAACCTAACCCAACCATACCTAACCTAACCATATCTAACATAACCATACCTAACCTAAGCATACCTAACCTAACCATACCTAACCTTACCTAATCTAACCATATCTAACCTAACCATACCTAACCCAACCATACCTAACCTAACCATACCTAACCTAACCTAACCATACCTAACCTAACCATACCTAACCTAACCATACCTAACCTAACCATACCTAACCTAACTATACATAACCTAACCTTACTTTACCTAATCTAACCTTACTTTACCTAATCTAACCTTACTTTACCTAATCTAACCTTAGTTTACCTAACCTAACCTTGCCTAAACTAACCTAAATATTGAGCGCCAAAAAATCGGCGCCAGAAAGTCCCATTTCGGTGTTAACAGTGGGGAGCTTGCAACCAGTTGCCGGTGCCTCGCTGGAAAAATTCACTCGGGGCTCAGTGCCCGTGAGACTCGTGTGGGAGAATGTTGTATGCTGCGGGCTGTGAGTTTCCGCGAGGACTAATTTATTCAAACCTTTAACTGACAGTTGTGTTAATGAACTCAAATTTCAAATCAATGGCGATCAAATTGATGAGGTTGATACCCCTATTGACTTTCAAGTGGATGCGGAGCACTCCTTCTTCACAGACACTAGAATTCGTCTTTCTACTTTTTTCGGTATACTGCCAGTTGACTAGAACATTAACGCTTCACTGCATTACTTAGCTTAAATTTTCCGTAGAATAACACTATAACGAAAATATAATGGTAACCTATCCCTATCAAAAATCAGGGCCGCCGCAAGAAGCTAAAGCCGCAATTTAGCTGCTGGCAGGAATCGAGGTGGTCTTAAATTTTGTTTGGGATGCGCTAAAGGTTTAATCGGCCGTCCCATGTAAATTAAACACAGATTTTTGTAGGAATAGCACCAAGTGTAAAGCACATGAATGGGCACAGCGAGCATGAAATACTGAAAAGATAAATAATAATAAA
>LQNS02278171.1:9592533-9673983 GCA_001587735.2 Parhyale hawaiensis
ACTGTACAAGGTATACATATGCTCCAGTATAGTGACGTCAAACGGTACTAAAATAATACAAAACGTCTGACTGCTTTCTAAACTTGGCGGTAGCTTCCACAAAGAGAAAAGGGAAGTTTTGCATGCAAATGCATAAGCAACTAGGGAACATTTGTTTCCAAGAATAGCTAATGGTATCGTCACGAAAACAGCGGGTGCTTTATAAATTTTTCCGTAAGGTGCACAAGCCGAAAGGGGCGACAAAAATATTCTCGCCCAAGAAAAGTTGTTCCACGGAGTTGTGAATAAATCCGTAGCGACTTAGAAAAATCATGCGGTAAATAGCATCAGCAGAATATTGGAAGTTTTGAACAAGCGGCTCAAAAAGCGGTAAGAAAAATCACAGATTACCAGCGTAGCGGCCGTCGCGTCGTAAGCAACGAGAGAATTTGCGATATGACTGTCATATTGACCGCCATTTCATCGCTAATTTGTATAGGAAGGATGCACTGTAACTGATAACTTTAATGACAAAAGAGGCAAGCGCGTTCATTTAAATTCTTTTGAGCATTGTATTCCTTATTTTTGTTCAGTAACTAAAACGAAATAATTTGAGGTAAACAAGACTCAAAACATGGGCTGCATTTGCTTATCAAATAATACGCATTGATGTTACTTCGCAAGATTTTGTTGCTGCGACAAAAGCTGTATCAAGAGAGGAAAAAATTTAGCAGGAGAAAAATAATTACTGCTTGCTCTCTCACGAGCCAGCTTGTGCTTCAACAAGTGGCTGATGTAGTGCAGGCCATTCCATTACACCGGAAAATTGGCTGCCCCCCAGTCACTCCGCCAGGTTTGTCAGAGAAGTGCGACTATCAGGGGTTGGGGCTACAGTCATTCCCCAAGGCAGTAACTTGCACCAAAGGAGGCTGATATTCGCAGTAGTTATATTTCCTCATATATTTCCTCCTATAGGTATGTTATCCTTGCAGTTGAAACTTCACATTGAACAGAGGTCAAAGCATTTCTTACTGCCGAATAACTTCGATTCTGATGGCTCAGCTGCTGGCATCGAACATATAGTAGGACTGAATATTTTTGGTAAATTTGATGAATTCTTTTAATTCAACTATATTTTTTTGGTGCTCATAGACTTTCAAGCAATGCAAAATTAAAGGGTATTTCGCTCTCGCAAACTCCCGATGGCACATGTTTCGCTGATTTAATGGAAGACCAAGCCTGCAGATACGATGAATATTTTGTAGAAAAACCCGTACAGCAGGCGAGAACAATAAAAAGCCTCATTACGATATCATTAGTGTTGTCATTTTCGACCGATGGGTAGCTTCTCTAGTTTTATAAAATATAGTGGATGCAAACACAATTTATGATTATACAGTTTCATGATCACAAAAAATCGACATTACCGTTAGATTATGTAGACAACATACGAAAATAAAGTCATATGAGTTTCATGAGAAGGTGCTTTTGATAAAAGTATGCCAATATAGAGCAATTGCGCTCGTTATGCCGAGGCCATATACGCATTCCCAGGAACAACTGGAAGCGAGGATGAGCAACTCACTCGTCGTTTGGAGATATATTTTAGTTAGATAGCATAGATACGGTGGCATGAACGACATGCGAGATGCTCATCCCGGCATCACATTGTTCCTACGAATACCTAGTGTGGCCATGGCATAATGAGGAAAAAGTTCGGTTTCACCATGGCAGGATTCCACCCGGGTCATTCATATTAAAGATCGATGTGCCAACCTTTACACCAGGAGGCCTTACAGGATGCGGAGGATCTCCATGGCTAAATTTAATACATTATGCCAACCGAAGCATTGCTACAGACTACAGCTACCAATAATCAATAGAGATTTATGATGAGCTGCGTCCCAAATTAAACATCTATTGGGGACAGTGTGTGATAAAAGGATAACGCTCGCTGGGAGAATTTTGCTCGTATATTGGACAAAATTACGAGTGTTTCAACGAAAATCCATTTCTAGTTGTAGTAACACAATTCAGTTTCCAGTATCTCTTATAAACGACCATGTAGATAATTGGTAATAATGCTTCTTGCTCCATTAAATCTCAATCTATATTCTTTGTAAGTTTATCATTATTTGACAGAACAAATAGATAGTCCTTTCAGAAGAAATATGTTGATCTGCTTATTTAATATCAACCTAAGGTACAGTTCTGCAATCTGATGACTTAGTTCTAGAATATTGGTTGTTGTTACAATATTATCACGTTGCCATCAGCGCATTGCATTGAACGTTGCCATCAGCGCCTTGCATTGAAAACAGCACTGAACAGTTTAAACAACCAATGCAGGAATCGTATCTAGCTACAAAAGACAAGTGAGTAAAGTAATACATACTGACACTGGCAGTGCAGCTTTGTTACGGAACATTAAAAGAAAATAATACCACAAATAATTAAAACAAGATCTGCAACAATCCGCTGCAGCATCCGCGCAGCTTAAAAGTCACTGTAAAAACTAGCAGAAACACTTCAAGTGAGATTGAAGCTATAATTGAATATTAGAATACTACGGACATGTTTTCAGTACATTGCTGTAGTCTCTCATATGTTATATGAGTGTGGTCTCGTATGATCGATGAACACGCTCTGAAACAACAAATAAGCAAATTTGTAATACCATAATGGTTACGGCTGCTTTGCATTTTTCAGAGGATTTAGCTCAAGTTTACTGAATTAGCCGTTCTGACCAGTAGATAAAATTTAAAAATAACAACTTTTTTATTATTTAATAAATTCACGTAGGTTACACTTCAAATTTATTTCAGCAGGTTAAGAGTCACGGCTCAACTTTTCCCAAAATCAATTCAAGGCTGCAGAATTTCTTTTTTTTAACGACGTCCAGCCAGCCAAGATGATCCTCTGACTCAAGACAAGTTGAACTTGCCAAGAAGAGACACTCTCATTTTCTTGGGAGTTGATACGATGGAATTAATACACCAAAATCCGACTCAGCTTCTTGTATCCTAACTTTGCAAGGGCTTCGTTCCTTCAGACGCGTGATCCTAAATGACTTCTTTTTGAGCCAATGTGCTCCCGGATTACATTACTTTGGGGATATTGCGAAATGGTCCGTGGCAGTGGGCATTTACAACCCTGGGAGCAAGAAAGAATAGAAAAATGCTAGAAATTCTTCCGCAAGACTGAAGAACAGGATATGTAAGCGATATGGTCCGTGGGAGTCAGCATGTGCAGCATTTGGAGAGAAGAAAAGCAATACAAGTTGTAGATATTCAGCTGCCTGCACAACTGACGGCCAGGAAATGTAAGGGAAAAAGCCCACATGTGTTGGCATGAACAACAGTGGGGAAATGGATTGACAAAAAATGCGTAACTGAAGAGCTGGATGTGTAAGCGAAGTGGTACGTGAATACCAACAGGCACAACTTTTGGTGTAGAGAAGGAAACATGCATATATTCTCCTGCAAAACCGGAGAAAGTTAAACGTAGCTAAATCGCCAGCGACAGATGGCACGTGCCTCAAATGGGTGAGGAATGATGGGAAAAATTTTGTTCTTCCGTAGCACCGAAGGACAGGAAAAGTCCATCTATGTAATACCTCGAATGTACAGCAATTAGCGAAGAAAGAAAAAGTAAAATTGCAGAGATGCTACAAAATAGCAGAAAAAACTGGTAACTTATTGGTTAGTGATGATGGTTTGTACTCATTTTTTAAGCACACGAGAAGAAAAAATCCTTCGTCAGTACAGACAGAAGACAAATACCTAAGCAATATATGATCTATAATAGTAGAGAATATTACACCTCTTTGAGAAGGACAGGACAGAAACAGTTTTTCTTTTTTTTTCTTGCATTCAATTTGTGAACGCTGAACGCTAGCGATATGATCTACGATGGCAGCAACCTTTGAAAGAAGTAAGATTTGAAAAATATTAGGTGTCTTCTGTTCAACTGAATGATAAGTAAAATAAATGAAACGTCGAGTGACTGCTGGCATTAACACTTCCAGAAGTGGCATTTACAGCACTGCGCTTGCACGAGCGAAGAACAGAAACAAAATGAAGGTAATCTTTTGTGTAGCCGAAGAACGTGAAATGTTAGCGGTGCAGCTTTGATAACAAGATTACGTAACAATGTTGCAGTGTTGTTAGTTCATAGCAAAAGTTAGTGGTAGGGACAATGTAAAGTCGACTTCACCGCTCATCCTAGCCTGCGAGATCCACATGCGCAGGATTGTGCAGCGGGTAGTTGCCCGCTGGCTCCAGAAGAGTGCTTAGCTGCAGTCGACCACAGATGGTCAAGGCTATGCTGTGAAAGACCGAAAGCTTGCGCGGCAACTGCGACCCCCAGACCAATACTATATTTAGTTCAGGTCAGTACCCCGGCAACAGCGTCTATGCGATGGCAAAGCCAAATACCGATGGAATTCATCTGCCTGTTAGACCGGCTCAATGCCTCATTCTTTACATCGAAGCTACCCGACACTCTAACATCCCGCAACTGCCACTGAAAATCTGTTCGTATGCGGTGCATGAAAGCCCGATTACTTTGGGATACACGGAGTAGTATATTTACGCCAAGAAGGTGAAAGAAAAAGAACACATCATCACTGAGGTAAGAAAACTGTATTTTGTGCTGTGAGAGCTCCAGTTAGATTTGGGCACAGTAACTGATATTCTATGCAGTTTATTACAAGTAGTATTTACAATAGCAAATCAACGAGTTATGTAGATGGTTTTCACATAACGCAACCCGTATCGATGAATGCACATTTCTCACAATAAATGAAAAACGTTTTCTAGTTAACAACAGAAGCAACCGTTTCAGAGCGCAATGACAGAATTTCTAGGTGTAGTAAGTAGAAACTTTTTCCAGATAGATATCGAATGGAGCATATTGTGCCTTTAAATGAAACCATTCATTAAAAAAACTAATGTAAACTCGATACAACAGTAAACTACACCTTAACAGCAACCTTCAGTTGCAGTTACAATTCGGTCTCGCTTCTCAGCAGTCTGAGTGCTAGCAAAATTAATTTTCACTGGAAGCTCCAGTAATTGCAGTTCTTTTATTAGCAGAAGCAGTGCCAGGCTTGTGACCCATCTTAGAGGTAAGACATTATTAGGGCCGTACTGGATGACCCTGTCCACTAAAATGTGATATTCAAAAAAAAAATTATCAAGTCTAATAAAACACCGGTTGAAGGCGCGTTTTTCTGAAAATTGATCAACATTCACGATTGCTTCATCTACTCTGAGAAAGATCAAACATGGCGAAAATAAGAAAATGCGTTCGATTAAAAATTAATTTTCGCGAATGCATCAACCAAACTGAAAAGACAACGCATCGGTCGGAAACATTTAAAACGTTTACAGTAATAAACCAAGTTTACGACAGCATCACCTACACTATCAACAGAGTATGCCTTAACAGTGGAATCCAATTGGGGACACAATAATTGAAATTCTAATTGAAGGGGAACATTTCCCCGCAGACTTCACCGTGTCGGACACGGTTGACAGAGACCTCACCGCACCAGCATAGTCTTCTCTACATGGACGCTTCGAATATCGATCCTTTCAGCCTCCAATATTCGCCTGTCGCTTTTCAATCGACATATTTCGAGCAGAAGCGCTGGCGCGATGACAGAAAACAGTTTTTTTTAAGGGCGGTTATGCATTATGGAAACGCAGGTCTGGGTCCTGTACTCCAACATGAACATTGCGTTTGCCGTTTAGCAACCAAACAGGCTCCTGTTTGGTAAAGAGAACGGGTGAAGGCACCAGTTGCAATACGATGAAATTATTTCAGAAAATTTGTACAAAACAATTATTAGGCTAGCAGGAGGAAGCCCCCAAAAGAGGCTGATGAACTAATAATGGTCGATTTTGTAATAAAAACGGGTATGGATGTAAGCCTCGTGGAATGGGATATATGTTGGATTATGTATCTAGGGAACTCTGGACTAAACAAATGAAGACATTCCGGTTAATGTTTTTTTTTTTTTACTTAAGGAATGAAAATATAGCAGATTAATGAAAAACTGGAAATATTGCGTAGAAAAAACAAATATGGATTGAAAATCAATATAATTGTCTATGCCCCTAAAAAATAATATCAACTTTCTTACTTGATGAATTGTAAGTTTATATAGGAAAATAATTAATTAAGGCATGATGCAATTGCAGATAAGGGCAAAATAACAATATACTTATTGACTTCTAAATGAAAAACTAAGCGAAATATGCTTCGGTGTATAGCAGCATTAACTTTACAGTTAATTTAGAAACTTTCTAAGACTTTCTAAAACTTGAGTCACTGGACATGTTCTCTAAATTGATAAATGGATATAGTTTGGAAGAACCTGACCATAATGAATTCTGCAAATTTTATGATAATGGAGAAAGTTTTGAAATTAACTCTAGTTTTTGCAATGATTGCAGGATTACATAGCAAACTGTGTTCTTGGAAACTTGAGGTGACGAGTATTCCAAGAGCGTTTTTTATTAGAAAATTGTGTATAAAAACGAAACACATCTGCAAATTTTTCAAGTTTTTATTGAGATTTTCTGATCTAAAAGATACTGTATATGACTTTCTGATTTCATCATATTTTGCTCAGTTTCAGGTCATTGATACGGCATGTCAAGTAAAGAAACCTGGACACCTTCGACACCATTTGATTCTTGCATTCAAACCAGGTGTTAGCGCTACCGAAGCTGTTCCTGAGACATGTGACTTGCACGAAGAAGAGCAATGCCTCAAAGTACCACTCGCCGTTGGTTTTCACCGTTTGAACCTGGGGATTTTAACTGATGTGGGAGGAGGGTTGACACGCTCTGGTGGACCAGTTGCGTTTGACGAGGAGCGATTTAACTAACTTCTCGACTACAATCCGTGTCGAAAGATCAGAGAATTGGAGGAAGAACTTAAGTGTGATCAAAAACTGATTTGAATTCGAATAGGCAAGGTTTACTAACTTGGTGCATGGGTGCTACACGCTCTGAATGAAAGTAACAGAAATCGTACTCCAAGATTTCCGCCAACTTGCTCGCTCGACATTGTTTGGCACATGGTCACAAGCAGCGTTTTCTTTGAAGCATTTTTAATAGTGATGTTGAACAAACAGTACGCTTATGTCTCTTTCGATCACTTTCAGTGCATTGGGTGGAGCAACGCTCAACAGTGATACAGGATTGAACGAATTCCGTAACTGAAAATCGCAGTATTTTCATCACAGAGTTCTCGACTTACTGAGCGATGAAAAGTCGTCAACGATAAAAGAGATTATATCGCTGACTAACTTGTATATGATTTTATGTTGTACTAGTATGAATAAAACGTATAAAAGGATCATGACATGTGCTTCATGCCCAATACTTAAGCTCAGTCAAGGTGTTGAATAATACATAGAGATGGTGGCTTTACAGCTTCAGCAGCCCCTTTGTACCAGCCTCTACGCCAGTTGGACATATACAAAGATCAACTGATCTACTATATAGTAACTTTCTGCGCACAATGCGAACACGATGCGACTTTTATTTCCGTAAAAATTGGTAATTTTTCACCAACAGATGACCGAGACTTAAGTGTTTCAGTAAAGGAACATGGCACTGGCAGCGCTTACGGCAAAATGTCCAAGGAATAAATGATTTCGAGTTAATGAAAGTCGCGAATGAGAAAGAGACTAAATGTGAGTACGCGCCTTTTAATTTTTACGACCAGAGCTATTCAATCTAATGATGGCTTTTATTGCCTTGTAGATTTCCCAGGGCAGCCATTACAGGCTTAAAGTTTTTTTGTTACTCCGCGCATCATATGTACTTAATATAGATGTTTAATGGTTTTGAAAATGTTAGTATAACACGTTAAGAGACAGCACATAACAAACCGTAGTTAAAAATCGGAACTGTTCTTGAGGAGAGGTAAATAGATATCAACAACATGACGCATCATGAAAATGCTAACATCAAGAATATTTTGAATTTGACTAATGAGAAATAGTTAAAAGTGCTAAGCAAGTGAGTAAGTAATCTGGTAATTGACAACAATCAACATTGAAACTATGCTTCCATAGGTAAACCCATTATTTAAAAATATTATTCAAGCGTAAAAAGGTAGCTGCTAACGATGGTCTAACCCATCAGAAACATTATCTAAAGGATATGGATATACTTATAGCATTAATTTCAAATTCGTACAAGCATTTACGCAGCGGCTACACAAAGCTCAGAACATCATCTCTGCCGGCAAATTTTTGGCATAACTGTCGGCCCTACGACGCGTTTATATCTTCAGAACGAGCGCCGCTTTCAAAAGGCATTACAGCGAGCGGGAGACCAGCCAAGTGTGAAATCGTCATGTCAAAAATACTCATACTTGGAATGGCTTAGTCGAAATGCCGCGCTCTATACTGCAACCTAAATCCAGAGGCATTGTGACATTTATTAGGAAGAGGCCCGGCGTTCGCCGTAATGAAGAATGAAAATATGATAGACGGGATGGCGTACTCTGGGTGGCGGCATGCAAGGCAAGTCTAGACTCCAGATCTTTTCTGTAATATTAAACAGGCTCAACCTTTTATGCTCCCGCATGATGAATTCTCCACATTGGAATTTCATTCGTGAATTATTGTTATTATATGCGATGGTTCCAGGGCTCAGGGTAATGCAGCATGAAAATATAGAAAAGATAGCGTAGCTACTCTGACTGAAGAGGGGATCGATGTCCTCGCAACTAAAATAGGGGCTAGACAACAGATATTTTGTTTTCAGAGAACTTAATATTCATCGCACTCACGTGATCAATTTCTATGTAGGAACTTCGCTATCGAAATAATGAAAAACTTTAATTCAATCATTTAGCGACAGAAATTCCCCAAAGAAGAGTATAAATACAGTATGTTCGTGTATATGGTTATAGAGCTTCTTTTAGGTTTCAAGTTTGAAAACGTAACCGAAATTGGGAGAAATTTCACAGTGACGACTAAAATTTCTACCAATCTTTAGAGGAAAACAAGCCCTCTCGTATCGACCTTGCACGTTACCAATATTATTATGATTATTCTGCTCAAGCCTCCTGCCATCCATGCCACTTCATCACGTTAAGTCCTTCTTTGCTGGTACCAAACTGAAACGTTAGAGGTTCTGTACTTCTCATTCAGACCCCTTGTATTAAGCTGTCAGTATTAGAAGAAGAAAAGTCGGGCATCATTGACTTCGCCTCGAGCACAACAGCGTTCGGTTCTAAGCTCACAGGTCACGGACGTGGCCGCTGCGCTCTCAGAGTGCAGCTTCCGTTGAGGTGTGTAGCTAGAAAAGTCAGTAGCAAAACGATTCAGTTTTTTGAGGCACTGCAGCGATGCTTCACGAGAGGAAAATATATGAACACAATAAACATAGCAACTATAAGATGGCCAGCATAGGCTATGCATGGTACACGGCACTGTAGCTTTACGCGCCAGTAATATTGGAGGGCTCAGAACACAAAGCCCCTAACAATCACTTTTTTAAAATTCGGGGGGTGAGCTCATGCCTCCAATTAACCATCCATATACTATTTCACGAAACTCTTCATTAACCTGTGCGTCCTGCGTGTACCGCCGAGGCTAACTACGCAATCGCATGTTCAACTTATGCGTGAACGCTCAGCACGGACGTCGTCCAATTGAAGTATTTTGCAGGGGACTCTTAGCTACCAACTTGGACTGTACTATTAGGACGATCTACGAGTTGAGTGTCCCCTCATACGCTGAGTGTACATCTGCATTATGTAGCCCCGCTGTTACAGAACTTACGGTTAGCTGTATCGGCTCTCGGCTACTAAATTTAGGATACGGTACAGTTCCATAGAAGGACATGATAAATACTTTTATTAAAAAAGAGAAGGCTTCTGACATCGCAGTGTAGCACTGTCAGTAGCTATCCTCTAGTTACAGCCCCCGGAGTATCTGCTGAAATGTAGAGCTTTCAGCGTGTCTTTTTGTCTGTCTTTCAACACCCAGGGCTGGCAAAGTACTTTTTTTGCACAATCATGAATTTTCACAAAAATCCACTTTGCAGTCCTAGCAGCGCCCTCAGAAGCGGCTCGGGGTGACCATTGGCCAATAAGGAGCTGGTGTCTCGCTCCTGCAATAATGTCCTTCTGGACTTCGCTGATAGAGCACGTAAGGACGCATAATCAGTTTAATGCCGTACTGTGTAAACTGAAGCCAGTTCACTGAGGTGGGCTGCGGGCTGTGAGGACCAGACGTACTTCAGTTTTAGCTAGTTACTGAAAGAATTGCATATATCCTGATACTGAGCAGCAACTCTACTTTAAGGGCTCCAAATCGCCTCTTATAATCAGAGGTAAGTATTGTGCTGGCCATTGTTAAATATTCACGTGAGAAAAGCTACGCATGACGGCTGAATTTAGAAAACTTTTGCAAAGAATCAAATTTATAAGACGAGTTGTATTTAGTAAAGAAGGAATGTGATTAAACAATGACCTTGGAAAACGAAACAGCCAAAGGAGGGATCGAAATTGCTTCATAAAATATTCAAACACTGATCTTCTAACCCAACTTTTGGTTCCGCACGAGCACTGTCTGAATAAAGAATGGCGAGGGAGATCGAGAGCCATCAAAATTTAAGGCAGTGAAAGGTCCAAGAAATGTCAGGGATATGGTTACGACAACAAAAGATTTTTTTATTGAATTTTACATTAAAGTACGATACGTATTCACGAACATGGGATCTTTGGTATTAGGTCGTGCTTGTTTAATGCACTATTTTAATATTGTTCAAATTCATTGGTTCCAGCATAGACCACACCATACATTGACGAGACACAAGCGCTTAAGGCGGATTTCGGTCCCACAATTGGGCCTGACTGCACGGTGCCGCAAGACGCATTCTTATATGTTCTCTCATTACTTTTTCAAACTTTGTTTAGGCTACCTGACTTAATTCTTTTACATTCAGTAATGACTGGCAAAGCTGTGCATACAGTAGGTACTTCTAAAACTTCTCTAGGTACGCAACAAATTCACAAAAATTTTGAGGCTTGAAGTGCAATTACGTCTGGTGACTGTTTATGACATTCTTTGTTATTTGCAGTAAAGTAAGATTTTTTCACAATAGTTCGTAAAATAATAGTTTCATGTTATAAAACAAAAGTTTCCTAAGTTCGTGTTACGCTCAATTTGTAATGAAATGCCAAGTAAACAGCTGATAGAAATGTTGATTAAATTTATTACGCATACGAGCTATACAGGCTAGGCAAGAAATTTAAAACAGACAGCAGAGCTGAAGGGTGAATTGGAGTAGCTTGCAGTCATGAAGTGATGAAGCCCAGGTAGCAGTGAATTGATGGAGCAGTGGCCACCATGAAGCGATATAGCATTGGTAGCAGTGAAGTGATATGGCATCGGCAGTAGTGAAGTGATATAGCAATAGCGGCCATGAAGTGATCTTAATGATAAAGCAATGGCAGCCATGAAGTGACGTAGCATTGATAGCAGTGGAGTGATATCAGCACCAAAATATCATTTTAATGTCCTTGAATGGCTGTCCTTGTCTCTTTATCTCATAGTTAATAATGTATTTTTAGTTCATGGCTACCAATGTGGTTTCACTCTGTAGTATTACTGTGGTCTTAATTTAGTTTTTCAGTATTACTGGGTTTTCTTAAATATCCTTTCCTTGCGGTTATAGGGATGAGCTCCGATGCAATTTGGAATTTCAAAACCAATGCCAAAGTACGGCATAACAAGCAGTCGATTGTTGCAAAGATTTTCAACCACGTACGGTGTACCTGCAGCGGGTGAAATACTGTAGGTTTGCATATGGCTATAGTGAATTACTAGACGACCCGTGACCCATTGGGCCGTCATCACCATCGTCTTGTCTATTTTTCGTGCCCATTTTACTTCCTTCTCACGTGTTACTCATACTGATCTTTCTTCCATCTGTTCTTCCTCTTATTTCGCGACTAGCTGTTCCCATGCGCGTTGATTCTGCGTGGGAACATCCTCGTGCATGTGTTCCACGTGTCTATTGCCCCGCTACGTGTCCCTTCATTCTGCCTCTGTGATATCGCCTTTGTTGTGGAAACGGAGACTTAAACGTCTGAACACAATAATAATCACGATCGTGTGTGTTTTCGCACTAAAGCAGGTGTTATTTAGCTGGTCATAAACCACACGCTATTCGGCCGTCCTCTCCTACCCGTCAAGGAGCTGCCCATACGGCTCATTGTCAACAGATTCTATGCTTGTCTAACGAATATTCACCACGCAGTCTGAAAGCAAATTCGATTTATATGTTACGTATTCCAGTCGTATTTTCCAGAGCAGCTTTGAAATTATCGTGCAAGTTCTTGCAACCAAGGGGCAGGTTCCACGTGCGTATCACAGATACAATCGAATTAAAGAGTCAATCCATGGAAGTAATGGGGGAGGGGGGAGGCTGTGCTATAGTCCCTTGAATTTATTCCCGTCCGAAAGCGAAGAAGCTATGTCAGATATGCCACCGGCCCTACCCTAGTCCATCGAATTTTTCCTGCCTAAAAGTGAAGAAGATGTGTCAAACAAGACACAAATAAACAAAACACAAATGAGCAAGACACAAATAAACAAGCAAGACACAAGCAAGACCGGTTCACAGACTCTTAGTATAATATAGATAGATATGCATTGTGAATTTGTTATACTGGATAACTTGTAAACCTTTCAATCAATTAACCTTGAAAATAGTACTCAATAATGAAGTATATTTCACCATACTGTGTGATCCATGCCATTCAGCAAACATGGTTTAGATCATCCAGTCCATCCGATCCCATCCTATGATTGTCAATATTATTGTTTCATGGAGTGTAAGAGCAGGACTAGATGCAAATAAACAATTAGTATGTTAGTTTTACTATGACTAGAATAGCAAGAAACAACAGATCAGTGACGCAATGATAACAGCTTAGCTTTGTAGTACAACGGGTCAACTAGACCAGCATATCTTAACTAACACTTACGTAGACTGGTGCAAATTATACTTGTTAGACCAGCACTGTACCTATAAAACCAAGAGGAGAACCATTATTTGGAGCATTTGATAACACCACGAATTAGGAATCAAAATCAAAGTAATGAATAATTCAAGACGCGCAAGACTAACGATTATCCTTATCTAGCGACTCAAGGGTCTTGCAAATGAAGGAAAAACATATGGCACATATAGACCTAATGCGTGCCAAAAATAAGTCGAACTTTCATGAAGGATCAGAGCGCACAGAATGTAAGTCGGGAAAAAGGACCAACGGGAGCCAAGACCACCATTGGGATTCTAAAAGAGGAAGGAAGCAAAATTAACAGGGATAGAAGGAAGTTCGGCTGAGGTTAAACTATAAGGGTAAGCTTTAGCATGTCTCTGAGGGCGAGATTCCCCATAAAATAGGACAAGCCTAACCCTGTGGCCAATGGCCACTCCTATGCTATATGAGGGACACTCCAATCCAATATTCACGTTCTACTGATTGACGACATCAATGATGTCAGGTCATTCATTGAAATAACAGAAGCAGTGAGATTTATTCTACTTTGCAGCGGCTGGACATGATTGACTACTCGCATCAACCGTAAATTAACTTGCTGAAGTTATCCAACAGCTTCAATTTCATGCAGTTTTTGTGCCAGTACATTCGAGGTCTGCTGATTTATGTAGGATAATTATTGTCCGAGATGAATTTGTTATTAGCTAATACCGGTATTTTCAGCTAGGTGCAAAAGTGAAACTCACGTGTCACCTTGACAATATTATGTTACATTCTGATGGGCTGAAAGTTTTTGTTTTCTGGTAGACTATACTTTGAGGCAGTTTCCTATACCTTACAAAAGTTAAACTCTATCTCGACTGAAGGTGCATGCAGTAGTGGCTGAAAATCATTTCTGGACGATCAAATGCTTTCGGAGCACCATTGCCGCCTTTAAATACTCTAATGTCATTTACATCTAGGAGCTGTCCCTATAATCTTTGCAATTTTAATTGCTTTACTGAGGCAAGTCTATAAATGAGTAATTTCAGAAAAAAATTTTTGTTTCATCAAGAACATCGATCCAGTGGCTTGAAAGAAGTGAGTTTGTGGAGTTGAAATTCTTTTAAATGGTAACCTTCAAAGCACTACATTCTACGTCGCCGATGTTTCAGCCAAGGTTAAATACGCTGATTTCAAATCACTGTTTTCTTTATTACCGACATTCAGGGTCAAGACTAAAACATTGTATCCAGACCATCATATTTTGCAACACTGGTGTTAGAGCCAAGATTTAAAAGTTGCATTCGGATCACTAAATTCTTTATAACCAATATGTTGGTCATCAGAGTCACCTACTTTCCCCCTGCGCTTTTGCCTCGCATCGACCATAGATTGAATTCAAATTTTCCCTCAATATCTCACTAAGAATTTCCTCTTGAAATGACACTCACTTCCTCGAAGCGAGGCTCGAAATGGATAGGATTGGAAATTGGGGAACATGCAGAGGCGCAATCACGGCCAACCTCTAACCTTCTTCAATCAAAAATTAATCAGAGAGCAATTTGGCCGTCTAAGTTGGTACGGTAATAAATGAGGCGGGCGGTACCGTGGACCAGGAACTGGGAACTGAAGCAATGATGAGTACGCCCGATGCTACTTTGATTCTTATAACGGGTGGTTAATTAAATACATTTGTCGAGGGACTGAGATATAATACTTAGATGCTTATGCCAGGTACCGAACTTATATCGTTACTTGGTGGCTTAGATATGCAGAAATTTGGCAATCATAAGCAACAAGTAGCGCTTTGAGAAAACTATACTTAAAAATGCTAACGTAACCGAAGATCAGAAAACAAGAAAGCGCTGAATAAAGATGCTACGGCTGCATGTGTCACTGCCGCTGAACAACTTACGCTGTGCCGATGAGTACCAATTATAACAGACGTTTCAAGTAATACATGTTTTCAAGAATACTTTTCTAAAGCTTTCTCTCTATTTACGCGATTCACTGTGAATTTGGCTGGGTCCTCTGACCAGTAATTCTACCTCAGTTACACAGAGATGAGGAACTCAATGGAATAAGCTTTTTCGAGCGAATAACAAAACATCTTGCAGACAAAAATCAATATTATTCCAAGAGGGGACGTTGCCGATTTTACAAAACATGTTGTTATCATTATTAAATGACCACAAACAAATGTTTTCATTGAGGCTAGTAAGCGAAACCTCTGCCACAGTTAAATTTCAGATGCAAATAAATCTAAAACACTACACAAAGTTCACTACAGTTTAATATTTTATTTGATGCGAATAAAAAGTTTACTGCAACGAAGATGAAAAAGAGTTCATTTTAAATTTGTAAAAAATGAAATAAATCAAACAGATCCATTTTTGCTAGGGGCACTTTACATATGACCTCAGTCCTACATGGCAGTGAACAATTATTTTCATGCACTCTAATCACCCCAAATAAATACCAAAATCTAGATCTAATTTTTCCCGGCTTGCTAATATCCTTCTCTTTATGAGAGCCATGTTTTTTATGCGGAAGTATAAGAATAATTGGAGAAATATGTCAACCTGAGACTAATGGTGAAGCCAAAATTGAGAATTTCTGCGCGACACGCCCATGTAACGAATTTATTACACTGAAAAATTTATCCACCGACGCGCGTGCTGCGCAAGGAAAAGAACAGATTATCAAACACCGTGAATTTTCAGGTATTGGCTTAGTTTACGTTATACTATGGCTCAAAAATTCAAAAGCACAGATGACGTCAGACAAAAGTTATAAATTAAGTCCGGATTATATGGCTCACTGCTTCTAGGGTGATAAAACAATGAATCTAATAGTAATATATGGCTCACTTTACACGCACTCATAGAGAATTAATTTTTGTCTCAATAGCTCTTTTTTCAATAAGACCATGCAGCCTTTTGAATTTTTTTCAAGGTAAAGTGTTCTGGCTCTTTGCATGGGAGCAGCTGGACAGTCAAGAATATACTCAGAAATAAAGGCCTCAAAATAAACAGCAAATGGAAATGAGGGAAATAGAGGAGATATGTGAAGAAAAATGTCAAAGTTCTGTTCCAGTCAAGGCCGGAGCTAGTCATTGAATATGCTTCATTGCACGATCCCTGTGCATTGGCACACCAAGATAGTAAATAAAATATACATAGAAATATAGCATTTGAAAATGAATGTGGTCACGGCTATCGCCTGATGGGCACGAAGGACGAACTAAAGCCAATATAATTTCTCTGAGTGATTGTAATCACCAGCAACATAGCAATTTTGGAGTTACATGCTCAGCTCCGAAGTCCATCCTCTATGATCAGGGTGGACTGCGAGTATCAGGAAGGCTATGAGTTCACCGAAGCGACTCGGTAGTTGGATTACCACAGCGCCGAAGAGTCCACGACTATCATTTTAGGCTAATGCAGTCCTAGATCACGGGCTTGCAAATGACCCTGTCCTTCTCCGTCACGGGTTTGGCACGAGAAAGTCTTCTCCATCAGCTGCCGCTGGTCGCCTGACTGACTCGTAATGCAACCTATCCACCTCATTCTTTCTCATTGGACCCTACACACGTGAGGGTCAATAGAAGCACTTCGCATGACTTGGATGGCACGGGCCCTAAACCAACTGCAATTTGTTCGCCGTAATGCGGGCGAGGCGATCATTTCCACGGCGACGCCGGCCCTCGTTTCTATTGAGAAGCTCGTCAGATATCTTTGTGGCACTTGTGATAGTTATGCATTGGATCGATTCTTGCTCACTGGTTAAAATGAGCCACCTGAGGTTGCGTTACTAGAGCAAGCATTAAGGAAGTCTTCTCTGTATTTGTTAAGGCAGCCTTTGGTCGATTCGAACTTCAAAGAAGTTTGAATACACAAAGCTCCTTGTCAGAATGCTCATCTTGCACGATTGAGAATTTTTAGTGAGCGTTTGCTCGATACCAAGCGACTTAGAAAATATGTCATTGTAGCTGCTGGAAAGGTTGCTCAATATGTCTTGCTAGTATTCTAAGAGGAAGTTTTATCGATTACAAATAGTTTAATAAATACTGTTGGTGGAGAGACCGTTCTTATTGCACGGCTAGTCTGCATACCAAGTTAGTGGCTTTGGTTATTCCAAACACTGCAAGAGGCGAGTAATATTTAGCTACTGGTCTACAATTAAGTGAATTATTGAATAAATAACGTTATTTCTGCTGCAAGAATTAGCATGCATGAAATAGTTAAGAAGTAACGAACAAGTCAAGCAAAAGTAAGCAACTTTCACTTGCAGTAATGGTGTTTTTTCTAGTTAGAATAAAATATGCATTTTAATGACCAGATCTCAGATTTTATGCATAGTTCAGCAGCACAATTACACGAGAGGCTTAACACAATTACGATTTCTAGTGGAATTTTGTACAGCAAGATACTGAGATGACTTTAGCCTGTTTGTCTGCAAAGTAAAAGACACACGTTAACCTTTCTTCTAATTTACGTTCTGTGATCAAATTGGACGTGCTTTCGGTGACCCACACCAATTTAGTGCCGCAGTATAGAATAGTGAAGCAATATGCTAACAGCAACGGACCAACATACTGACCATATTTCACCTCTGGTTTTACTACTATTTTTTCACCAAAATAACTCCATATATTTTCAGCGCTTTAGAGTGCCTGCAGTATAGTCTCCATTACGCCAAGTAATTTCCTCTGAAAATCACCAGAAACTCTGAGTGCTCTCTTATGCTTTATTTTATCCAATGTAGCTATTTGGGATAAACATTTACTTTGAGCAAGCCGACAGCTGTCAGGAAAGTTTCTTTTTCAGCTGTCATTGATAACTGCAGAGAAAAATAAGCAATGCTCACTTTTTTTTAAAGGGCAGGCCAGTAGCAATACCCTAGGCATTTGCTCTCCACTTTATGAATTTACTCTTCTGCAAAACAATCCAACACTTCAGCTACATTAGCGACACGTACGCCTGTCAATACATATTATATACGGACTCATAGGGTTAAACAGCGTTGCGAGAACTGAACTGTGCTAATTAAATTGAATATTATATAGTGTACTGAAAATGACACTTGTGTACTTATAGTACTTTTGACAACACCCGACGCATTACAAATCAGAAAATTTTGTTATGGTCCATATATAAGTTATATTCTGAGAAAACCGGTGCTTCGCTGAAAGTAAAACCGCAGCTCGTTTTGGCAATTGCGTTTTTTTTTGTGTGTGCGTGCAGTTTTACCGAATCGTGAACACGAAATATTTCTCAAAGAACGGCAGTGGCACCAACACGTGACGCTTGCTTCAGTGAAGTTGCTATTAGTTTTGAAAGTTTATTCCATGACACAAAAAATGTATTGTACGAAGTATGAATTTTCATATTTTTATTACAAGCACAAGCGGGACTATTTCGCTGGAATATTGATGCGTGCGACGAACGTTTGTGGTTTTTCTAAATGGAGACCGATAAGTGAAAATAAAACAGTGAAAAAGATCAAACAATAACACTATACTTCCATTAGCGATATAATATTTGGTATGATAAGGTAATGTTGATGACACCCTTACTTCACTTATGACCTGTATTTAAATAGTACAAAAAATACAGGAAAGATATTTATAAAAATTAAACTGGAAGAGTTCTATTGTCCTTCATTGCGTTCAATATCTCCAGAATAAATAGGAAAATAACACTCGAAACCTTTGCACTCGTCATGCAGGCTTAGGAAACATATATAGTGTGAAACAAGTGTTTTTCCTATTACGAGGAGCGTATCAAAAGTTTTAAGCATCACTGTATGAGAAGCGTTGATGCTTGGTCACGACTGTGATTTTTTTCAAAGTACCACCTTATGTAAGTATTCCTGCCTAATCTTGATATTCCCAAAAAGACGAAAATAAAGTTTAAAATGAACCAAACATCCCTTATTCCTTTTGGCTTTTCCGATGCTTAAAATGTTTCATACACCCCTGATACTAAAACGTAATTTTCTGTACAAAATTGGATAGCTGGTCACAAAGTCCGGAAAATATGAAACCCACGAGGAAATGATACCTCACTTCGGAAAACTTACTGACAGTATGGAAGCGCAAACGCTAGCATAAAAGCTTTCATCTTTAAATTTTACTATATTTCTTCACGCAATGCTGATGCATTGAGAGGTACTGAAATCTATCGCGTTTCTTTTTGCATTTTACCGGATTTTTCGAAACGTTACCGGTCACAGGACCTGGACGCTAGCGGATTAGGTAACTAACTTATTAGTCAATGTGTGGTGAATGACAATAGGCCAAAAAGTCATGTTTACCTGCCATTGCACTGCATTTTCTCACATATTGCCTTAACAATGTAGCAACCTTGAGATCAGCGATGAACGTCCTCTCATTTTCCAAGGCGTAGTGCATGGAAACATACCGGAAACACCCACCTTTACCCCTCATTATAACGGAATTCATTAAAACCATTTTTCCCCAGCCTTGAGTTTATGGTTATGGACGGATGTAGCGTTATAATGTAAGGCAAAGTGAATCAATACATAGCAAAAATACCCATATTTGCATTTCATTACACCGCATTTTTCATAAGTCTATCACCCTAACAACGTCGCTAGCCTTGAGCTCAGCGATGGACGCTCGATTGTGAAGCAAGGCTAAGTGAATAGGAATCCACAGCAAAATGTTCACGTTTGCCTCTTCATTCCCGCCGCATACTTCGCTACATTCCTACTTGAATTTCTGCGACTCTAAGTCAACCAACCAATGATTGGTCGCGTGAATTGGACCAAGATTGTCGATAAGAAACGTGTCATGGGAGCTTCTCGGCACTTGATTCCAAGGAGTTCTTGATTACGCCGAAGGCTTCATCTTCATCGGAATGCTCGAGTCTATCTTGGCAGAAGTTTCTCGGAATGCCGTGCGGACTTTGATTTCCGAACGAACCATCGCGTGCAGGAATGTGAAGCGTAATTTTGCTGTAGCAACTGATCCTTCAGCAATTGCAGGCTGCGCGGAAATAACTCTAAGATTAGTTGGGATTACAAAAAGATTGTTATCTGGTTCAACATATAAACTTTTCCATGCGTAGGAGACCCGTGAGTTACGCTTTGAAGTCTAGCGGTATGTGGGAGCTCTCTTGAAAGTACGATGTATTTCGAATGCTAATTCCACTCTTTTCTTGCAGAGTAATGTAAGAAGAATATTCTGATAGTGATCACTGGAACGTTTATAATGCTCAAGGCGCTATGTTAGCCCTAATTAAACGTATATTCTCAGCGTTTTGGGATATGAAAAGATAATTGAGGACGGCACGTTGAGCATGCAGCATTTCTGATCTACTCTAGTATTATTCATTTCAATTGCGCCAAAACCGGAAGCTAAATTAGAAACTGGTGTCAGCATTTGCTTCATACATCAGCCATATGGCAATCGATGCATATCAGGGTTATTTTCCATGAAATACTTCTGAAAACAGCTTATGAAGTTCACGAATAAAATAGGAATATGTATAAGATGAGTGGCGTGTACTGTTAATCCTTCTTAACTTTTTTTATTTGTCATCAAATGGATACAAGCATGAATAATCAGCTAGAATCGCTACTGTTGAAGCAATACCTTCTGTGCATTGGGGAATTTGTATTGACATATTTGCTCTAGCAACGTCATTCACTAAGTTCTCAATCTTTTTCGAAGTTAGTGAGTGCTGTTACTAAATACGAATGTAAAACACGACCTAAATCTATGAAACAATGTGGAGAACTAAAACTTAATATTAATGCAGAGATGCTTTTAGAAATATAAACATAAGCAATTGCAAGTGTTGTACCCACTTGCAAGTGTGTACCCACTATGTTCAAGCTCGCCCCTATTGTGGTGATTAGAAGGACATGCTGAAATGCAAATTAAAGTAGAGAACACATTGCCAAATGTATCTCAGAAATTACATTACAGAAGTATCGCTAAGCACTAAATCTGCAGCTTAAGAGTTACATAAAAGTGTAATTATTGTGCAAGGACTTCACAGCAAGGGAATAAAACACTAAATTCATAGCACGAGGACAACATTGAAGTCTAAGCTAGTGTAAGAATAATTTACAACGAAAGTTCGAATCACTAACTAAATCTGTAGCACAGGAGTAACATTTAAGGGCTGGCCAAGTTCGATCGCTAGATTTATTGAGCTTTTAGTCTTCGCCCCTACGTATCAATTACAAACATTTAGGGGAATACTTGGCTTCAAATTAGGAGCCTAATGAGAGGTTACTTGATGCTTTTAATGCAACATGCGGTGACGGACGCAACTTTTAACAAACTATTTCTGTACTTCAAAAGCGCAGCTACTGAGAGCCACAAGACTTGTCTTTTGCTGGAACCATAATCATTGAGAGGCACATCGTACTTTATGGCACACATTCACCTGACTTGAATACCGTTTATCGGCGGTGAAGTTTAAAAGCCTGCGACCGTTTTAGGGTCGGTTGAGCACTGTATGCACACAGTAGCTTCGTTTAGGAGATAGCTAAGCGGCCGATGGTAGCATGTACAACAGACACAACGGACTGAGGTGCGATACCAAGTATGCGATGTCGACAACTACATTATAGGAAATGGACTACATTAACTGCAGTTCAAATGCTATGAGAATATCTAGATATGAGCCCAGATAAATAGGCAAAATAATATTAACTATTGTATTCTTTACTAGTAAATGATATTATAGACTATTTAATTTCTCAATGATCAGCACCTCTCTTAGAAGTATAACAACGTTAGCAGATACGAACTGAAAAACAAGGTAGATTTTGGAACTAAATGTTAAAAAGAAATGATTTCTCAAAATCTTCTGAATAAATTCTATTACATAGAGTCCAATGTAAATCTTTATCAGTAGTACGAAATGAAGAAAGCCCCATTTGTTTATGGAAATATGACAAACGTGTATTGAATATATTTCCTATAATAAGACTGTAATGTATTCTTTTAGTAGTACTGTTTTTTTTTTAATACATGAAAGAAACCTTTTCTCTATCACTAGTTAGTTACAGTAGGGACATGGTTTAAGCCTCCGTTTCCGCACGAAGACGATGTCCCAGTGAAAGAAGGAACGGGCACATAGTGTGACCATAGACATGTGGAACCCATGCACGAGGCTGTTCCCTCACAGGATGAACACGCATGGGAACAGCAAGTCGGGAAAGTAAAGAAAGAACAGATGCAAGTAAAATGAACAGAAGCATCAAATCGGAAGAAGGAGACAAGTGGGCACGTAAGACACGTCCCTAAACCCTAGCTAATGACTAAGGTAAACTACATAAACCCCCTGGGGGCGCTGCTCCCCAAAAGTTTGGGTAAAGCTAACTAGCCTAACCCCATGGCCTATGGCCCATCCTACTTAGTCATTAAGAATATTACACAATGCAATCGAAGGTCCACTGAAAATATTCCCACTCAGACGCTCTGAAGCAGCGCAAGCCTTTACCTAGTACTACAATTATTCTACAAAGACAGATGTGGGTCCCCTTTGTCGCTGCACATGTAATTTAGATATATTCTGTGAAATACTGTTCAAGTTAATGATACGTAATAATAGTACTTCATAGGTGTATTTATGGTGCTCCACCTCATGTACGTATAGTAAAACAAATGATTTGTTCTTGTTCATTGTAAATTATACTTGTACTCTTCCACAGATAGACAGACAACTGCCACGCTCATAAACTGATGTTACTACTTCAAAAACGAATTGGAAATGCAATAGCATTTGACCCCTTCCAAAGTTTGAAATTTTTTGATACATGAAGCTGGGATTCAAATTGATTATTACGCTCTGAACTTACAATCATACATATGCATTATTCACCTAGATGAAAATATAGTAATTCAAAAGGAAGATAAGGTTCACACTCAGTAATCATCATTCGGATACTCTTCCACCGTTCCAAACGTTCGCAGTTTGAAAATAATAATTCAAATGTGATTTTATGTTCTCAAACGATACCCTAACATAATTTTTAGCCAGCTCAAAAGCTTAAATCATATAACGGCTCTTGTGGAGGCCAAAAAATGCAGTTTAGGCAATTATACTTGAACTCTAGCAGAGATTTGAAATTCAACAGAGAACCTGTAATTTTAAAGCGGTATTGTACATTCTTAAGCGTCCAAAGAAGTTAAGTTAAACTTCATACAGGCTATATTATCATGTCCATCGTCGTTGTTCGAGAATGGAAACCACAATTTTACCGAGCATTATTCCATGGGCAAAATACTGACATTTTCCAGTCGCCACCGATGTTAGTTGAAGGGATAATCGTTGCAGTGAGGAACACAGTCTAACTTCGACAGGGTGATTTTCATCTATTATTCCGAGTGTGTTTCAGAAAACCTGATGATTTTGGTAGCGACTGACATCGTTACCTGAAACTTTCAGGAATGAAGTCGTTGAAAATTACAGGCTTTGGCGTGAAATGAAGGTTGCGGGGCAGGAGCTGAGGTACACAGCGTATTGATTCCTGTGGCATGTTGGGTGGGAGGTAAGCAGTCTGACGAAGCGCTTCCAACCCTATAAAAGAATGTTTCTCAAACATTTTTACTCAATGAATTCCTAAAAAAAGACGAAGTATTTTTAATCCTTTAACGCAGTGGGTTTGAAACTTTTTACTCAATAAAGTTCTAATATATTCACGACGCATTTGCTATCTTGTAGACGAACTGTGCTCAGCATTTTTAATGAACTCCAAAAATACATTCAAAACGGTTTTTAATCCGACAGAAAAGTTTTTCCCATGCATGTTAAGTTTGTGATTTTCCGAACTAATAATACTGCTTGATCCTCCCCGGAATATATTGCTATTACTGCTATGTATGACTTGTACAAATACTCAATGGATGATGATTAACTCAATGTTACAGCGTCCTTTAGTCCTTTTAATGCTGACTGGGAGCAAAAATCGATTTCTTAGCGGAATATTTAAAGCTGAATGGATCTATAATATATTTGACGATGTTGAAGATACGTATAGTCATTATGACAATAAAACTGTATTAGTCCACGAATTAATGCAAAATTTGAAATAGTAATGCACTTGGTAGGAGTGTAATTCATAATATTTCATAGTACATCCTAGTAGAGACCAACTGTCAAAGAGAATTTAGGGGTATGCATTCAATATATCTAATGCTGGCACTCGATGAATTTTTTCCTACTTAATATATTTACCAAATGAATAAAACATACCCAAAAAAATTCATATTGCACAGTAGGGTGGAGCGAAAAAGGGGGGTTTTGCAATTTTTATTGAAATGTGACTTCCAATAGAGATATTATGTTGCCAAAGTGCCTCAAAACAATCATGTTAAAATTATAGAAGTGTAGATGAATATTTTGAGGTGCCACATGAATATTAATTTTGTAAAATTTCTAAAATGCAATTATTTATGTATCATAATTAAAAACTGTGAAGCTACATGCAATACCAAAATTATTGTAATAATTCATAATACTAATAACATACTCAACTCTGCAATGTCAATTCAAGCATCTTCAGGTGTTATCATGCTAATAACATTTATGTGTTTTTTTAGCAAATTTCATAGATTTTTAATTACTGTTATAGAGCTTATAGTACGTTCTTTAGTTTAGTGTAGTTGCGTATAATTGTGTAATCAACTTTAAAAAATGTTTAAAAGAATGTTTTGACCCTCCAGCACTTTATTTATTTCCAAAATATTAATAAAAATGTATAAAATTCAGAATTTTCAACAGTCTTGGGGCACCTCAAGATGCTAGATTTTTGGAAAACCTTTTAACATAATCAATCCTATACAACATGGCAACAAAATCACACCATTGGAAAAAATATTTCGAAAGTTTGTTTTTTCGCTCCACCCTATTGCACAGGTTTCAGAGCCCTGTTTTGTCACATATGTTAATTAATTTCCTGATAGAGAGAACATTAACCTATTCACATCATTTAGTTTTAGCACTGTAGGTGTAGACATACTGGAATTAAGATGAAAATATAGCACAGTATTGCTTAAACAGGAAGTATTTCAATATATCGCATCTAACTATTAGCTTGAAGCAATTTCTACTAACAGTCGCTCAACAACACCATTGATCGAGCTCGCGTGAAAACCACATTTTAACAAAAAATAGATGAGATCTATCATGTTAGTCCGTTTTGAGCACACGACCAACAAGATTTTACATTAAAAAAAGCCTTAAAGTTGTATTTTTTACAAATTCTATAACCGTCCGTTTAGGTAATAAGACATGAAATTGTTTTCAAAAACAATGATACACAGAATTTTATTGTAATAAAAAGCTAGTTAGTTTAAGAGAGCAACCCAGCTCGCTCATGGGTATTCTATAAGGTGTGACAATAAGTTGCTACACCACAGCTACATTTATCAGGCGACAATGCAGGTGTGGAAACAAGGTCCGTAAATACAGATGCACTTATTAAGTTATAGGACATGTGCAGAAATGAGTTGCGTATTCACATACGTTTTTATTAAACCAAATATGGTGCATAAACAACTTCCGTATTTACGGATGCACTTACCAAGTGATCGCGTAGCTGTGAAAAAAAGTTCCGTCTTTACAAACGCATTTATTAAGCCATATAACACATGCTCGACAATAAGCTACTTTATTAGAGATGCACCTGTTAAGCCAGAGTATAGATGCGGCAGTGGGGCGTGTGCCTCATAACCAATGCGGCTGCTAACACATTTTTGGAAGGGCAGCGCTCGTCGATGGCAAGCAGAGAGCAAACAAGTCACTCATGCTGGGGCAAACAACACAAACCTGCCAGAAATCGGCGATGCGATGCCACAAACACGTCAGTAACCATCACAGTTCATCTCTCGGTTCTGTATCGGCTCCGGCGATGAACTGAAAACCTCAATAGGCGTACACGCCGCTGCCTAATTGATGACATCGTCTTTTATAGAGACACAGTACGAACCATCGATCCTTCATTAAACTTTCCGTACAAAAGCATCGAACCTGAGGGTCCAAGTATCGAACATTGACGTCCGAAGAGAGCACCCTTCTTGAAGGCATCGGTACAACTCATTATTCCTTAAGGCTTCCATACAAATATAATCAGTACCTCAGGTCCCCGTATAACGAGCATTGAGCCTTTTGGCTTAGGGCGAATCATCGATCTTTTAAGACTCCACAAAATGTAGTGATCCTCCAAGTATCAGCTCGAAGCATAAAAACTTAAGGCCTCCACGCAGAACAATCATACTCAGAGTTCTACGAAACACATAAACTTTTAAAGCATCGCCACGACATATCGATTTTTGCTGCCTTTGTACCAAACATTAACCTTAAAACTTCCGATTGCTTTATCAGTCCTTGCTGTTGCCCCTTCGGTTTCGGCAAGCAGCATCGATCATTTAGGTTTCTATAAGCAGCATTGATGGCTTTGGTTTCTAGATGCAACATCAATCAGTGCGTGTCATGTAGGAGTAAAGCTCATTGCCGAGCTTGCTCGAAGTATCGATTAATTGTGTTGTTTCTTTTAAGGAAGAATCGATCCTAGCGGTGTCTGAAGAGGGCAAGGACCTTTCCTAGTCCTGAAGGAAATAGTACCGTAATCACTGAGCAGTGGCTGAATCTGAGATAAAATCTAGAATCGAAAGCTCAGAGCGAAGACGTTTATGTTTATAGTTTCGCCTTCTTTTTCATTTTCAACATTAAATATCGCTAATAAAAACTGCAACCTCTGGATGAAGCAACTTTTTTTTTTGTTTTTAAATAAGTAAAGTCGCATGACATGGGCTACCCATAGGGGGAATGTTTATTGGAGCATTGAAAGTGATATTACTCAACTAGACAATTATCATCATCAAACGATCCAGTTGAAATATTATATCAATGAACAAAGGAGGCTAGAAAAAGTTGCGGTACGCCTTAATAATTTTGAGATATATATTTACATTGCATGAAGGACATCTCTGATGACAGTCTCATTAAGGATTGATACTGAACAAAAGCCTGGACATTTTGGTCCCTCTTGTTTCACCAAAAAAAGATGCAAAGAAAATTCGAGTCTTTGCGGAAATGTGTAGACCGCAATAGAGCACAGCCCACGTAACAATAATCTAAGGGCACTGAGCCTCACGAATAGACACTTCAGGCGGTGTTGGCGCATACAAATAAAGCCCATGCTGCAGCCAAGACTATTGATTTCGCATCGCTAAAACGAGATGCAAAAAGCCATGCTGGAGATTTAATGCATGACACGTGCAACACCGTCATTAATCAAAGACGTGCTAAAGGTCAAAGCTAGACTGAAGCTTTGATAATGGATGGCACACGGTTGCACTCGCGTGCTTCAATTATTTTTTAAAAGTCACTCTGAAGAACAAAGAAACAGCACGTACTCGACGAGTGTGCATCATGACGTTCGCAAACACACTCGAGAAATGACTCCGTTCGTCCTCGTATGAGGAATTGCCGAAATGAAATATTGCCCTAATATATAAAGCTCTGATGTATATGGAGAACAAAAAAATAATAGATGAAATAAATTGACCACTCGACGGGCCCCTACCTTGGGTTTTGTGTAGCTCTTTTCTTGAATTCATTTTTTCTATCATTTTTTCCTTATAATCGATTTATACACCACTGAATCCACAGTACAGTAACTACGCACCTGAAATAGAATTTTAAAAACTAAATATAAAAATTCACAACCAAGGGGTGCCTATGTCGATAATTACCTCTGCTGCTGATTTTAGTCTACAGAGCACGCTACAATTTTCCGACCTTGATAAAATGGTCAATATTAAACGGTGGGATCTGCCTCAGTCGCCGCGCTCTCAGGAATATCTTTGTAGAATTAGACAACTAAAACAACGACAATACTATTTGTTTTAGGAGGCTGGTCCAGTTCAGGATTAAAATTTCTGTCACTCGACTATGCAAGCATCTTCATGGTATACCAGCAGCAGAAAATAATATTAACTTTAGTGACTGCACTCAATGGGAAATTTTTGGACATTTATCTTCTGCCTATGGGAAAATAGCGAAAGGTAACCGACTATATCGAATAAATTTCCAATTGGGTTGGTACGTTAACGTGTTGTCAGCTAGCTGGGAATTAGCCCAAAAAGTTTGGCTTGTACGGAACATCAGACAGGTGGGCTGACTTCGATCTGCTGACCGAGTATCAGGCGTCAGTTATTAATCAATCAAGCTTGAGGCTCCGGATAACTCAATCTTACCAATCATACTCACAAATGGAGTTTTCAGCAAGCTCGACAGTTATCGGGTTGGTTTTAACACCTACAATATGACTCAAACGCTTCTGTCCGAAGTTCCAACCAAGTGAAGCCCAATGGTCATGGACTGCTTGACTGACAAGCCTGTCATAACTCTTTCTGTCCATTACAGTTAAAATCTCCAGCAGCCCGCAGTGTCAGGTTGCCTCCCGGCGCTGTGACTTCAAACCACCGCAAAAACGCATATCGCGATCACACCTAACATGCCAAACAATCCCCTGCGAAAACAGTTTCATGATCCAGAATGGCACCAGAGTCTCGAGTTGTCTGCAACCTTGTAGCTGCCAAAACGGCAAGCAATAATACCCCTGGGGAGCTTCCATTTTCGAAGACTCTGCAGCATTGCACTAGAAGCACGAACATGGGATTGCCATCACTGTTGACTCAAAGCTATCTATAGCACGGGCTGCACAACAACCAAAGCTGTGAGGTGATATCGCGACAGCATCACGCAGCTTGAATGCATACGTAACAGTGTGTGGTGAAGAAGTGTTGGGAAAGATCAAGCAAAAGGCAATTCCCATTTCGTAATCCATGTGTTTAAAAGACATAGATCGCAAGAGAAATATGAAACTATACCGTATAAGTGGGAAGATTAAGTGAAAATGCATGCAAAGTGCAGTTCATACTGTGTAAAACCCGCTAAGTGTTTGACCCGAAGATGTAGTTGTTATTGTGTAAGGCACTGGAAGGGTTCGAAACGATACACCCAAAGGGTACTTGACATTATGTAAAGCCCACAGGCTGTTCTAAACAGATAGACTTCAGCATATACGGTATGCGCTTGACGTTGTGTGTATTCTGTCAAGGGGGTTCCTTGATGCTTTTGACATCAGGATTGCATACAAGTAATAAAAAAAACTGGATCGAAGAGATAGCAGAGTCTACACAATGCAATGGAGCATTTCGATTTTTTTTCTCCTAGTTGAATCTTCCGCACCCACGGCAGTCATAAAATACAAGTAAGGTACAATGCTATTGTTAAATAAAGCGTATTTCCTGTATAACAATAATAATTCAATTTTTACTTCATGCAAGGAAAACGAGTCTTTACGTTTTACGCTCTAAATTAGGTATAGATGTATAAAAAAAAATTGGCGAGTAATAAACGACAAGAACGCTTTTTATAACAATTAACGATAGAAGTGAAAAAGAAAAAGTTTCTGGGAACAATAACTGTGCATTACGGTTTTGCTACAGTTAATTACAGAAGCAAGCATAATATAAAATTATTGGCAATTAATGAGTGTCTTAAATTTTATATTACATTTAGTGATGGATGTAAAAAAAGAAACTTGAAAGAAGTAATTGCTTATAATATAATGTTACTTTTTCATATCACTCGAGGGGTTCATTACACTTGAAAGTAGTCTGACCTGGGAACTCGATGAGCTTGTAATTTATAAACATGCCTTACCTACCAAGGGCTAGAGCGAGCGTTATTTGTTGCTTAATAGCCATTTTCTCAAGAATTTGACCTGCAACGGTACCTAACTTTCTGCATTGAGAGCAATTCCCCCAAATGCAGCGAGGAGTGATGCAGTGTGGTGCTGGGTCCGCGCGGTGTGGCGCATCCACGCTTGTATTCTTTCTGTCTCCGGCGGCTTTTGGGCAGGGCGCGCCTTGCGTTCCACACATCCTGCAACGTCGGGTCGGAGCGGTGGCTTGTGCCCTGCTTGGTGGGTTGCTGGAGTGCTTGGGAGGAAGGGCGCCGGCGTGTCCAGAGGCGCGTCCTGTCGTGTGGGTACGGCGTGGCCTACTACACTCCACGCATGCTCTCCCCTTTTTGGTCCCTCCAGGACTATGGTCCGATTGTGACGCGGCCCCACTTAGGTGGTAACGTGAACCAGAGCCTGTAAAACTTGCCCGCAGGATCAAACGCCATCACTATTTCCTCCACGCGGTCAGAGAAGGCGGTGTTCAAACTCCGCCCTCTTGGAGGCAACAAAAAACGACAACTCAAAGGTCGCATTCACCTAGAAATACGTTACACATATATTTTGCCATCATTTTTAAACAGGAAAATACCGAAAATCTATTGTTCTGGCTTAAAATATGCGTATATAAAATATCGAGGAGAAAAAATCAAGACTTCAGGTTGGCAGTGAACGCATATTGCACTCAACATCAACAGAACGAACTATAAACTTTTCCGACTTGGAATGTAAGCTTCATTTATATTGTAACATTTTATATGCAGAATATAGAGACTACAAACTTGCAAAGGATACGGAATGCAATTTTATTTCTGCACTCAATGCTAGTAAGGAGAAATGTTAAGAGTTTAGGCTTGGCATGAATAAATCCACAAGCTTCAGGGTGCCGTCTCCCCTCGCCTGATTGGAACAGTAGTGAGGGAAGTGGAGATAAAACTATATCCATTTGTAATTTATTTACTCTTTTTAAATGGTAGAATTTTTCGCGCACTCTAAGCAGTAAGAGCAGCTAGGAGAGCAAATTGCATCTCTTAAATATCGTAAAACAGAGTTATTATATTTATGTTAACAAATAAATTAAAGCAACAATCTTCAAGGGTACATTTTTGTCGGTAGGCTACTCGCACTACTTGTGCAATTTTACTTATAGCTACCTCCAAAAAGAATTCCTTAAGCCCTCTTTTATCTTAGCTTTGAAATAATATCAGATGAGAAATTAGTTTCAACTCCATCCAAATCAACTTAAACTGCTTTACTACGTGACTTACTTTTGAAAAAGCAACGTCATTGCATCAAAATACAGCTTTCAGAAATCACGGTAGTTGAAGAATGTTTACGACTTTTAATGACACCCCACGGTCTTATACGCGACTGTAGAAATAATAATAATAACTTCCATCAGGAAGTTAAGCTTAAATCGCATATGAAAGGGTTCATATACGGGGTTCAAAGGTAGCTGGAGTAGCTGGGAAATGAGTCACTATGGGTCAAAATTGGAAACTACATGCCGAAATTCGATAGCTGAGTCCCGAGCCCATTCGTACGAATAACATTTACTCACGTGCTGTACGTGTTACATAGGTAATGTCGCATTGAGTATCAGAAAAACGATAATATATCGTGCAATGACGGACTAATGACAATCTCGGTACGACCCGTCGCAATACCATACAGGCGAGGAATTGCACTTCGCAGTTTATCTTTGAAACGGACATTTAAAGCATTTTTAATTCAACGACTACACCACAACTCTGCAAATATTTTTTACGACAATCAGCTTAACAACTGATTTGAAATGATCTAGGGGATTTACAGGTTACACAACAAACAGTGCAGTTTCTATTTTGTCATAAAACACATGTATATGTCGCGAAAGAACATTTGCAACGAACGCTTACTGTACAGTCCTTCATCAGTGAAAAAGGGTTCATCATCTCGAGCTATATATCACTGACAATAATTAACATAAATACCGTAACGTATTCTTAGCACGGTATTGACCATGCCCTACGTTATCACAGTCGCTATAAGTGTTCATACAATAATCAACGACAGTAAATAACGAACCGCAGACAAGTGCTGTATTCGCATTCCTCTTATTATTTCTCATGAGCGATAAACTGTTCTTACATTGCACGTTCAGCAATTTTCCTGACAGGAAGCAAATACCCGCATATACCATGCAAAGTGCGCAGATGACAGGTTTCGGTAAACTGTGAGTTATATCCGACACAGCTTTTTCTTGTGTATATCAATATGATAGTCACAGCGAATACTTTGACGAGACACGTGGGTCGTCGTTGTATTGATTGCAGTCCAGTCGTGTTGTATGGTGTGTTACAAGTCCGGTTTGATGCTTGAAACCATTATATTGTGTTGAGTATTGCGGTAAAACCTTGATGAAGTGACGATAACTGTGTCTAATTTAAGGTAATACATTCATTCAGTCGGCGACAAATGCGATTTTTAAGTGAATCAAGGAATTGCAGTATGAAAAGGCGCTGAATTTTTATAGCAAAAATTGACGCTAGTGAGTGTAGGCCATGGATGGTTGCTCCCTATCGTTTAGGAAATTGGTTGATTACAGATTGCAGAAACGTGGAGTGAGAAAATGCAACTTTATTATTCTTTTTTGCACTCTGTTTGATAAATGAAGATTCTCAATAATGGAGTAGGCTATGTTACCTAATGAGGGGAAATAAAGAGCATTTTACCAGCTGTGTTTGTGTTAACTTCTTGTTTATTAATTTTGTTGTTCATATTAATTTCATTTATTCTAAATACAAGCGTTTGGAACAGCAGAAACCATTATTTTTGTACCTTTGCCTTTACCTTAAAACACAGCTTTTTCTAATTTTCCTAAAAGCAGAATTATTGAAGTGAATATTGCTAAGTATATCACCTAATAGCGAGGAGAGAACCTTGTTAAAACTAATTACATCAAATTTCTGTAATAAAACTTGAAAAACACAATTTTCAGTGCAAAAATACAAATTTCATATTCAAGCCGCACCCACTGTAGCTTGAACTGCAAATTTTTCAAAAAAATATCAAATTCATTTATTTTAATTATCAGAAGTTTTTCTCATACGTACTCTTCGAGCATTGCTTGTTATGCAAAAATACCCTGATCATTCAGGTACAAGTTTGAACATATTTTTACAACCGTCCTTTTCACAAGCGAACAATGTTTCTAGAAGTAAACCTGTTTATCTGCCAAAGTACTAACTTCCTTCACTTGTTAATATTTAGGTAATATTGAACTTGACCAGTAGATTTCCGTTCGATTTAGTACATGACGGCCGATAAAAAATGAATCACACATAAAAATAACGTTTAAAAAACATTTTTCATACTTTTCATTATCTATTTTGAAATTGTATTAGTTTTCCTCAGCTTTAAGCGGGAAAATATTCTGCAAACGGCCATAATTTTCCTAGTCACATGTCATGACTTTTTCAAACCCTTCAGTCCTTGAGTGGCTACGTACCAAGGAAGTATGATGAATGTGCATAGTGCGTGCTCTGGTAGCATAATACTACATCAATACAGTAATTTTTTATTCATCATTTCCAAACCGCACAACGTTCTTTAACGCACATGCATGGAATAGCAACGCGATTCTTAGTCGCCCAGTTATAAATTACCGTATATGTAGCAGTCATTTCTGTAACTTTCTATTCAGTCGATACAAAATGAATAACAGCAACCAACGGTCACCTCATGCATGCGACCGAGCAATGGAAATCTATTGCCTGCTATGACCAATAGCTTCTCCCCTGCCTCCCGAGGTGCGACTAACCGTACCATTTGGGCTTATTGCAAAGCCGCAGTTGAATATCCTCACCCACTCCATGAGTGATCGCTGTGGTGATGCGCTCCATAACATATTTAAAAGGTCAGTAAATCTAAAGCTACCAAAGAACCTAATCCTCACGGGACGCGATACCTAGCTACGGCAGTAACTACGCTGACGAACCAATGGATCAAAAGGCTCTTATTCGTCACAAGCCAAAGCGGAAGCAAATTCCCTTTTATCTAATTACTCTAACGCAACCTAGATGCCGTCGTATGCTACTTGGCAGAAGGAGAATAACTGAATGACCTACTTTAAGACACAGTTAACACGTATTTTGGAGAGCAGATGACTGCAGCAGTTTCATCGAAAAGGGCGCATGTGCTGTTGTGCATCATTCCATCGTTCAATCGATGAAGATAGTCCAAGTCACTGAGTATGGCTAAGGCAATTTGGGGAGAGTACATCTACGGTATTTGATCGATCGTGCAAATGAACGTCATTAGTCACGCTTGGGAGGTCATTCACCATCATATAGCAAAATCATTACTGCGAATCACATCCAATAATGTCCATAATAACACCCTGAAATTAAAAATATGTAAGCATGTATTGATAAATTCAAGAGATATGGGGTTTTTGAGACCACATAAAAGGTCTCTTATAAAACTTATATTGTTCTTTAAAATATACGCAGTCAGTGTACCTCTTACTTTCCTGCACGCGAAGTATTACCTATTAATGCCCTGAACGGAGAAGTAATCTGAGAGTACCTAGTGTGACGCCATGCTCATTTGGGAGTCAATTGGTTTATGGCGTATGGCGTCTCACTATGCGAAAATTTCAATGAATTCAATAAATCAAAAATCCAGTTCGACAGAAGTAGCCAGAATAAAAAAAATTCTGTTTTAGAGATGAATGAGAATGCACCGCTTTTTCTATTCACTCTGCACGCTGCTCAAGAAATGTAACGATCTTGATAACAGTCAGAAATGATAAGTGGATTGGGTTTCAGTATCGCGCCAACAACCGGTGAATGTATGTAACTGAGCGAAAAAACAGAAGAAATTCTTTAAACCTTGTATGGGCTATTCTTTCGTTAGCGGTAGCTTGCAGCCAGTAAACTGAGCATCTAGTATTATTATTTTTATTAAATCAAACCAAACCGGCGACGTGGGAACGGAGAAACTCCATGAGGTTGACAACCCCCACGCAACCAGCCCAGCGAGTGAAGAAAAAAAAAAGAGAAAGAGAAGATCCGAGATCACAGAGTAGCTCAGTGTACAGATCGTTTAAAGCTGCCAATACCCGCACCAGCAAAGACAGAGCCATCAAGACCATTCCAAACATTCACACACGATGGAAAAAACGAACGAGAATACTGGCCCGTACGGCATCGTAACGGTTCCAAGGCAAACTCATGAAGAGCACCAGTACGCTGNACGCTGAGTATACCTCACCTGAACAAATGACTCTGGAAGAAAATCAGACAGCGGATGACTAGGGCAGCTATAAATTTTATGCAGAAAGCAGACCTCACCAACTCTGCGACAATGCGCCAGATCACAAGGCACAACACCATCCAGCATGATGTATCATTACTAATAAAATAAGCTTCAAGCAGCCACACGTAAACTTCTGCCGTTTTGTAGATAACAGCTCATATGGGGCTAAGACGTAAGTCTCTGCTGCTCCGTGGGTTTTTTTGGTCCGTGTAAAAGTAAAGGTCACGTCCACTTAGACGCATCCTCAATTGGGAAACCCACACGCACTGGTTCGTTCTGCAAATGTAGGCCAACTGGTCGCAGAGGACTAAGTAGGGCTGCAGTCGACAACGTGTCGTTAAGAACTATGGTGTCATCGAAAGAAGGTTCAACGACCCGTGCCCCCTACCCTCCCCATCTTTAAGCAAGGTAAGTGCCCCCACGGCAGCTAAACATACCTACCATTTCTACTGAGCCAGTGCAGCCAGCGTCACAAAGATCCCGTGTGTCTAGCTTGGCATCGAACCCAGCACCATTCACCGTGGGTTATTTACTACCAGCTATCTAAAGTAATAATCTAAGTATCTATGTACCTCCCTACGTTATTTTCTTCGTTCCTTCTTTAGTTCCTTCCTAAGTAGGGCTGGTGTGCTTTCAGAATTAGAGGAAAATTAGGGTATCGTCGATACGGTTTCGGGAGGGAGCAACAGGAATCAATTTAAAATTTTTAAGTTGCTGCTCCTAGCAGATCACGGGTAGAAGATTGCAGTCTGACTTGGAACATATTCTCATACTGTGTATGAATGATACGGATCTGAGTTATCACTGAAGAACAATACTTTTTTCAATGGAATTCCCACATCTTCCAGCGACATAGTTACTCTGTAATTTGTCTCTCAACGTCTCTCAAAAGTCATGTTCTTGTCGATAACTCACTAGCTTCTGAGCTGATACTTCAAGTGCTATTATTTGAGGTAAAATAATCTAACTTTGCGCAACTCATACCACTTTGTGCACGGAATAGGCTATAAATATTTCAGCGCTGGTGTAACATGTAACCTACCTTAGATTCAAGTACAGTATATGCACCTATCAATTAAGTTATGCTCCATTCTATCTGAATCGAAACTACTATATGCTATTCATAACTAATCTAACACGTACTCTCAGGTAGGCCTCATTCTACACAGGAACCAACATGTTCCTCGACTAATGATACTCCAAGTTCTCTTCTAATCGATTCATGTTGTCATATGATGATGAAACATCATCCAAAAATCCAATTTTTCATCCACGTTCTTGTTCAGCAATATTTTATTACTTTGTTTGAAATCAAGTCCTTAACTAAATAAAGCAGTGCAATCTACCAGTAAAAAAGAAATAGATAACTACGTATAAAATGTCTCGCTTAAAAAATAAGAAGAAACCGGGTTTCGGAACAAAAATCTGCTCGTTTAATAGATGTTGTTGCTTTTATTCCTTTATCTGATAGTGTGAGTCTTCCTGTAGTAGTGAATGATAGTGCATAGTTGCTGCTTTGATTCTTCTAATTTCCGGATTAATTATATACAGTATCTGTTTCCCTAGGCTTTAAAACGGTGTTTTAGAAGAGAAAAAGGCACTAAGGAATTCGACTATAAGAGGAAACTATGCAAGTAGGTAAACAATCGAGAAAGAACAACATCACAATAGAGTATAAGAAGAAATACGAGGAAAAACGCATTCAGCAAAGTAGATACAGAATCTAACATTTCCCCACAAAGGCCTAATGTTAATCTTTGGGGTCTTCCTGGGAGATCAACTGCACTTCGGTATCTTTTCTTTTCTTCTGTTTAAGAGCAATAGCATCTCACAAATCAGCAGTCTCCGGTTTTATTGCAGCAATCATTGGTATAAGCCACCGTGGTGCAATTTGATGACAAGGAAAAGCCGTACGGTGAATTGATTGGATGTAAGTAAAAAAATATTAAATGAAAACGATGCAGCAATCTCTAAGATTTTACTAGCGGAGTGTTTGGGGTGGATGGAAGATGCCAAGCAGAATACTAGGGGAGATATTTTAAAAGAGAAGTTAATTTACTTGGCAGGGTGTCAACGGAAAATGCTGAGCACACTCTACTCACGTACAAGTGTAAAACACTGTTAGGTAGCAGATGCCTACACAATTTGATTCAGGAGCTTTTGATGTGTAATTGTATATTAATTTTACTGCTGTACTAGGAAATCGGTAATATATTGCAAGTCAAATAAAGTGCCGGATATATAGTGCTCAGGCAGGTAGTACTGACAAAATTTTGAGATATCCGTAAATCGTGGAGAAGAAATCAAATTTGTCACAATAACCATTGTTTCAATCCTCATAATTAACATAGGTGTGTACAATCATTGTTAGTATTACTACTTTTCGAGTTAAATACGGTATAGAAAGCTTATAAAACAATGTGCGGTAGAGTAACGGCAAAATATTATGTTATTACTATTATTTTTTACATCGTACAGCTCTCAACTGAACTAAACGCTAGAATAATAGCGTGTGATTGACTTAGCAGATTGTATTTACAGCTCCATATGAATCATATCACCAAATCAGAATAAAATCTAACTAAAGATCTTTGAAACTTGGTTGCAGTGCTGCTCGACGGAATACCTCATGTTAGCAGCCAAATGCCGACGGCTGATGCTATCCTTCTCTTCCAGGATCCATTAGTGAATAACATTATGCTGCGCATCTCAGTGAACTAATCCCAGGAGCCTTGGCTTGTTGGCATTACCTCAAGATTAAGATACATCATTGAACAGCCGAGGCAGCCGGGCTTGCATGTTTAAATGGATCGGAGAATTCTGTGACGCAACCTTCATGCGGACCACAAACGAGTTTCTGCAGCAGAGATTCTGATGAATTGAACGCGATATGCCGGCGTTACTAAATGGGAAGCGCTCACGACATGGACCGGCCGTGCTGCTCTTGCTCTCTGTCAGTCCCAAAGGCAAAGGTATGCTTGATCAAAACAGGAACCGTAAATCGCATAGTCGTGTGCACGGCAAAATTACAGCGTCCAGCAGGACTCCTGACGTGGAAAAGCTATGCTACCTGCAATCAAAATCTCGTCCATGAAAGGCCCTCTCGAATGCAATGCAGGGTAATCCAGGCTTTCACAGAAGGCCATTGTCAGTGCAGGACATAATGTGAACCTGTGCAAAATAATTACGGCGCTCACATTTGTGACGACCGAAAGCAATGGTTTATTTGCTCGAAATAAATTAGGAAACATGTGCGGCATTATTATCTGATCAGATGTACCGTGAGGTAATATTGGTTTCGGTAGCGTGCATGGAACTAAGGGAAAAGAGAGGAACACAGGCAGCATGTTTCCAGCATGAACAAAACACGAAACTGTATTTAATCATACCGATAAGACCAAATTTTATCGAGATCGTGGGGCATGTTCTCAGCGTGAGCCAGATATAAATAAAGCTGTATTGAATTCAAGGAGATAAAGCAAAACAATCTAGAACACGCTTCATGTGATCAGTATGAAAAAATATGCTGTGTTTGCTTGTGTATTTACAGTACCAAAAATAATTTTTTATAGAAGGCAGGAAGTAGGCGTACTAAAAAACATAGAAGATGATACTGAAAGGTTCTTCATATTTTTTGTTGAGAGATGAGCGTAGCAAAATGGCAGGTAACCAAATTTATTGGGAAAAAGGGATCGTTTCATGATAACAAGCAGCGCTTGCTTGCAGAATAAGGAAATTACGGTACGTAGTTAAATGAGTTAGACATAATGGCAATAGCTCACAGAGGGCTGGAACGTGAGTTCTGGCTGTTTGCTGCGAATGGACCTGTTGGTCCATTTACCGGCAACTACCTAATCTATCCTGCGATTATAAATACATAACGATTAAGGGACGACTCCTCTCTATCTATAGCAATCGCAGGTTGGGTGTTGCCTAATAAAAAGCAAGAACTTTAGCAACTTTCAAGGGAGTTGGAGATATCGACAGCCATTACCGTCAAGATTAAACGTACTGAGTGATAGAGAAACAAAACAGACTTGTTACACTAAACGGAAGATTGACATAGAATGCAACGAGGGAGAGGACGCTGTTATATTTTTTGCATAACAAAAGAATGAAAATTGACGAGTGATATTTGAATGTAAAGAGATAAAGAGCTATGCGTCACCAGTACCCACGAGCCGCCACTGAGAAGAATGTAAATAAAGGAACTTGTGGAGAACAATTACGACGTATGCTGCCAATGAAGAAACCATGCATAAACTTATACTGTATTTAAGGAAGTTGAAGAAGGCGTTGCATCGAAAACACGAACTATATATGCCTATAGTAAGACGGTGCACCGCTTGCATTCTAGTAAAACGAAGCCTTTTCCCAACGAAATAAAGTACGCTTGTTCATGATAAATCAATTATTATTATAATTAGCATGCTTTATTCATATATATGTAGCATGCTATGTTCATGCAAGTGGAACACAGTTTTACATCAATAAAAAAAAAGAGAAGAAGCAGCTGCTCAGTATTTATAAGGCATGATTGTGTACTTCTCTCGCGTAATTGAAAACGAAACCTATATTCAATTCAAAGACGAGATTTGAGCTTTTTTCAGGAGGGGCGCATTGTAAGTATTTTCATGCAAGCCAAGCAATAAATTAACACAGGCCATACATGACATTTACATCCGACGGATATACAATATCTTGTACTGTTTTTATACAGGTAGAATGAACATTTTGCATCAGAAACGTAAAAAATTCGAACTGAAAAAAAAAATTATAGTGCACAGCATTACGTATAAAGCTTCAAAGAAAGTACGAAGTGAGTTGTCTAAGGATTATAAAAATATGATACCACTTGGCTGTATTAGCTGCTAGCAAATACAACAAAATATATCAATGAACAAAGTAAGCTATCTGATAAGGGCTAAAATATACTGCATCACTGCATCAGTTTCCAGCATCACAAAAAACATGGAGTACACAGGCTTAGGATTGACTACAGCCAGTTACTTCCCTTACGGTGCACTTTACGTCTTAATAGCAAGCACTCGCAGGCTTCTGGTGCTCCATTAGTGGTGCATTGGGTGGAGTATAGTCGCCATTATTTCCATTAGCTGCCCTGCCAGAGTATGTTTAGCATCGGTTTCGCGTTAGACCAACGCTTGAATAAACCTTACCGTTGAAAAGGCCCATGCACTACTAGTAAGAATATTTTGTTAAACATAACCGAGTATCAACTGTAATTATTTTAAAGCCTCTTCACAATTTAGTCTTTGACCCTAAATTTATCTTTCACTGCTTTTAAATGTGTTGTTGTGTCTATTTAAGCAACCCGAGACCGGTACAGTTCCCCGAATTCTTCTGCATTTCAAATTTTAAGAGATTCAGGAAACCGTACTATTTATAGTGCCACTTGCTTGGCAAACTCACGTGACAGCATAAAATTTGTATGAATACTCAGGTGGCCCAGCAGTTATATAAGCAAGGACACGTACGTACAAATACCGACGAATTGTGAAATATGAACGCACTGCCAAAGACAAGCGTGTGAACCGGTCTTCGGTGTGTCAAGATGCTCTTCGTAAGCAATATTGATCATACGGGAAAACTAACTTCTGGTTCAGAGTTGTAGGGTAAGATATGCCCGGAATAGTTGAGAGACTAGCAAGAAAAGTGCAGTAAGCCCAACGTGACAAACATCACAGAAATTTTCAATCATGTAAATGTGAACTCACAACGATTGTAAAATTAACTTTCCAATGATTGCAAATAATCGTTCTGGCCAAACTTGAATGGTGTATTATTCGCTCGAGCTTAACCACTGGCACTATCGTCCAGCATGTTACTTCAAACTCGTCTTTTTTGTTCTCTAGTTGAAAGTGATGACTGTTAACGTCCAGTGGGTAGAACGCTAAAACTTTTTTTTTTCTGTGGCCGTTCAATAATTATTGCTTGCCGAAAATACTGTAAATTATCTACACCTTATTTTATTTAGAATTATTGCAAGTCAGCTCATAACAGAAATAGTCTGAAAACAATTTTATCGGTAAAACAGTTTTTCTTTTCGTACGAACGCTATAGCAATAAGTTACCTACCATAAGAATTCACAATATTTTGAGCATATATTTCTGCATTGGTGTATATGTCCCTATAGGTAGCTACTGAGAACTTTAAAACGTTGCCATTTGTTTCATCATATTTCATATAACTACTTGCGGGACCTGGATGCATTACTGTACATTAGGCACAATTTTGCAGTTATTTACGGTCTACGGCAGAATTTATTATCATTTTAGGCTCAAGCATTATGGTGTCGCTCAGATAAATCACAGTTCAGGTACGGTCTTGGCAACAGAATGTCGTGCAATATATATATTGCACCCATAAATATTGACACGCTTATGAATATGCACTATACCTTTAAGAGTTGAAACAGAACATGCACTTTAGAGCGCATAGAGTAAAAAGTTCGAATTCATAATGGGGAGAAATATACATTCATGTATATATTACTCTACTATAGGATATTAGTTAACACTTACTGCCCCTATATGCTGTACCGATTCTTTAGCAAGAACCTTACCCACTATAAAGTGTGTAGTCCCAAGCTTCCTATGGACCTCGATACATACTACTACTATATTATATTACGAAACTTCAAATGTTGGCATCTCCGATTATGTTACGATGGTATGATGTCAAAATCGACGTTACGATGGCCATCGCCATCGTTCTTACGATGGTGATGGCAATACCATCGCTCCATCGGCATCGGGATCATAAAACGCCAATTTTCATCGGCAGTTACCTACGATGAAATAACCGTCAGCTATGGCCATCGTAGGGCGCCACAATCGCATGGACCACCGCATTAACACATTTTAAAAATGCAAACATTTCTGACCACAAACATCGAATAAAAGCAGCATCTCTTATTACCCCGGCCTGAGTGCGATAAAAGGTGCAAAATGTAAGGTCCATGTGTTAATTGACATTGTTAGATGTGGGAGATGTATTAAAATATACTTTGCAACCCTCTTCTCGGTACCAATCTACTTGGCATCAACGGCCTGGATTATTTGCTTTACCAAGGTCTTGTCACTGAGCTTTAGGTTGAGGGTATTGTCGACGCAATGATATAGTACAATCTATTTATTCAAGAAGGGCTCAAGAAAAATAGGGTTGCAAACATTGTGTGCTCTGTAGAAAATAAAATGGGATAAGCTAACTTGAATGCAAATACCGTATATGAAATCCATCAAGAATTATCTGTTGATGAATTAGCGAGAATAGCTAGAGACTCGAGAACACTCAGGGATAACGCAGCTATTATATTGTCCTAGGCACCTCTGCTGGTAATCCAAGGGAAGGAAAAGGAAGGAACACGTAGTATGTCGATAGAAACGCTGGACTCCCGTACCAAGGTGGACCAACACAAAAGGTAACAGCAAGTCGGGAAAGAGGAGGAAGAACAGATTGAATACAGCCAGCAAAGTACTAAATCAGGAAGGAAGCAAAGTGGGCTCGAAAGAGAGGCGTCCCAAAGGCCTACCTAATGTCTAGATCAGCATACACATTCCTCCTGGGTCGCCGTTCCATAACTCAAGATGGGCGAACCTGGTTAACCTAACCTTAGGGCTACTTGCCCGTCCTGGGGCTTGTTGCATTCAGGCCTTCGGTGTCACATGTGCTACACCGGCCTCCATTGCGACGACAACCCTCCTAAATTTTAGGGTTATGAGTTGGGTAACACTGTCTTTGTTTACAAACATTGACTATGATACACTAGTATTAGCATTACAAAATGTTTGACTGCCATATATTGCTTGAATTCTAGCATGTGAAGCACTTTTGTGTAGTTTTCTTAACTTTATATCCTAAAACACAGCCAAAATAAGACTCCGCCAGATATGTATATGTATGTTTAAGCTTACCGAAAATTCCGCAACACATTGTTGGGGCACTGAGATGGCACGTTGCATTCTCTGCTGCACGTGTAACACTGCGAGGGTAACACCAGCGTTTGATTGCAAAACGCTCCTCGGCTCCCAGGGGAAACTGCACAAATCTATCTTTTTAGTAGCCCAACTTCCACTAACTTGGTACACAGCGCAAAACACGTCACACTAAAGCATATCACTGTACACCATGGGTTATTCGGTAAATAAATGTAACACTTGTAAAGAGCAGGATAGAAGAAGAAAGACGAAATAAACCTTACAGATGAGAAACTAGAAAAGCGACCGAAAGAAAGAGAAAGCCATGTGTATGCGACGGACACTGCAATTTTGTGAGGGCTCAGCGGCCGGCAGCTGGTCTATCTGGAAAGAATTCTTCTTCTACAATGTAAGGGTTGACAACTGCAGCAACACCCCTCTTTGTTTTAATGTTACTAAAGAAAATGCATGTTTCAAACCCGTAAGGCTGTTTTTCTGTAGTTTCAGCCTTTTTTCATTGGCATCGGAAGTACAACCGATGACATGCCCATCGTATGCCATCGCCGATGGCATGTTCAGTCATTTCATCGGACCATTTCTTCCTCATAACACCATCGCCGATGGAGAAAATGGCCATCGCCGATTGTTTGATAAGATTTCTATCGGAGCATCGGACCATCGCTATCGCCGATGGATTTTTGCGATGTTCCAGCGTAATTTTTCCGATAGCGATGGTTTACACACCATCGCCATCGTATAATCGGCGATGGCCATCGTACCAGGCTCTGCAATACTTTTCTTGTATCTATTGAGTAACGCATCCTTATAGCCTCTCACTTTCTATGCTGTCCTAAGTTTTAGAGAAACACCGACAGGTATTGACTTTTCCGAGTAGCTTATCGATCTGGAATGAGGGCGAAACAGAGTCTCCCATGTATCGGAAAGGGTGCTTCCAGCCTAGCATGGAAGTTAAAGCAGCTCATATTATTATAAGTCGTTATATTTTGGTATTGTGTTGAACTATTTTATTCACACCAGCAAGACTAACTACACATCCATGGGGCTTCAGCACGGACATAATACGAATCTTACCAATAAAACAGATTCAATAAGAACAGCCGCTTGGTTGTTAATGGTTAATTGAAACTCCAGTTCCTTTAACATTTCCATAAATACTATGATGATGCACATCTCGTTTCTTACTGTCATTAAACAATCACTTTTTATCGACACTAAAATTTCTCCTGGAAGTAAAGACAAACACACATCAAGACGACGGCTTAGAACATCAATTTCACAAAAGTTCAGACGATGACAACGAATACAGGAAAAACCTCTACCAAAGACATTCAATTAAATCTAAGCACTACAACGCTCACGTGTGAGGTCCGCAAGAAGAAAGCTTCCTGTTTTTTTTACAAAAAGCATGAAAGTAACTTAAAATCTGAGAGATAATTGTACAAGTACAGTAACTCTCATGAGAATCTTATTTATACAGAAAACGAGTGGTCTCGGTTACCGCAGTACACAAATTTCCCTATTAACAATGTACAGTCATGATTGACATGGCGCATGTAAACAGTTCGCAGCTCAAAACCCCTCAGGGTTCTTATTGTTTGAGGGTGCCAGGGAAAACAACTGTAAGCGGTTACGTGTACTGTGGAGATAACTAGTGGGTTTTTCTTAAACTTGTTTCGGAGGCAGGATCGAAGCTTTGACATACGTCAGATCTCGTGCACAATGTCACCAGGCCTTCGTCCGAAAATTTTCAACGGCAGCAGCCGTGAGGCAATGAAGTGCCTCGATCAGCCTGTTAATATTCCAATCTATCGTGGCACTACCAAAAGGTCACGCGAAGGCACGCATATCACCACAAAAGTACTGACATTAAAAAGCACAGAAAAAAACGGTTACAGGTGTGTGCAATTTTTAAAAGGAGCGGCACCGGGGCAATGAAAGCAACCTTTGTTTTATTCTTGAATGTCAGCATCGCGGAGGCGGCCATTCGTTGTCGACATTTAGTGCCGCAGCAGCAAGGCTCATACGCTTGGAAAAGTTCACATTCAGAACGAATTAAAAAGAATATTAACGATATCCAGTACTACGTTGAAAGTTAAACTCATAAGAGATGATATCAGGAGCTGAAAACAGGGTTAAAAGACTTGTAAGAGTTCTAAATGCAGTATGAGTTAAAAGTTGACGGGCGAGATCCAACAGTTATTATTTATTATTATTTAAAATCTAACTAATCAGCAAGCGACATTGCCTATGTAAATCACAACGCGGTAATGAAGGATTGGGCGTTTCTAAAATGTCAACTCCAGGCAGAAATGTGAAGCTTGCATATTAGTGTGTGGAATATTTATGCGCGCTACGCAAAAACCAATAAAAAAAACAGAAACCTCGCGGATAGCCACAGATAAGAGCAAAACGTAACCGCAGGCGACAAAAGTATGACTGATACTGTTCTGGCCCTACCGAAGCCACCATGCAAGAGTCAGTCGAACAGACACTGCGGACACACACAGTACTACTGCCTATGCAACATCGCTTTCGTTTCGCTACAACAGGCTGCAGTGATAATCCTTTTGCAGACTCGCTAATATTCGATGCCGACAGCATGTTTATTTCAGCTTTGGTGTTCTGAGGTTCTAAAAAGTTCGCTATTACGACGCATTCCAAAGTTTTCTGCTAGCGCGAGCTGTACGGTGAAACTCATAGTCATCTAACAATTAAAATGCGTTTTTAATATTTAGTCGAGATTCTGAAACGCTTAACATTTGCAGTGATAATAAAAGAACATATACCATTAGTAGCTCTCTATTAAATGAAGCAAATGGTGATAGTTAAGACTATATCTCACACCTTGATAATACTTTTCTTCAGTCATTATTAATTAAAACAGTAGTGTGATTCTGAAGCTCCTAAAAGCATACATTGTAGCACTAAAATAAAGCCTAAAAGGGATGTATGTACGAACCGCTTCAAGTACCAATAAACTAAGATGGAAAAGGTGTTTTTGATGTTCTATATTGCAACTTTATTTTCAAGTTTTTACAATCTCAAAATTTGGCAGGAATACTTACAAAATGTTGTACATTGAAAAAATCATCGGTATGATCATTCATCAACGCTTCTTATACAGCGATGCATAAAACTTCCATCCGTCTCTTATTTATGCAATTGCATGGAGTTATACATATAGCTATTGCAAAGCTATAAACTTACAGATATCAGAAAATCTGATAGTCATTTGGAGCAGGTAGCATAAACCAGCAGCACACACTTCAGTGCCAATTAGCGTCAGTACGAGAGAAACTCCACAACTTTGCAGAAGGTTAGCTTTGCACAGACTGTCATTACGTAACAAATTACGGCAAGTTTTAGTTAAGAAGATAGCTCGTGTCTAACTCTCACATATGGCACGACTCACGTCATAACAAATCAAGATAGTGATGAGATACTGTCCACAGGTCCCAGGATGATATTGATTTACTGAGGGCCTTCGAGTTTAACTCAACTTATGAAGAAAGATCTCGCATTTTTCCTCGAGTTCACCTGGAGGCGACGTCATTATCCCTCACCACTCAGACGACGAACTGACAAAAAAAATGTAAACCTGCCAACTTCCTGTCGCCAGGCGGCAAACGCCTCGACCCTTGTTCAAATGAGGAACAGGCTGATTTTTTTTTCAGGTGATTCAGACTCACGCTGTCAATTCGATCAATAAATAAATTGAGAACTAAAGTGCTTGCAAGAGTAACACATTTGTGGGGCGCCACGAGCATATAAATTTTAAATAAAGATATTCATTATTATGCTTGGAGCCAGTGCGTGCAGTAAATTATAAGCTAAAAAATACATCAGGAGAGTGGGCATCAGTGAAACAGGCCATTGCCATTATCGACCCAATGGCCTTTGCTTCTAAAAACGCTCGCAATAAAGAAGAAAACGGCTGGAGTGCACATGTTTTTTTTCTTTCTAATTACTTCTCATTATATTTAGAAAAGAGCACAAAACCATTTTTTTTTTTCAAAACGAACAATGCATCAGGAATATTTGAGTCACTTGACTAAAAATGAGCAGTTACCGTCGACGTTTCTTTGACTCCTGGACGTACTAAACTAAGTTCTTTGCCCGATACAGCTCCGGTATCAGCGCTACATTTAAGAACGAAGTTCTTAACTTTCAGCACTCGGATAATTAATACGACTCTGACGGCAGACATTCTGATGGTAATATATTTTAACGAGCACTGGACAAAACTTGACTTCATATATTTCTTGGTGGAATTCAGGCCATAAAGTGCAGCCAGGTTTCTCAAAGTATCCATCAGGACTCGGCTGTCGCATTTTTACGATGCCAAATATTGCCATACTATCGAAGAGCAACGCAGTCAAGTAATCTTTTATGGCCACAGCCGTCAAACGTATCGCGGCGTCCTGGTGCTTAGAAACTTTGTGTGGCCGGGACCTTGATTTGTGACGGAATCCAGCTAATGCTTTAGGGTAGAAGGTCCCTTAGCATCGTCGCTGAATTGGAATTCAATGATAATTCTGTTAGACGAATATTGAACAACCTGCTGATTCTGCCAAGTGCGTAGATTCCTAAGAAGAATAAGTGCAGATGGACCTCAACTCCCATTCGCATTAAAATATTAACCTGTTGATTTCATGCAAGACTGTCTTCTGTTTAGAACACTGAGAGCTTACATTCTTCAGATTCCACGGTTAAAATCGATTTTAATGGCTCTGAGAATATATCCCATGAACCTCCTACCCTGCTAGTCGAGCCCAACCCAAAAGAAATATTCTCTACTGCTTTTGACTACACTGTGGGTCGAATACAATAGAACGGAATATACTCTAGGCCACCAGTCTACACTGCGGTTTGAGCCTAACCCGAGGGATACACTCCTTGATCACACGACGTTACCCGAGATAGAAGTCGTTTGCCGATCACTGTGATTAAAGTCACCCCAACGCGTATGGCAAAGTCACAGTATCAGCTATGGTGGATCAGACATTTTGGTCCCAATGCATCTACCACATATTCAGGCTGTTGTCCACAAGTATTAATCGGAATGATAGGCAGAGCTATTGTATGTTCCTTGTATTTTCCATCACACACACCGTAAATATTGATATATCCCGATTTGTATAGCAGAATTTATGTGGCTGTAAAACTGGAAGAATTTGACATTTTACTTCACGATCATAATCATTTTTCTAGATTTTCTTTCACAAAATAGAATCTGAGCTAAAATTATACTAAGCAAAAATCGTTTTAGTACCTCAGATGCTTCACAACGGTGATAAGAAAATAGTCTTCGACATGATTACGATTTCATTGTCCTTCTGCAACCAGACGACAAACTATACAACGCTTGCCATGCATCAATCAAATTCCTAGCTCAAGATTTCTAACATCCACTGCATTTCCTGTTATGAACGGCAAAAGGAACAAGGATCGTTTTCCCGTGCCTCTAATTATGTTAGGTATCTGTGAAATGAAATGTCTTTCGATGAGATTAATTGTATGATACTTTACTTTCATTTCCAGCACCAGTGATGAACATCCCAGTCAGAATAATAATTGTGATTATGGTAGAATATAGTGGTGCATGAGAGATTACGGTCGATTATGGAAGATGAAACAATATGTTAGATATGTCGACCAAAATATAACGTTGATTTTGGTACATATAGGTCGATATTGGTGGAGGCAATATTGGTTGTTTAAGGTTTGTCAGGAAACGAACGTCAATGGTAGTACATGGATGTATGAAGACTATATACGGTAGATGGCAGTACATGGATGTTTGAAGACTATATATGGTAGAGCATACATATGCTAGAGCATAACCATGGTAGGCTATCAACGGATTTCCGTACGTAGGATCATGAGTGGAATTGCTCCCATTATTTGGGGAAGAATATGTATTGGTTGCCATGGATTATAATATGGCTATGGGTAGAATTCCCAACATAATCGACCAAAATAATATTGTATGACTATAAGTTTGAATGCGAAACATCTAAAAATTCATATTACAGTGCAAAAATTGTGCACATTTTCAATTTTTTTTTTTTTGCAACGTATGTATGGACGCTAACTGCCTTGACGCTATTTTTATCTACGGTATCTGAATTTTACTAGCACTTTACCACTTCAGCGTAGTTACCCATCATTTGTATTTATTTGTTGTATCCCTTGTAAAACAGTAGTTATTGTAATCTTTGATCAAATATTGCTATCCATTCTTAAGTTCATTCTGTTTATATCTGTAAAGTTTTATAAACAAATTATTCCCATTAGCTCTATGGAAAACAATGCCAAGTTCCAAGTTAAATTTGGCCTTACGTACCCTGAAAACGGGTACGGCCAGTATTCATTAATTAACTAGAGACTTCCTCTAAACTGTGTCGTATAGCTGCATACCAGCTTAGAGTTGAAGAAGTTGTATAAGAACGTGCGTTAACTGCACAGACTGGTTCAAGCTCCTGCTCTATAGCATCGTCCTGAAGTTTAGAGCCTTTCACCATTCTGAGCTGCAGGCCTAACTAGCACGGGTAAATGACTTTATTTGTATAAGGAATTAATCAGCAGCAAACAAAGCAGGCAACCAGGGCATAATATGTCAACAGTTGAAAAAGTTGATCTTGATAGAATATAGTTGTATCATTCGCTGAACACAGTCGATTTTGGTCGTGAATGGTGTTTCTTACGGTTCACTATGGTAGATCATGGTTATGCATCTAAAAACTTTATGGTTGTAATTGGGTATTTATGGTCGGGAATTATGGTTGGCAATATGGTCGAAGGTTGTGACATATCTCTACTATAATGTACCCCATAAATGGTTGGATATGGAGGATATATCAATAATAAACAACAAAGATCTCGATCATAATCATAGTAGTTCTACTATGATCACAACCAATATTTCCGACTAGGATATGAGTATACCACACATTAGTCTAGATCTTCATCCTCGGTGAAGTGAACTGACTTTTCATCTTTAGAATAATATTTGGTTTTCATCTTTTGACAATAACGATGAAAATAAGGGCATACATATGATAGCTGGCTTGATATTCGCAATCCGTATGAATGAAGCAATGGACATGAATATAAAATCGAGTCGTGCAGTACCGCAGATCTTCTCACCTTCAATGATATCAAATGACCCATCATCACTACAACACTATCATCACTCCGACGCTTGTGCTCCACAGTTACTGTAGATGTCATCATAACGAGCATTATTCTGCTCTCATCTATATTTTTCCGTCTAGACTAACGTCAGGTATTCAGCAAGGTGCGAAGCACGTCTATATTACTGCCCGGGTCAAAGAACGGGTAGCAGTTTTTAATAGGAATTTTTGCCAGACACGCATATTGTGAAGGCAAACAAGGTATTTTATTCTTCACTATTTTAATTTTATCGCTTTTTTGCATTACACCTTTACTTTCATCGCGCTTGAGAAATTCAATCAGTTCATAGAAAATTTCGCTCCGAGTGTTATTACCAAACAAATACCGTCAAATGAATATCATCTCGTACAAATAATTATGATAGTCAGCCTCTTACCGCACTAAATGGCACTCATCGGTGCACTCTAAATTCATCGCAGTACATTCACCGAGTAGTAAATTCAACGAATTCAAATTTATTGAATAGTACATTGATCGAATGGCCAATTCACCACATGGCTATTAAATCGAATAGTGTAAATGGAAGGACAACTGAATACACGCAGAGCTGAATGAAGTATCCGGAAAGAACCTGGCTGGAATGAGCGCAAAATCAGAATAAGCACGAATCGGCATACGTGAGAACTGGAATAAGGAAAAAACACTTGAAAGGTAGCGGAAAATAGCTTAACCGAACCTAGTCTACCCTACCGTACCCTACCCTAACGTAACTTAAAGTAACCAAACCAAATTTAACATAATGTACACACGCGCATATTCTGCTTCACGCATATTCCAATCGCACTCGATCTGGTTGCTCTCGTTCAGCTCTCTCAAATAAGGAAAGTGAATAAATATCATTCAATGAATTTGTCATTCCATCAATTTAAAATTCAATGAATTTACCAATTATTGTTGCTAAATGTACCCATGATGAAGTTATCGGCTTCTGCACCCATCAGCTCGTAAAAAGTGGTAACAAGGAGAGAATGGCCTTGATTTTTTATTAATATCAAAATACTAAGAAGCATTACCTTCGACTGTACAGTCTTAAAACAACGTTTCCTCTTCATTCGAATGTAATCCAATACCATGTCACACATACGCAATTAATTGTTTGGATATAAATATATCTACGAGCATCCAGCAACTCTGGGACTAAAAGCTTAATTTGTGGTCATGCATAAAATGTTAAATGTCTGAATCAAGTCTCCAATTGAATCAGATTTACGTTGAAAACAGTAGAACCGATCCGGGGGATGAAAAATCCTACAACTACCTGAGCTGCACATTTGCAGGAAGGTAAGACAACTTAAATTTAGTTTAAATATTTTTTCTCAATTCTGCGCAGATTTTGAGTGATCCTCTATGCTATAAAATTAAGATCCAAGCTGGCGAAGTTGCCGAATTAAGGCACGAAACTTACTGGTTTCGTTTCCATACTTTTATTGACACTAAGTATAAAGCCGAGTCGATAACTCCGAGAGTTGAGGTAAATTTCATAGCGCAATATGGTAAATTTGACCAAATTACAAATTAACTGTTTAACAAATAAATACTCACAAAACAGAATTGTTGGTAATCATTTGCCGAAAGGATTAGGCTATACGCTACAATACATATGGAATACCTATATCAATCGTAAGGCGATTGAACCCAATTAGGTACAGAATGCATGTGGCACAAAATCTAAAAAATGAAATGTGTTCCATTATAAACACAGTGCTGACCAACTAATTTGAAATGAAAATAAGAGTAAACTGTATACAATTCACTTGATAGCAACAATATATCCACAAAAAAATCTATACAGTCAGCAAACAAAATAAAAGTAACAGAATTGTAAGCTATATTACGCTGCACGTGCGTGATAACATTAATACAAATCACCTACCGTGGTACAAATAATGCAGCAAACAAATCACATTTCTGCGCTTACAGACCAAATATTTCAGTAAACTACCGAACAATTCACGAGCCGGCACCTGTTTAACCTGAAAGTAAATTTATCGCCTCCAGAATTTCAAGCGATTTAGAAAGTTAAAAGTGTGCAATGTGATGGCTCATCGATCAAGAGGAGACGTCGTTTTTGGTATATCCAAGGGACTGTTTGTTGTGGTGAACAAAGGGGCTAGCGTAATGGTGGCGATTCATCATTCATTTGACGGTGTTTGCAGTGTCGGACGTGCAAAAAATGGCGTAACATATGAGCAAACGGACGCTTGCTGAGCGGCCTGAAGCAGTGCATCTCGCCAGGAGCAGATTCTATAGTCAAAGCTTTTTGATCCAGAGAGAAGTAGTTAGCTCATTGAACTCAAAGTTTAACCCTGAAACGTAGCGAATTAGACGGTTATTCTCATTGGTACAACACCAGTTTAAGAGATAGTGAGCGAAGCAGTTTTTCATAGTCGAAATCTTTATGATCCGGAGAAAATTATCTCGCTCCTTGCAGCTAAAGTTAAATTTTGTAACATCACAAATTACACGATAATTTTTGTGGGAATGGCACTATTTCAAAGACAGCTAAAGAATCAGATTGGTGAACAATTATTGCGATTCAGAGAAGAACAGTTTGCTTGCTAAATTAATGCTTTAACCCTATAACATGACAAATCAGACGGTAACTTTTGAGAACATACAGCGTTTCATAGACTGCTAAAGAAGCAGGTTCCACGGCCAACCTCTACGATCAGAAAAAGTTGATAGCTTTTTGATGTCATAATTTAACCCTGGAACGTCGCAGATTAGAAATTAATTTCCGTGATAAGAAGAAAGCTGGAATCACAATATGGAGCTGCGATTATAGACCACCGTTGTAACTGTGGATGTCTTCAGATCCAATAGTACCGTCCAAGAAAACAGTCGCAGCCAATGAAAGATAATATCAAATGACATCGGCAGTTAGATTAATGGATTCCGAACGGATATATTCTTCTCTACGTAACCTAGAGTTTCTTTCTCTGCAAACTGCGACTGCATCTCAAGTAGCCAGTATGCGCAGTTTCTGCTTTTTTTATGGTATAGCTTATAGAAAAAATAAAGCATGACAAAGTTATCATTGAAACCTTTCTATTAACAATACATCCTATCGAATGATATTTTATATGTTTAAATTATTCATGGATTAGCTACTAAAAATTAAGGCGCAACAGTCGATTTGTCCGAACGAGACGGCAATCCATTCATAGAAAGACATTTATAAACAAGAACAGAGAGAGCTACAATGGAACCATACAAACCCATAACCGCTCAATAATCTGCATCACAAAAAGCTACGAACTAAATGAGAAGCAGGGAGCGCAGATTTTTCAAAAGCTACCAAACGCTTGCCATTGGCCAAAAGTAGGTAAACATGCCGTGGTGATTCCGATCGTGTCGTTCAATGAACTCCAGCTACATCGAGCACTGACATCAATCTACGTCTTGAGAATTGAAAGTCCAATAACACGGAAAAACTGCTATGAATGTAACTCCGTTTATAAAAGTCCAAGTAAGCCGAATACACGTCTAACAATATCGTTGAAATAAATGAGAACGCTTCACTTGTGGTAGAGTTTTGTCCATAAAGCGACAAGCCACCCCATTGGCCGAAACAAGAGTTTTGTCAGTTAACTTGGAGAAAATGAACTTGACTTCAGTTCACGTGAAGAGTTGAATAGAGTTTTTATATATCGTTGACAGGAGGTCATCAATCACAATTTAGTGATTATTTCTTATACTATACGCTTGTCAACTACCTTGTACTCGACTGTATCATCTTTGGTATTAAAAAAATGAAACTGACGCATTGGCTCCTTGGGATGCGGTCGGAGTTTGTATAGAAAAAAAATGTACTGCATTCGACAGTTTTAAGTAGAAAAGAATAACTCCAATCGGAATACATTAATTCTAACAGCTGACGTTATCCGATGCTCTCTTCTATAGACATCGAGAGTTTGCCTGGATCGTCCACGATGACGAGTTCGAGTATTCTGCAGCGCAATTTTCATAAAAGAAAAAGCTGTAAATCGCTAGGGCACCCGGAAAGGTATTAACATACTCTGTATTGCAGCAAACTGAAAGTTTTCAGGATGGAGAAAAAAAATCGCAAATCATCAGAAGCATCTAGGCAATTTTTCACTTACTCTACAGTGCAATGACCTAAACTTCCTCATAGGGAAGAAATAAAAGTCATAAATCATCTGAGTTATGGGGGAAGATTGCTAACCTAATATATTGGCGGTGAAAGTAGAAACTCAACCACATATTTTAAGGACAAAAGCCATAAATGGCTTGAGTAATTCGAAAATCTTTCAACTGATGTTGCAGAGCAATGTCCAATAACTGTCCTTAAATAAAAAAAAAGAAAAACTTCCAACTACAGCAGTAATGTGGAGAATGGACACCTTTACATCACAATGGACTAACTATTGTTGACGATAGAAGGGCACAGTGTAGCAAAAAAGTCAGAGTTTTGACTTATGAGTATTTTATCACTTTATTATGTTGCTAAGCAAGAACGGTTTGTCTGAAATAAATAACTCGCATGTAAAAAATTTGAAAAGTATTTTGTGATAAAAAAAAGCAAACGTGAGCAATTGCCTCAAGTCTACGGATTTTAAAATCAATATTTAAGTATCTTACCAGCTCACTTTAGCTCTGCGACTCTCTATTGCCCATCGATCAATTAGAATTAAATACATCGTAGGAATACCACTGTAAATATTGCCGGAATAGACTAGAATCCTCGTAGAAACTCACAGCTCGCAGTATAATACGACAGGAGTATAATCGACTTCGATGTTAGGATCTTTCGTCCCAACATTGAATGAGTGACTATTAGGTACTGAACAATACCTTTTCTAAAGCATCACATATTTATAGGAGGCCGACGTAAGTATATTCATTGACTATGATTTACATTATTTCTTCCAAGTCGCCAAGAAATATCTCATTATCTACAAACCCACCAATCTAGGTCTCTTTGAGAGTTCGTCGATAAACAGCATAAATCGTCGCAGCAGCACTTCTCGACGTTTTTAATCAGTCATCAACACGGGTGGGGTGAAGTTCCTAGAGCCTGCCAGTTCTTAGTCACTATTCCATACTTTTTGAAGGAGATAACAAAATACTGGCAACTAGCTAACTATGATCTGCTATTTAGTAGTTAATAAACATAATATAAAACATAACGCATCACCGACCACTTGAGAATGCGCAACAGCATTTCCGATTTGCAACACGGCTTTTGAGATATGTGAGATGAACTTTAGCCAGTACTATATGGAAAAATTTCTCGAGAGTTAAGGCTATTTATTACAAGGCAAATGCAGTTGACCTTATCTATTTATAAGCGTTCAAAAATTTGATACCGTCCCTCACACGCGCTGATTAAATATCTAGAGGTTCGTTATCCAAATCGAGTATGCACACTGGCTCTATCCTAGTTTCACCATAAGCAAGCGGCATGTGCAGCTCGAAGGAATAGGATAAAAAAATCAGTGGAATCCCGCGTCATCGGGTGTTCCACAAGCGAGCTTGCTTGGCCATATTCGTTCATCACTTACGTCGTCAATTTTCATTTCAACATCTTCCGCATTGTTAGTAAATTTGTTGTATATGCGTTTCGCACATACAACATTCCAATGTGTTAGCCTTAACATTCAAATGTAAAGATGCATTCTTTGTATCACGAGTTCATGCCTAGAGGATGTAGCCACGGCCGGCTTCTTTAGGTCAGAGCTTCTAAGATAAAGAACTTAAAAGGTCGTTTATGACCATGCAAAAATGTGCTGGTTACCAGCACGGCCTCTGAGTGACATGTGTACTTCTCAATGACCTTCCGGCCGGAACCTACATCAGTAAAAGCTGTCTGTCAAAGCCTGTAGCCAGAGTTTCGAAGATATTTGTTATTCTCGTAAACATACTGTAATTTACCGGTGGATTTTCGACTCGAATCAGGCGGAAGCTACTGGTGCTCCAATGAAGCCGGCAAATCAATGATATTTAAGGTGCTTGCATGATCAAGCGTCAGCTCAATTCGGTACTTGGCATTGCAGTACCAACATTGCTTACGGCATTCTGCCAGTAACACTATTTAGATGTACACCTTGTACTCTTTGTCTGCATCTATCAAGTTGCATACTTGCTACTTATTATTGGATCTTATCTTCTAAGTCTTGTGTAATAAGATGTAAATTAACCAAGAAGATCTTATCGACATTCCTTCACCAACCAGCACTGTAGCCTGAAATTCACTCTCACAACCAAGTACAGTGACGAACTCAATTAGAACTCACGCACGCCAAGAAATATAATATATTACAAAATTTAAGGCTAACACTAAACTCTCCAACTGCGACCTACTGGACACTAACGGAAAAAAACCTAAATAGCTTTACAGAAGAGATTCCAAGTCGGCAGATGAGCTTCAGTGTCAAATATCTAATGATCAGCATTAATATATAGGTACTTGACATTGATTCAAAATAAAAACGTAAATGACCGCATTTCTGTGGCATGCTTAACTGCAGGCATACAACGACTTATTTTTTCTTCACTGATGAACTTCTTCTAATGCCCAGGTACTGAACACTGCAATTTTATGCTTAACATACAAACCCCACGAGATGCATACAGTGCACGAAGCCTGACTCAATTTCATTATAAGTATTTTTTATGAACTTTAACAGAAGCAAGTAGAAGTAATCCTGAAATGTGCTGTTCCCTTCAAGCTTAAGAAATCCACCACTTTACGAAACTTCAATTATAAATTATACCATAATTTGAAAAAAGGCAAAAGGTGAGATTAAACTGCTCATAATTCCATTATGTGTAAAATAAACTTTAAAACCTATGTGGTTCCAAGATGACGCATATAAAAGAATCCCAGTGACAGAAAATGCAATAAAAATCCAATTCATAGAAGTTCCTATTAGTGGGTCTCCCAAAATCCAGGTTCACAGCAATATACAACCATGGGATAATATTCTACTTACAATTAATGCGCCTGCTCAACATCTTGCTCAGCCGTCCACTGCGAAGCTGTCGTGTTTTAAAGGTTTTACTGGGTTGAAAATGGCTGCTTGAAAGGATTGAGGAAAAGGGAATAGTATCGCTTCTGCACTCCGGGTTCTGAGAATTAAAATAAAGGGTTATAACCAACAAAGGCTTACTTTATCGCTCAGTTAAGTTTTTAAAAGCAGCAGTTGCCAGGAGGCGAAAAGCTCCGCATGACGCAAAGAAAACCAATATTTGAGGTCGGCATCTCTATGCGCTTCACTTCCCTCAGTGAAGTCTCTACACAAGTGAGGAAACTTACGAGACCAATGAAGCGTGTAATAGAGTTGCTGTCTAAATAACCCGTGGTTTGGACCATGCTTAGACTCTTCTCTCCAAACAATACTTGTGCGACGAACATCAGTAAGCTAGGCGCAGGGGACGATAGTTAGTGACCAATGAAAACAATGCCTGCGAGATCAAGGATCGCTAGTTTTAGGCACAAATAGTGGCTTTAATATAAATAAAAATTCTTGTGCACTGAACATCGTAAGGTGAGAGCCGAGACGATAATTAGTGAACAATGAAAACAACACCTGTGCGGTGATCGTTCGAAATTTAGACTGATGCAATGTTGGTACACGATGCAGTGATCTCCAACAAAACCAAATGCTTATGCGATGAACATCCGTAAACTGGACGTAGGGACAGTTGCTAGTGGTATCAATTAAAGTAATTGTTGCCCGCTGCACACCTGCTGTAGGGCTTAGAAACTATGTCTCACACATAAAAAAAGAATGTAACTACTAGTATAAATAATTGCCTGTGACCACATGTACCACATATAGTACTCATTACGGTCTTAGACAATCATTGACAACATGGAGGAGACCCCAATAATAATAATAAAACATCCGTGAGCTGGGCTTACAATTTAAGCAGTATTTGTAGCAGGATGCTCATATGATTGAACATTATGGCAGGACACCCACATACCGAGTAATGACCACTGCACAGTAGGTAGTCAGAGCAGAATCTAGCGTATATCTATATTACCTCCGCAGAGGACGTTCCGTTTTTGTCGTATTCGTCTGTCACCAAGATAACTCAAAAGGTATGGACGGATCTTTACGAAATTTACAGAGATTGTTAGGCATCTTAGCAGCAACAGACGATTAACTATTGGTAAAGATCCGCTCAACCGTTTACTTGTTTGCTGGTCTACCTATTATTTTTTTATTTATTTTTTTTTTGCAGTACCAGAACTCGAAAACTCGTGCACTTATTGTTATGAAATTTACAGTTGTTAGCGGAGGTATGCACTATCAGAGTGTTTAGTATTAATGTATTATGGTAGGCAAACCAGATAGGATGATTGTTCTACGATGACCTATAAGTATATATTTACATACATACGTAACTTACACAATTTAGACAAATTTGTTCATGGTAAATATTTTCCTTGTTAAAGTTGGAGCATCGGACTAGATCAAATGTACTTATGGTAAACATTTCCTTTCTAACTTTAGGCACAACAAAAGGATCCTTGTATTTGATGCCTTATTTAAAAAAAAATATGTATATGCATAGATCGAAAATACCGGAATTACATTACAGTAAATTGTTAAATCGACATATGATGTACATTTTCATTGTCACTTTGGCAACAACGGACCAAATGAATACATTATTTCTAAAAAAAATTCAACGTTTATTTTACAATATTACGGAATAAGCTTAATCAAAATAACATATTCTACACTCAGTGAATCAATGGCCAGCGTGTTGTTGGGACTACGAATAGGTGGTGTAGTAAAAAGTGGCTGTAAATGGGTGTCCTACTCCGAGTGTTTCGTTTCTCTCGCTGTCCAGGTAAAAAAGCACCTTGTCGATGCTGCTGTCAGGGCCGTCCATCATGATCCAAAAAGGGGTATAAAACCCTGTCGCTTCGCTATCGTTACAGCACCTGTGCAGAAAACCTTTGCGTATACGCGGAAAAAAAAAAGAAAAAAATCCAATTCCGGCAGTTCCTAAAGCCGCAGAATAGTGCAGAATGCTTGCTGACGTCACTGCCCTGATGCAGGAAACCTTTCTCTAAGCACAGAAACCTTGCTATCACTTTCTCGTCTGCGCAAAAAGTAATACAGATGATGTTATGGAAAAATATGCAGAAAACCTTGGTGTAAGCACAACAACCTCTCTGTCGGTACCACATTAATTCAGAAACCTTTTGTTCAAGCACAGTAAAATCGCCATCGATACCACATTTGCTTTATCAACTTATGTGTATAAGAATAACAGTTTAGCCATCGTTACCACGTTGCTGCAGTAAACCTCTGCGCACACTCCAAATCTCGCTATCGTTACCATCCTAGTTCAGAAAACACTTGCGTAAGCACAGAAAAATGAAGAGAAGTTCCAATGGCGGTAGTTCCTCTGCCACAGAATCGTGTATACAGCTGTTTGTTTAGCTAATGACGCTCTGTTAATGGTTATTGCGAGTTCCCGAGGTAAACAGAGCACGCTGTAATACTCTCATTGATTGTAAACACTAGTGTGGCTGGTGTGTTTGTAGTTACGATTATTATCCTTTGCTGCATGGAAGGGGACTCCAGAAGTCCTGCTCGCAGGAGCTCCACGCAAGAGAAGGATTTTGGGCAAGTTTGCGTTGTGCCGTCGATAAAAAACGTGGTTAACCTGTGTTACCAAGAGCATTTCGGTTTATACATTGTACTCATACAACATTGTCGATAATATGGTTTCACATATTAATTTTCTATTCACCCAATAGATCTCAAGATAGGTACATTGCGGAAGACGTTTCTGGCTCTGTCGTATTGCTATACCGAAAAAGCAAAAAGCAATTTGGGCATTTTCGGAATTAATTTCATTGCTGCAGAAAGACTACTATTTCTCACGTTTCAGGGCTAATATTTAACAATGGTTTAGAAATTATCACGAAGCGTTCTGGAAAACAGACAGCCATGACGGACTCGGCACAAACATAGATGCGACGAAAATACCATAGGCGGATTTTTTAGATCGTCAGCGGCCGCTTGTGGTCCGGCGCAAGAAAAAAAAAAAGGACGAAGGTTTGTGTTATGTGTCTGGCTTATCTATCCTGTGAAAAATCCATTATTTTATGTGTTCAACAGACACCCCAGGCAGACTTTCCTTTATCATATGTACCAGCAACCTCACATCTTTTCCAGTTTCAACAGCAACACGCATCACCGCTGGCACAGTTACGTTAAACAGTCACCTACGACAGACTTTCCCTTGTCGTTTCTACAAGCTCACATCTTTCTCATTTTCAACAGCAGCCTCCGCACTGGCGAGCAGATGCGAAAAAATACATCATTTTACCCGCTAAACAGTCACCCAGGACCGACTTTCCCTTAACATTTCTGCAAGCTCACATCTCTCCCAATTTCAACAGTAGCCTCGGCTCCGACGCAGATATCATAACAATTTCAACGTATTTACTCGAAGGAAAACGAAGTCTTCCTCGGGAAATTCTCCTGAAATCCATGTAGTCCAGGCCAACGATTCACGGCTCGGTAAAGACGATATTTTTATGCCGGCCAGCAGTCAGAAATCGCCGAATTTCTCGTTCCATAACGCCGCCCAAGTCGCCCCTATTGTTGGATAAATCTTCTCTATTGCTTTTGGAACTCATGACATAATCTCTCCTATAAAAATGAGCGCATCATGACGTTAATTACAACAGCTTCCTTTATGGCCTGAGCAAAGGATTGAAAAGAGGGAGAAAAAGTATTTCTGCAGAAGATAGAAAATTTTGTAATTTCCAAATGAAGTTGTTTCATAATAGTAACTAAACAATTCCAGTCGCTTAGGAATGAAAACTATGCATATACGACAAATATAGCAAAAGGGATTTTGTACATAAAATATCAGTTTCCTGATTTGAAAAAGACCATATGGATCCGTGATAAAATTGAAAAAAGTAGAATGTAATAAATTATTGCTCTACCAATCATCTGAAGGTGCAGAGTTTCCTTCCTATGCAAAATGATTCACTTTCAGCAACTAACTGGTACAAAAAGAGGTTAATTGACAGCAGGATGCAAAAAAAAAGCTGTAACAGACTAATAGTAAATTTCTCAGTGAGTCCAAACATTTGTTTGTGCAAATACCTATGTGTATTGATTCGAAGATTGGAGGACTCCCCGGCTAGGTCATTTTGGAGAAGAAAGTAAGAACCTTCTAAGATAAAATAAAATAAAACTAAAATCCCAGAAGGCTTTCTTACTTTCCCCTCCAAAATATCTATGTAAACAACAACATTGCCAAGACATTAGAGACGATTCTTGAATAAAATTGAATGCGTATTTCGTATTACCAAATTTCTCTGGGAATTCGATAGTGTTATGTTAGATTTTTTACTCCTAAAAGAACACATACATACAAACTGGCAACCCTAAAACCTGACTGATTCAAAATAAACAAATAACCAATAATATCGTGCAGTGAGGTTGCGCTTAGAAATTGAGATTCTAAAGTTTGGACCACCTCTAAAATCAACAACACGAAATAATCAAATCACTGAGCTCTCGCAAATCAAGTTATTTTGAGAAGAAATGTCACCGAGGGCAATCCAACAAAAATGCGCCGCATTATAAAAGGGAGAAAGCGATCCGGATTGTCGAGGGCGCTACTGCATACGGAAGCCACAAAGAAGCAGCGGAGGAATCGGGAGGGCATCGATAGTAGAAAATGTGAACGGGAGGTACGACTTCTGAAGAGACGACTAATGGACAATCTACGGTCGCTCTAAGACAGTAGAGACCAGCAATTGAATTTTTTGGTTTTCGAGGTCCTGGCAGTGATAAGCTACAGAAAGGAAGACGTGATGGAAGATCTTCAGAAAGGGTGTAGTGAATGGAAACAGTGCTTTGAAGTTAGGAGGTCCTTTCAGTCCTGAGGAGTAAATGGAAACTCCACAAAAGAAGAGATAAACTGAGGTCTGCAGAAAGACAGTTTCAAATGGAAACAAAACTTATAGGTATAAAATTCCTTTCTGTAATATATCCAATCGATAAAAATGAAGAAATCATGGAAGATTTTCACCAGTAGCTATTAAGATAGTACCGACGGGCAGCAGAAGTATTAGTTGAAACGTCTTCTGTAACAGCACTAAGACAGAGCCCAATAGCAGCAAGGCTTTTAGACCTCGGGATCTATTTTAGTTCTGAAGAATATGTGGAAGCACTGGAAGGGTGAAAAATGATTAATAGTGCACGATAATTATTTTTTTTATGAAGTGCAGACAAAAAACAGAGCTCGTTGCATCCAAATGCCATTCGGTGTCGAATAATTTATTTGACGTTAAAAACATGCTGGGCGATGTAGCTCCGACAAAATATTACCGATGCTTAAACAGTGACATGACTACCGAAATACCGAGATGTTGAAGAGAATATAATTATGGCACGGCATTGCCGAAATGCAACAGAACGTTTAATTTTCGACAGTCTTGGACGCGCAAACAACAAAGCAAGTCTAGAAAAAGCAAAGCGATGATTGGCGGTTTCTACTTCTTGTCTAACAACATTCAACGCAACGCCAACATGACATTAACTTGGTCCCAATGGCATGGGTTTTAATTAATTACTGGGAATCGACTTTGCACTTCCAAAAGAACATGCCGCAAGTCGACAAAAGTGATAAAACAGCAGTGACGAGAATCATTGCTTCATTTTAGGTAATTTGCTTTACACTACCTGCAAATTCATTTCTTGGGAATAAAGAGAAGTATGTATCTGTAGGTAACTAATATTATTGTCGCACAATGATACTGCTATTGGTTCAGTGCTACAGGGTAGTACACTGCTACTGAATAATAATCTAAACAATTATATTGCCTCCAAATTAAGAAAATAATTGCTAGATGTTGCAGAACTCACTTCAGAGCCGATTTACGGATAAGAAATTCATAAACGTTTGCATACGCAAGTATACGTGAATTAAAGCTACGTTGGTTCGACGCAAATCCGTCTACTTCCAAACCCATTGTACTTCCAAATTTAATTTTCAAAATGGGACGGAAGTGAGAGTACTCTTTCTAAAAGATGTCTTAAAGCAAGTACAAATAACTACGAGACGTCAAAGAAACACCCCTGCAATTTCCTCTTGCTACCCCAGTTGCCTGCTGGCAAACCCAGAAAAGATTTCAAAGATTTCCAGCTCGTCTGAACATTGCGGAGGATCAAAGCAGAGCAGTCAGTGCCTTATTCCATTTTCTTGCGCAACGGAGAATGTTGCAGCGAAGTGACCATCTTGTGTGCATTTTTGTCCAATTAGGCTGAGCAAACCGCACTGTCTAATCTGGTGGGAAGAGCCTCAATATTAAAACTTAGCTCAATGTAGCGTGAATATTTTTATTCCGGAAGGTACACGAGCTAGTAACTCATTTCGATATGAAGCAAAATAAATTAATTAACTCCTTGCACCCTAAAGCAAGCCAGTGACAAGTTTAACCTGAATATATATATATATATATATATATTTTTTTTTCGATCATGAACAGAGCACGAAATAATGAAGCTTAGCTTAATGCAACGTGGATATTTCTGTTCTGTTGAGTAGCTACACCAACTAATATATCCTAACAATTAACAATTTAAACTAAAATATGCTAAATAAATCTTGCCCCGTAAATAAGCTATTGCTAACTATAAACCTAAATTTTCATTCTTGAATACAGCATGAATGTCGTAACTAAATGCAATGTGTTAGTAATATATATTATTTTGCACATTAGAATAGAGAGCAGCTGGCTCCCATAGCGTGCCGCGATGATCTACTCTATATTTACAGTCACACTCTGGCTAGAAAACTTTTTTCGAAGCAGTTTTTTAAGCAAACATAAAGTTGCTTTTTTAAGGGCATACCGTACAAATCATGCGATTTATTTAGGTGCGGTGTAAAAATTTTAGCTATATTAGACAGAAGGTGATACCTTTTAACACAAAAACTATATCAGTGTACACGGCCTATTAAAATGAAGGCAATTAATTTGTATCGACACTACATCATTGTTCACGCTGACGGTCTATTTGCGAGGGGAGACTGAATAGTTCCTTCGACTACAGTATTATGAATAGGTCTTCGCTTTCAAATATCACATCTGGAGACGTGAGAGTGAGGCCAACCATTTACTTTGGCGAGGGATTACGCTGCTCTTTCCTGTGCTGCTCAAAGTACCACGAAACTAAACATCATTGTTTCAAACTAGCTTGCAACGTCGTCCATGAATATTTCCCTTGACCAGTTATGCCCACGATAGAGATAGACTGTTTCTCAGTAAGTATAAGACTTTAAAAATGGAAGGGTAAAGCAAAGGGACAAAGTAAAATAAATGCATTGATACAGTACGATCAGTGTTACAGAGACTAATTTATTTGGTTAAATCTACCTTTTCTCCGTATTGGTGTTCAAGGGAAGCGAAGTAAGGAAGGGACAGGAGCCTTTATAAATACATGGAACCTTTCTGACGTGACTGTGGAGACTAAAATCGGAAGAGAAGAAACCGAGCACAACTGAGAATCTTTGCGGTTGCAGGCAAGTAAAAAAAGTGAAGCAACTAATCGTAAGATAAAAAAAAACGACACAAAGGCTGAAGTGCCCTACACACTGCACATGCCGCCAACTCAAACTCAGTGCACTGAGCCCAACTCATGCCAATTCGCACAGTGTGTGGGGATGCTCATGAAACAACTCAAGCCAAATTTCTAGGCATGAGTTGAAGTTGGAGCTGTTCAGATTCTCCTGATATTAGTGGGCGGAGCTTCCAGTTTGTACTGCACAAGGAGGATTGTTATCTCTATTCAACCTCCTTGGAACTGCTGACTGACGATTTTTAGCAGAGAAACTGAGGGATTGGGCTTGCGCTGGGTGTGGGGAAGCAGGCTTGCACACGTCGCAGCTCCAACCGTGCATGTGCTTCAGTTGGAGTTGGCGGCATGCGTAGTGAATGGGCCCCTTACGATAATCTAAGGACTCTCCACAGCCAAGGATAGGCGCACCAAGCCATCGTATAACTAGAGTCCTCGCGGAAAATTACAACCCGCAGCTTAACATAAGCACTACCACCCCGAAAAGAGTTTGAGATGCATTCAGAACCCCAAAAATCTTTACTGGTGGGGTGTAGACTCCCGAGTAGAGCATCTCTTACTCGCCAATACAGCACCGCCTTTATTTTGCAGCAGGGGGTTGTACCTATGTCTTATTAATTGTGCGTGTTCCTCCCTCTGTTCTTTAGTGAGTAGCTACGTCAGTAACACTTCGTCACAATGATGCGGTGGGTCAGCAGTTGGGCACATTAGGGGATGCTATTTAAAGCTGTACTATTCTCACAGGTTAATGATACAGCGCTGTCTAAATAGGATGCGGAGAAGAGAGAGAGAGACTTTGACTTCAAGCTATTACTTGTGTACAGAGTTTGGGCGGCCACAAAACTGAAACGGAACCAGAACCGACGTACGTCTTAACCTCCTAGCTCGTTGCCCACCTATAGTTGACTGGCTGCGTTACATTGAATACTACAGGGTTTCCTCGACTTGTGCGAGTTCAGCTAAGATTTACTCTGTATTTTTCTATTTTCTAACTGTTCACAATCATTACAAAATTTGTATTATTTAGTAATTTCTATTCATACAAAGCAGTCAATAACTAAAGTTTTTTCTTGGTTTCAAGTTGAAACAATGTTCTTTCAATACCTCCTCCCAGCGTTTTCTCTAATGTAGCAATATTAAGCAGTTTTCTCGGAAGTTATTTGTTAAACACAACGTCTGGTACTCGACTTGCCCAAATTTCGAATTGCTGATGACCCAATTACTCACGCAAGCCGGACTACCTGTATAGTAAATTGCTTAACTGCCCTCGCCTGCTCTCCCAGCCTCGTCAAGGACGGCAATTGGAGCAACGACACCTTCACCTCCTCACTGGACAGCGGCCATATCGCTACTGAGCCGCTCTTGCTGCCAAGACATGGCCAGCTAATGGGATAATTGCTTTGGCATGCTTTGGAAGCCGTGAAAGCGGAAGGACGGATACACAGACACGTTGAAAAACTCAACTACCCAACAAAAACTCCACGGGCTGTAAAGACTAAGCGGCCCTAATTAGGATATTCTTGCATTAACAATACATCAGACAAGTAAACACTGACTGATATTTCTACAGTATTTTTGTGAGGACTTTTGTGGCACCGATGACATCCCACCTGATCTTTTTTTGCATCAAATCGAATGTTCGTACCTGTAGTGTGTTTCCGGATTTCTGAAGCAGGGAGATGAAAAATCAGTACAGTCTATAAAAGTGCGGCACGCCCTGAAATCGTTGCTATTTGGTCCTGGGCTCTCTCGTATAAATGCTGTGGCTGCACGTATAACTCGTGGCTGGGTTCACAAAGCGCAGTGTAACTTGGCGTCACACACGGCATTTAGAAGATGAGCAGGCACAGTCCATGTTTTAGTTAGCTAGGTTCACACGTTTCTTATTTTTCATGGTGTTTCTCGTTTATCGCTTAAATTATTTTCATAGTTTTTATGTAATACAAATAAAAGGCGGATTTATATAAGAAGTTGAAGCTCTAATGAAAGTCATTATGATAGTATACTTTATATAGTCGATTACTTAGAAGTGTTTCCCAATTTTGTTGTTGGGAGAAGTCCGCCAGGGACGCCATAGGCCGCTTCTGTCTATATCCGTCGCTTTATCAGTTTACCACAAGAACCAACCACTGCTATAAATCGTAAACTCTATTACTGATGATCTTCCGGGGTTGTATTAATTTTACAGTGAAACCAATAAATAACTTTCTTACCTCTTTTCCTTTGTTAAAGATTTGAAGTTAAACGAATGAAATTGCTGGTGTTTCGGTGGCCCTTTAAACTTGTGAAAATAGTACATTACAGTATCATAATTCCAGTGCCGTGTAGATATCTCCAGCTACACCAAGAAACAAGATGACGTCATAATGGCCTCGAACGGTCGAGCTGAGGTGCGCTCTATCAGTTGTGCGGTGCGTGTGTGTGTTCAAGACGGTACTGTTAAACAGAAGGTACAGGCACATAGATCTTCAGTACTTTTTGAGGGGAGGATGGACTGCCACACGTCCTACTAGCCCTCAGTATTCTATACGTCGTATGGCTTAATCGTTCGTGTGCACGTTACACTTTCGGCATAAGTAAGGGAAAATTAGTGTGTCCAAGATACTGGCTCGGGAACAAAACACGTCGGGTTTAAGCTGCCACGCCCAAGGAGCTTTAATAGAGAAGAGGGAGCCAGGATCGAGCCTCGTCCGAGAAGCTCAAGAGTCGGGTGTGGCTGCAGCCAGTCGCCGTTGGCACCAATCGCATATCAGTACATCAGTTTGTATACTGCTCCCCCGTAAAACTCGCTGCTTCCTGTCACTTCCACCAATGAGATTCATGAACGTGTAACAGCCACACTTGATCTGATTGACTCAATTGCTAATCTAACTATGCGAGCCGCAGGGCTCCCTCCTACCTATTGTAGCTCGTTGGCCACGCCTCACAGGGCACAGATTTCCTGTCTGAGCTGCAATACATTCTCAGACTTCGGAGACATTACACGGGTCTGCGTATAAATGAAAACTGAAGCTACTCTTCTGGGGAATTTCCACGGATCTCAACTAACTGGCATCTATTGCCCTGCCTGTTGTCTCTCAAGGAAGTCAATAATAATTGCGGCACGACACTACAGTACTTTGCTGTCGACACGTACCACACGACTCATCAGTAGTAGCCTTAAAATACTGGCTAGGCAAAGACGTTACGAACACGGCTACCCATTCTATAACCCCCCAAATTTTATTTTGGTCCTTATACAATGAACCTGATATTGCATAAAGGAAGAAACCCGTTGTTTTTCATGAGGTCTGCACTGTTATTGCTGCCCATAAATATGAGCAATGTCCGGTAATGGGTTGAGACAGTTCGAATGTGCTGCCTGTCGTACAAGAGTAGTTTAGTGGGGGAAAAAAATGCGTCATCGAAAGACGGCCAAAGAAGCCTTCGTACATAATGCACGTCATCACCGCTAGCACAAATGGAAGCAATCAAGTGTGACAGCTTCGTACTTACATCATCGCGCACCCAACTTCACTGAATGTATCTTCTAACAAACCGTATTCTATAATAGTGGAATAAACCCGTTAACGAAATAAAGTAGTTTCAGTATCATTTTAATTTGGCAGAAGTGTTGGATGGACATACTCGGGATAATCCGTCATCAGACTAAATGTATAACCATTGATTTAATGCGATGATGACTATTCCGATGTATGCGTGAGCTATGATGCTACGGGCAGCTGAGCAGCGGCAGCAGCATTTGTTGGTGCTCAGTGTGTATCTTCATCAACTCTTTCTCTCGCGGCACAAAATATACGCAACGCTCTTAATAATGTTATTGATACGAGATATACGGGATTGTTGTCATAAATTAAAGGGTTAACTTTAAATTTTTATCTCGTATAAGTAGACTTTCAAGTAAAAAGTTTACCTGTTTAATTGTGCCGAGCTCCCCCTCTTAACATCTCTAATGATAATAATGTTCATTACTTATTCAGAGGGACTTCACTAAAAAATAGACTCTGCATCATACTGCCATTAGAGGGAATTAAATATGAATTGCTGAATGTAATTTAAGCCATTGCAGGAGCAAATTGATTTTGATTATATTTCATAGCATCCATTTCCATATAGAAATTCAATTAGAGCCATAACAGTTATTGCACACTGTATACGATACCACAAAAGGTAAAATGCATGCATTCAAATTTATCTAATACGAGAGCAATGTTGAAATGGCGGCGAGCGTTGGCATAAATTTGTCAGGTATCTAAATCACACCACCGACACAGGTCATTTTGTAATGCTAAATTTATTATTGATGAGCGGCAAAGATTCATTCACCCGCTGACATGCCATTAGAGTGCAAACCGACAATTCCTGTATGACATGTAGTGCCAGAAATTTCTGAATTATAAACGGCTTCTGACTGAGGTTGCGTGCAAACTTAAAATTCGAATGTTGATGACGAACTGGCAATTTTAGCAGAATGTGGAATTTCGCTAGGAGTATTATTTTTTACTCGGAGGGAAAAACATAATATTGTTAAAGCATAATGTATGTAAATATGAGAGACCAGAGTCAGCACTGTACTTATTTAAGTAAAAGTTTACATTCAACAGAGAGACAACAGAGAGCAGAGAATGAAACCACTCTTGCCAAATTACAATAGAAATTTAAATAAGATCAAAATGAGGAGCGTACATGTAAATAGTCGCGATCCTAAAACAAAAAAATAACTACATAAGTTAAAGCAAGACGAATGCTGATAGATTACTAAATAATAGTTCTCAAGCAAATATGTATGTACAGTCGAATGAGAACCTGAACTGAGTAGAGTTATGATTCAGGGTTGTAGGAATATAATTCAGGGCTGTAGGAATGTAATTCAGGGCTGTAGGAATAAATATCTGCAAAGATTAGGGAACTGAGAACTAACTCAAGTTTTCCTAGTCACCTTTTACCGTCTTTGGTCTTATATCAAGTAGTGCTATTGGTCTCGGAAATAATATTTAATGATATAAACGGCAAAGTGTTAAGGCAAAAAGCAATAACTGACCCCTTTAACTTAAGGCGAAAAAACTTAGCAGTACTGCATTTAAATGAATAACAAAGTAATGGTATTCATAGTAGCGGTAAAGGGGTCATAAGTTCGAACTTTATTCGCACGTCAGTCTCTATCTAAGCGTCAAAGTTACGTGACTTATATAGAAACGACAAAACTTTTACAAACTTAAAGTTTGTTTTCGACCAATAAATTTATATGGTTTAGCATGAAATTTTGATAACATCAATGACTAATATTCATAGCTCAAGCAAAAGTGCCACACAGGCGCTGTATACGTTTCCAGTTGAGAATAAAATTTAGAAACTTATGTAAGAATATTCTTCGTAGTAGTACAAGTCCCTCATTAGCAAACGTTTTTCACCAGTCGTAGTAGGTATAGTTGAATACAAAGTATCCAATCAATTTAAACGAAGAGATAGTCATCATCGTAACAGAAAAATCATAATTTTATTTACTGCCCAAGCCATTTCCTGGTCCCAAAGGTGTGTAATATCCTCAATGTCTTACACAAAATAGCATTCAACTCGTGCTGAAATAAAATGAAAACCAGGGCAAATGACATCAAATTCCAACATTGCCCAATGTTATCATATTCCCTGAAACGTGGGCAATGGTTCCTGTGCTAGTACAGCATAGAACCTAAAATTCGCATGCTGATTCTAATACTCATGGACATGTAAGTGATATCTGCCGCAGCATGTTGTAGTGCATGAAGTTCTATTTTCGGTAATAAGAGTAATTACTATGATGGTATGTATATCGTACAGCAGAAAGCTCTAATATTATTAGAAATAAGAGGACGTCTTGCTAACGTATTTAATATTACATGGTATTGTAATCCTGACAGAAATATGGGTAATGAATGTTCTTTCATTTCCATAGCTCACAAAGTCACAATATTCATGGAAATACAAGGGGCAATACTGGCAGCACATTCGCGACCAGCGACCGTCAGCAATACACTACCTTTTCTTAAGAACACTTCTGCAATATCTTTGAGCAAAATATGAACATTGCCTCAGTTAGAGAATTTCACAATAGATTTTTTTATAGACGACGAAATGTGTTTCACTCATTACTAGATATCCGATTTTCCCGCAGTGCCTCCAGTCCCTGACTCTAAACTGAAGGTTGAGAAAAAATTTTTACAACTTAAAAAAGTAGCAACTTTGTGATGACCCAGAAAAAAAAAACTATTTCTCCTACATGACTGCTGTACCTGCACCTGACCCACGAACTACTGACCTACATTATACATATAGCTACGCGTAGTATTTCGCAGACACGCACATATACCGATCCGTTTGCAATCCGCCCTTCACGCCCGGAACTATTATTTACAAGTAGTATTTAATGTGCATTATAAATATACCTCTATGAAGTTATTTCCTTGCAGGATTACAGTGTGACTACTAAGTGATATCGCGATGTCGCTGCATACGGCGCATTTAAAACTAATTTTTCTAAATAAAAAAAAAATTGTAAACATATCAACACATCGTGTTCATGTTTTTGGACAGCATTACCAGCCCTGTTCTTACGAAGAATATAGTTATGATTTGAGCGTTAAAGGCCAAACAAAGACAAATTGTCATGGACAAATATTGAAGTTGACTACTGATATATATAGTTAGGTATTCGGATGCTTTCAGAGACTGAAGTGCCTCTGAAAAAAAAAACACTATTTTTGCGGTAGTATGTTTTCAATTAACGTAGGTATATTTAGGCGGAGTGTTTGTTACCATCCAAATAGAAGATAAAGGAAGAAGGGACATGTATTTTGTTACACAAAGAGAACAAAAAAAAAAAAAACGGTACTAAGAGCAGCAGAAAGCCCGCATGAATATGTAAACAATGGAGCATGGTGGACAGGAAAGAAAGACCCCGCGAAAGTCCAACTATAAGTTTAAGATAGCTCCACAGAAAATATACCTTCAAATTTTGCTTAAATTATTAACAAGTAGTTTCACATAACACAGCTGCTAACCTCTCATGAATCTTTTCTGATATCATTATTACAAGAGTTTTTTTAAATAACACTATATGGAACGTGTCCGAATGGCCCTTTCGGCTGGGAAAGGATTAACTATTATTGTACCGTTGACAATGGGTCAACACCGGAGAAGACCTCCCAGATAATTATGCCATAAGGTAGCTAATCATCATAAACATTACATGCTACGTTTTTCAGCACATCAACGTCATAGTGCACTATATAACAACATATCTGCGTCTTATCACGAGCGAAAAACTATATCTGTATATACGATTAATAAAGATGAAGTAATTACTGTAGAACTATGTAAGCGACTTTGAAGCTACTACGCCCTTGTTCACTGAAAATTATCTATACCAAATCCTATATTTGTTTGTTTTGAAGTAACGAAGGGTTTCGAGAAGCCATACACTAATGTAAAACTGCACAATGCTGAAAGTTTCTACGTCGAAGACACTGTTCATGTAAAGACTAACTGCATCTTAGCCCTTAGTACCAAAAATTTTTCAAAAAAAAAGCAGATACAAAAGTTCAAAAATAAACAGTGTTGCGTTTCCTATAAATTATAGTGATTAATAAAGCTTGAGGCAGAGCGTTAGATAAATATCGAGATAGTGATTAATGAGCCTTGAGGCAGTGCATTAGATGAATATCAAGACTCTTCTTTGGTGTCCTTTCATTGCGCTACTGATGCTACAAAGATATTCTTGTGAACAAAATTCTAATGAGGAATAAAGCTTCATAAGAAGATGTAAAGGATTACAGTCGATGATTCAAGAGAGTGGCTGGTAGGGAAGCGAAGAATAAAGAACTCTTTCATAGGCACCGCAGTGTGCGGCCGCCGCATGGCAGCGGCGGCGACCATCTAAGTCGGCTACACATAAACGTCCACGCTGACCTACACTTAACACATATGTTGAGCGTGAATACAAGTATTCGTTGCAACGATATTGCACAGCTTCTGGGTTGGTTGCTTGTTTGCTAGCTTGCGTGGTCTCCCCATCCCGATCTCAAGCATTTAGATAGGAGAAGATTGATCAAGTGAAAGACAAGGAGGTGAAGTAGAACAAAATTAAGTCTCAAATTACCAGAGTAAATGTAGGTTATTGCCTGCAATATGCAAGAGATACTGCGTTTCCTGAAGCCAGCTTTGCTCAGAAAAGTAGCTAGGTACTTTTTAACGTCTGTTTTTGAACGAGGTAAATGACAGGTTCGGTGTTTGATGGATTTTTCTTTCGCGTCGGGCATAATCCATTCCACGTAGGTAGCCTATGTTTTCATTGGCTAAATTTTTCGTGGCAATGAGAACGTCTTGTAGAGCTAAAATATTTTCTATAATAATTATTAGGTCACTGCTTCAATCTAGCATAGGTAGGCTGCTGAGAATTTCTGGTAAATTCTTTTGAATAAACTACATTTGCTTGGTAGCCTACCGCTTGACTTTCAAGCATTTAAAAATAAATTGACGCGTTTGATTGCAGGGAGGAAATTTTACTCCCGTGAACTCATGATGGCAGGATATTAGTTGATTTCATAGAAGGTCAAGCCTACAAGTACGGGCAAAACCCGCATCACAAGAAAAAATAATAAGAAAAATGAATCGTCACAAACTAAATAATGTCATTCCTGACAGCAGGGTAGGGTAATTAATATATATGCATATACAGTATAGGAGTATATGCATGGGTATATATATATATATATATAAATAAATATATATATATATATATCTAAGTAGAGTAATAACGACAAAAATGAATCGAAATCAATTTTGGCATAATAACTTTTTTTAAATCTTGTGCTAATATATCAAGTTTATAAATTATTGTTTTCACACTAGGACAATTTGAAATACTTTAGATAAAAAACAGGGGACACATTGGAGCAAAAGAGCAGGAAAATAAGCCGGCATAACTCAGTAGGTGCATGCCTGTGTCTTCAGTCAAACAGCCGAGTGCATTATGGCTATCCTTCTGAATTTTTTGTTTTACCAGTGGGTGTCGTGACATATTTGTGCTATTTATAAGGTCGCAGTAACAAACTACCGAGCAAAAACACATGAAGAGCCATTGCTAGCTCATAGCTTGCGCCGTCGTGCATAACAATGGTTACGACGAAATTTCATCTTCGGCCGAGCTTGTGACATCTAAAGAGCAAATTAAACGATAGTATTTTCAGCTTAGGATGTTATTCCACGGAAGGTTAAAATTTTACAAGGTAAGATGAGGTCATTTCCCCCGCACTCTTGCAACAAAATCAACAACGCCAATACCAAACTTGTGAATGATATTTGGATGTAGTTAGTTATAAATACAGAGGCGGGTACAACGTTAATAGATGCAATAATGCTAAACGGTATTTACGATTAATATATTACTAAGTTAACTGAAGTAACACTCGAAGTTACACATCACGGTAGAGCAAAAGGAATGCTTTCGAACCAGCCGATTATAATCGGTGTCACTGATATGAGTTTATTTACAATGTGAAGAACCAATAGCAGCGATTAGATGGCTCATGTGATTATAAAACATAGCGCAAGCTTCCATTTAAACTCGCCGCTCATCATGTACCCGAGTGACGTCATGAACGCTGTCAAAATAAAAATCCTCCAGATATGACAGTGAGTAAATTTTTCTTCAGAAAGGACCCTACATCCTTTAGCTTTACTATTATGAAATTCTAGAAACGTTTCTTTTCATACGTTTGTATGCTACATCCAGATGTGTAGAGGTAAAGGAACAACTTACTGACACAATTTTTTTGTACTTTTATGATATTTCAAACATATAGCAAATGTCATCATCGCCTCACAGTCAGGTTAAGTATCAATAGCTATCATCACAGGTGCAGCACAGCCGTAAAAAAACATATTACTATCTTTACAGATACGCGTGTAACCATCGATAAAATAATAACCATCATCACACTGGTTGCCCAACTCCTGCCTGGCGCGATCAATGTTGAGTAGCTAAATAACAAGTTGTGACTAGTCCATCATGAAATCAAACGACCTTACAAGTGGCAAGCCCTCACAACTTTTTATTCTAAAGAATGTAAAAAAAAGTACGTACTATAAAAAATGAGAAGACTTAGCACTTTTGTAGTAAATTAATGCAGCAGTTGCGGTAAGGTGAGAGAGAACACGCACGCAAACACGTCCTTAACCGCTGAAATCTTATGTATCCATAAAGTGAACAATCATACCATAAATATTAACGAATTTACTCTAATGCTCTGTGCTTCGACGAGGCTCTCTATCTTGATGAAAACAATGTGTTATCCTTCAGCAAAAACACGAAAAACTGGGCCTGCAGTAAGAGAAATAGGTACTGTAGAAAGAACAAAAGAGGGCAAGTTTACTGTGGATGCAGACCAAATTTGAGAGAGTTTAAATTGATAACTGTTCTTGGTTATTTTCTATTTGCTTAATAAATCAAAACGCAAGCCATGCATGAAGACGGTAAGCCCAATAAAGAAAAGGAGCAGCAAAACCATATCATTGGCAGGCGCACGCGAAATGAACGCCATAAGGTACGCCAGAAACGAATAGTATTAGCCATCCATTCCATCAACACAGCTATGCACATTGTAGCGTGAAAACCTTGCAGCTACCTATAGTAACGGATAGAAGATGACATTCTACAAAACAAAAAACAATTTCCGCTCCATTAAAATGGTGATGGATTTCCCAGGGATTTACGTTTGATGCAAGCCAGATAATGTGGCATGAATGTCGACATGAAAGAGCGGACAGCTGCACTAGATATTCTAGATGCTCAGACTCTGCTGAAGAGCAGTCGGAATAGCCGATCGAGCACCTACCACGTGCCACCAACATTTCTGCTCCAATAAGAAATGATAGACAAATGGATCATTCATACTCCATTAGCGGTTGTAAGTAAAGTGAGCATACCAATGTGACAATGTACATGTTTATGCTTGTTGAGTAACATACCTGACAAATCTGAGACCAGATGGTCGGTATGCAGGTAAATTTACATTTGCCGAAGTACCTATCAGTGGTGCAGGTATGTAGTGTGACAAACAGCATTTTGATGCTTGCTGTAGGAATGCATGGTCGATTAAAGTATGGTCAAGGAATAAGTGTGTTTGTACAATACCACTCAAATTAGCGCGCCTGCTCAATAAGAATATTTAAATAGTTACAAATTGTAGTACAGTAGTAGTTCATATACTAGCTTCCTATTATCTTCGCTAGATTTCCAACTGCTAAATTCAGAGAAATTCTAGTAACTTTGTCAAATACAGCAAACCAGAAATTTCTACTTTTGGAACATAAACAGTATAATTAGGGTACCTACTCTTAATATTATAGCAAAAGTGCTGCTCCATAAACGCTGATTTTGGAGTCCTCCCTACTTTTTACTCAAATCAAACATAGTTTAATGGCTTAGAGCAGGTATTGGGCAGTAATCACGGGTCTTTGCATTCCGATGTAATTTACTTTCTAAGTGACCTCAAAAATGTCTCCCAATTGGGAATCTGACTGCAACCTCGGAGTTCTCTGACCATATGGATTTGTTTGATTTTCTCCACTATAAAGTGCGACTGCAGAAACTAATCATTTGCAATCTCAGTAGATCATCTTGTTGAAACGTAGGAAAATGGAGAAAATAAAGATGGCACAATCATGCCTAGTGCCAGATAATATGCCACACATATGAACCAAATATGCCATGAAGTACATTCAAAACATGTTATATCGGTTAGTAAACTGTGTTTGTTCCACAACCATGACAAAGAGTCACAGGCGTCGATAGAATAACTCAATTTGAGAATTTTATACGATAACATTTATGCTACATCTAGCTATAATACAACCAATGTTCGGGTATATAGTTCATTACCGTATTTCTTTATGCAAAGTGCCGGCAAAAACTGCAATGTAACAGATCAACAGCGTGGAAATTTGCAGATATCAAAAGTCAATTTTTTTAATGAGTACGATATACTGATGGGGCGGGGAGTCACAAAAAAAACAACTTCCATGAAAAACATAGATTAGATATATCAATTTACACATCAATATCTGAGCTACGAAAATTTAAAACATCACATAAAATATATCGAGTAATTCGTGCACCGCCGCATCCTCAAACTGTAAGGAGTGAGGAGTCAAAATATATTTCATAGCTCATAGAAATGCGGATCAGTACTTTCATACATCGCAAGAGTTTTCATAGCTTACAAAAAAGAGGACCGGTAGTAACTTGCTAGATATTGAGGGTTTCAGGGAAAAGTACAAGTACCAAACAATACGTCATCAGATGTCGGTTATTTTACCCTTTAGTGCCTACAGTACACATATGATGACATTACATGTAGTGTTATTCCTACGAAAAGTGATGTTCCATTGAGGCACTAAAGGGTTAAGAGCACTGAAGAAGAATTGCCAAACATGCTTCGGTGTTGTAAGCCCGTGGATATTAATGCTGGGAAAAGAGGCGCTGATAACAATATGAAAAAACACTTAGTACAATAATCTGAAAATCAACGCTAACTTAGGAGAAATAGAAGAAAAACACCTAAGAAAAAGATTGCAGAACGATGTTGGAAATATCCCAGGGACCTACGGTTTCAAATTAAAAATAGCGTTGTGAATTTATCAAACCCAGCATAAAACTACGCAAAAATGCTAATGCTGCTCAAGTGGAATTATCAAAGTCGTCTTCATAGCCCTGTTTCGAAACGAGTAAATTCTTAGAAAAGCGGATTGCTTCGCTCTACTGTATAACGCTCGCGAGTCGATGATTTCTTGCTCGTCGACAAAGTTTTGTTACTCAAAAAAATGGTGCGAAGTTAGATCAGTCACTGATTTGCACTCACTCTTATCAGAATCAATTTGTTTGATTTAAATCAACTTTAAATGTAAATAAAAGAATTTTCATTCAAAAAAGTATTAAAAAATGTTTCAAAAAAGTAAACAGCTGGTAATTGGCAAAAGGTTGGCTAAATTGGGCCAACTTGTGGAATAATTACTTTAACTGAACCATCGACAAAAAAGGAGGTAACCATTTCAAGGCCTTCTTCCTTGATGTAGGAAACAAACTAAACAAACCCAACAGTTTTCTTTTATACTCGCATTATTAGAGGTATCCAAGCAGGAGCTAGGATATGCGTTATCTATATGTACAGTATTCGGAAGGAAAGTTCTTTAGCAAAGTCCCAGAATTCCAAAAGAAACAAACTCTCAGGGTGAAACAATAATTTAATTTGCCGCGATGCCATTTGAAATCAAATAATGAATCAAGCTTCGAAATTCGCTCACAGTGGCCTTAGGCAGATGCATCAAAATTTACCGTACCTCTATATTAAATATCCATTACGAAATTGTGGATGCACCGTAAGAAATTTTAAGTGCCCCGGTAGAGCTGCAATAACATTATTTAATTAAATGGGGTTCTTACCTTCAACGCTGACTGCAAATACGTTACAGATGAGCATCATCGCATACTTCTGAAGCCTGTTTGATTCCATTATGTTTTCTTTTCTTTTTATATTCACGATTATGTACACTAAGTCTCACCCAAAAACAATATCACAAGCAAATGTTAGAACAAATACAAACAGAATTCAGCACTTTGTTATTTTCTTCCCCGGAACACACAAGAAGTCTTGAAGCAACGCATTTCACTATAAAAATCCGGATATTCACTCCAAAAGTCGCAGGCTACTGATGACACTAATAGCTGTATGCGCTATAAAACCGGAAAACAATCGGAGACAGCAGCAGCACACGTACAACCTTTAAGAAAGGCGGAGTTGCACTGGGGAAGGAAGGTTGGAGCAGGCCGCCTCGCACTGCTAGGCCTCCAGAAGCGCTCACGTCTGGCAGTGTGTTGCATCTTGGATAAGTTGCCGAAGCGTTCCAGTGAGAGCGCAATCCCGCTAGCATAGCAGATATTTCTTCCTTGATTTTCGATGCCTAAAGATACCGTGCTTATTCGTCCAAGAAAATACCAACATGATAAGCGGGCCAAGGACCCACAAACTGCATCGTTTAAATGCAGCCAAATGCGATGCTATACGAGGTAAGCAGGGCGATAAATTTTTGTATAATTCTTCCCCGCCTAGCCAGATACGCAAGAAATTGGAATTATGCACATCGGGTACAATAATGAAACATGTTTTATTAACTATAGTTTATTACATTTTTTTTTTTTGTCCCAATTGCACAGTCTCACTAAAGAGACTTATTGCACTCGCCCCATGTTTTTTTTTTTTTGCCATCAGGCACATAATTATGTAGTACGAACTTCATTATCTAAATACACGAACTACTTGTTATGCGCGTAAAATTCATTCCTGTATGAACACATTGATTCTGCTTGTTCTAAGTTTTCCATGTGAGTTTTCCTCAAGTGTGAAGAAAATACACCTCGAGCTCCACGCACCGCATTGTAGAGTCCTTTTAACTTTCATGCATTCTGAACTGGTACAGTTTTTTTTTTCATTTTCTCTTTTTGCTCATGATTTGGGTATCGTTTTATCACAAGTAAGAGAAAAAGTAAGTAAGTGGTCGGAACTTCATTTGAAGGAAGAATGAATCCGTGTGTCCACAATCACAGAAAGTTGCCTGAGCAAGATTCTTATTTATAAATTTAACAAGTGCAGATTAGTCTATCATTGCACTGTTTGGTTTACTGTAACTAAATACAAAGAAGTTGTGTGTTATTAAGAGAACATTTCGTGTGGTTCTTACGTAATTATTAGGGGATATTATATAGCCTTGGCGAATAGAAGACATTTATATTTCAATGCGAGCAGTAAATACGACTAAAAATAGTGATAGAAGTATTAACTAACACCGAAAAATTTCCACGTGCAAGAGGTATTACAAAATACCTCCTAAATTCCGTCCAAACGAAAGGCAGAATATTAATTAATCCAGCAAAAGATCATGAAAAAATAAAAGCAGCATGCATTTCAGCATTCAGCTAAGAAAGTTACGGTAGATTGAAAGCTAGATCAAACACTGGTTTTTAAACTGTACTTTCCTATTTTTGTCAGTTTTTAAACGCCTTAGTTTTACTGTCGCCCTATATTAATATTTTTTCCCAAACACGGTGCTGGTCATTGCTAATGTATGCTACACTAAAGGCCTCCAGAGCTACAAAACTATTGTTTAATCACATTTCCGGGCTCTGTTTTGTAGTTATAATAATTAGCAGACACTTTTGATATTACATTGATTACATCAGCTAGCTGGCAGTAGACGGAAGAAAACTCTCTTGCTTTCCCAGTGAAACCGCGATAAACGTTCTGACCCTCCGTGAGCTATTACTTAGTTCATCTCATTCGAAACACACCTATAGAGTCTAATTGCTCCGGAAAGGCAAGATTAATGACTGTAACTTGCCTCACAGTAAGAATAGCCATGAGGTGAGAGGTTAACGTATAATGTCGTTATGTATAGTAGACGGTCCGAAAATCTTGAAAATTGCGCTATTTTATCAAGTAATTTACAAAGAACATGGTAAACTAATATAGTGGCAGTGCTTCGTGTTTACAGCAGACCCAACGAGATGTTATTGGTAGAAGCACGGGGTCGAAATCATTCCTTGATATTTCAGATGAGGCAGTTGATAATTCGGTTCTCTGTACACATACCAGCAACTGTTGTTCTCGATTGTCTACAAAGTAGAAGTGACCCTAATGTGTAGCAGGATCTTAAATAACCTGTTTCTCACTATACAAAAAATAGGTCTAAAGTATCCTATGTAACAAATCGGACATCCCACTCTCCCAGTTAAGACATGCCGTTAATTCCATCCTTTGAGTATCACTCTGCCATACAACAGTGAATAAAACGAGTAAAGAATTATTGTTGAGAGAGTGTTGTTCTGCTCTCTTGTATTTTTATTTTTGTGTACCGGACCGTTGAAAACGACGGTACGGTACAACATTTCTACTTCACTGTTCTTGTACTTTGTTGCGGTACGGGTTATACTGCAAAAAATGCACCATTACTGTATTACTGTGGATTTGATATTCAATTACTTCATCAAAAGATATATTCGGAGTATAATGTGCATAATCTTTTAACGTAGATAGGTTCGATATAGGCGAATTCACTTTATTCGAGCTTTTTCAAGATCGAAACCCTCGCTTAACTAGAACCAGTGTGTTTGTGTGTGTTTATGTACAGTTGCAAGCATAATTAAGGGGCAAAAATAAAAAAAATCATATCTCTAAAACTGTAAAAGGTTCAACGCTGAAATTTTAACACAAAAGAGGTATTGGGATCCCTAATAATATGCTAAGAATTTATTACGATCCGAAGGATGAGAAAAAGTTATGTATTATTAACTTGTAATTATGAATTTAGTGTGAGCAGAATTAAGGGACACTTGGCAAAAAACGCAACAAAACAACAAATTTAACAAAAACCTTCATCCTTAATCAATATTTTGTGGACGATCTTTTATGTTTGATGACTTCAACACATCTTCGATGGCAAGATTCAATTAAATTGCGGCATCGTTCAATATCAATCCTGCCCCATTCCTCTTGAAGCTTTGTCCACAAATCCTTAGTGTTTGTTGGATTTCGAGCCATGACTTTCTCACCCAAGACTTTCC
>LQNS02278171.1:9674456-9684831 GCA_001587735.2 Parhyale hawaiensis
TCCAAGATCTTCATAATCTCTCACAATTCTTCCAACAATACTCTTTGAACGATTTACCTGTTCTGCGATTGCCCTGATGCTGAGATTTTGTTTGTGTAAATTAACAATTTTCATGCGTAAAGATTTTTCAACTTTTTCCCGGGTAGCCATGCTTGCAGTACTTGCAATGTTTACATATGACGTAGGCAGTCTTCTTCTTTTTCGGAAACGCAAGAAAATGGGGTTACTGAAGATTTAAATTAAAATATTTGAAAAGTGTCCCTTAATTCTGCTCGCACTATATTCATAATTATAAGTTAAATATACATAACTTTTTTCTTATCCTTCGGATCGTAATAAACTTTTAGCATATTATTAGGAATTCAAATACTTCTTTTGTGTTGAAGTTTCAGCGTTGAACCTTCTACAGTTTTTGAGATGAGATATGAAGTTTTTATTTTTGTCCCTTAATTATGCTCGCAACTGTATATGTATATACATACACACATTGTGTTTCAACCCTTTATGCTAAAAAGAATATATGCAACATTAAGAGTATTTTTTATGCGAGATATCCATATAATAAGAGAGTATGACAGTCTCTGTGAAGCATGAACTTCTAAAATTTCCCACTTATTCAAATAAGGCTATCTTTGCAAGCAACCAACATTTAATCCCTACTACGTAAACGAAATATCAGCAAACGTGCCAAGTAGGAGGGTGGCCTGTACTACAAAGCTACTGCCTGATACGGGCATGTTTACATATATACAATCTCGATCTACCTTATTCATGAAAGGAACGCATAGCAGCAGCACTGCATGGTCACAGATGTAACTGATGGGCTACCAAAACTAAATCCCAAGTTTGAACGTCATGACAGCTAAAGTGGGCCACTACTGAGTAATCTACTTTAACGTTCGAAACGTCTCATCACAGACGCGCCTCACTTGTCTGATTGTATAATAGTTCTGAAGTTCCAGAAAGGGTTAGACGCCGAATGTACCTTTTGGTCCCCTACGTACGTTCACCGCTTGAAAACTGACAGCAGTAGATTCGGGTTTTTGAAGTGCAAATGTTCAAGCAGCTATGCGTCGTTCAAAGCATGCGATACCGTGAGGGCCTGCTTCCAAGGAAAGATGATGTCCAGATGCCATTTTTTTTTTAAATTACGTATTTTTGCTTTCATAAACTGGCAATCTGTCGGTTTAGCATTTGATAAATTGACACTTTCAATAACAGTAGAAACTTAATCTCTTGTGGTAGAACTCACTACGTTTATCAGGTAAATGTTCATACTACCGTTGGAATAGTTCAATAAAACCTTCAACGCAGCACAGTTTGTCTCCGTATATCGCTAGCACGAAGCGTTTTGGGTCTATATTCACCCCAGGAAGCAAAGAATGCAACGGGAGGACTCAATAGGACTGAAATGAAACATAGCTGTGACCGGACGTAGCAAATATACATCACACCGACGAGTCGAAGTGTTTTAGGTGTGGGGCCTCTGACCTTCATATATTTTTTTCGATTTATTTCATTCAGTCTCCCGCTCAAGACTTGCCAGCTACTTGAGCTGCAAAATATCGAAAAATGTTATCGCCAAGTACAGAAAGTTCGGGCAATGGCTAACTGTTTCTGTGGTATCTCTCGCGTACAGAATTGGCTATAATGGTGCTTATATATGTTGGTAATGAATAAATATATTCTGTGCAGAGTACTGTGAAGTGAATATGAAGTTGAAATAAGGCTTCAATCAAGGAAAAGAAGTTAAACTGAGTCGCCGAAAGGGAACAAATTCGGCGCTAGTGTTGTGAAAGTTTCCACCAACATGCACTGCAATTTTCTATAGTTAATTGCTAAATTAGTATGTATTATTTTCATTTATTTATACGCTAGAGATAAATTTTGCAATTTAAGACGATTTTTCTGGTAACATTATTTAAAATACTCCTCGGCTGCTCAGCCATAGATTCGTCGATGATGACGTCACGTTTTGGAGCTAATTTTTCGTGAGTCCTCCCGCTACGCTCTTTGCTTCCTGATTTACCCTATATGGATGATTCTTCACTTGTTCCTTCGTCGCTGTGCCATTACTTCATGGTCTGACACTAGAATCACATACGTTTTGGTGTATAATGATGTAGTAAGTACTTTTGCTCCAAATAAAACCCACTAACTACTGTTTATAACTGTACACGATATGCTCAAATTGACTGACAATGTTGCTGTTTACCGTCCATTGACAGCACGGTCTCCACTACAATGGAGGTTCCTATAGACAGATGAACCTCATAATTCCGCATCACACTCTAATCGATCCAGAGCAAATACTGCGAAGAGTATTAGCGAACAAGTTTAGTTTGTTTAACCGATGCTGTTTAACTAAAATCATTTAAGTTCACATTGACAATGTATATTTCAGAGCACTGCTTGATCCATACTAAAGACATGCTGACACTCGCATGACACTCTTTTGGGCGTGCTAAAGCTACTAAAGAGACGGAAATCTCAGCAATCAAGATTCGAGCATAGCTCTTTGGGATTCGTTACGCCCAATACATGAACGTGAAAGAATTGGCACAAAAAAGAGCACACTGACTTATGTTAAGCAAAATAATATAAAATTTAATCATAGTTTTAGTATTACCTTAGCTTCCTTACCGGCACCGACACATGCTGTATTTAAATACTTGATTAAATAAAGCGAACTTGCATTTCGCATCAACTGCTCAAGCAAACAATCTACTCCTGTACTGAAGTTAAAAAGCTCTCTTCGTTTAGCATGTGCAGCCAAAGAATTTTAAAGAGTTCGCGCCTGTCTAACAGAAAGAACCTTCCAAAAACTGCCGTAGGACTTCTCACGACTTCTCAGCCTCGCTATTGAAGCCCTCATTTCCCAGCAACGAGCTGGGAAGCGCACTTAAAAAACTTGCGCAGCCTTCAGCCTGGAAGCCTTCAATAAACAATAAGAAATGGAGTCATTGTTGAAAATTCCCTTGAAATAAAGCTGATGCCCGAAGGCAAGGCTTCGCAAGAATATCTTCTGGAGGGGCTGTCGAAGACGTCCCTGCAATGAAGACTACAGGCCGGTGCGGCAGACGTGAAATGAGGTGGCCTCCAACTAAGGCCCATGCATTTCAGAGTTATCATCTAATTTCGAGGGACTGAAGGGTCATAAGTTTGAAGCACCTCCGAACCAACTGAATAACCAATATTCTGAACAGTCTCATCGCCTCGGACTGTTCGAGAGAGCAGCTGACCTCCGAGTTAGAGGAAGGACACGAAGTGAGAACTTAAATGTCGACGTCCTAATCCGAGCCCTGGTAGGATTTATTCTGCTTCCGTGCTTTCATTTAAGGAATAATTTTCTGGTCAGCGGGACGAATGCATCGCAGCTGAAATTCCTACATTTCATATCTGCTTTATGTTTGAGAAGATTGGGCTTGAATTAAATTTATAAGCTTTGCTAGCTTAAAGGGGTAGCCAGTTTCCGATATTGACTCGACTTCGTACGATACGCGGATTATTGCTCTAATAGTTTTGAGCGCTTTTTAGAGAATGAATGTATGGAGTGAGGCAGCTTTATACGATTGAATGGACAGGAACTGTACGAAAATAACCCGCAACTGCGTTCGGTTTGTATCTACCAGCGAGACGTGATAGGGGTGGTATATTATTCAACAAAGAAGTCCGTGGACATAGCAAAATGTACAGTAAATAACTCATGAATAGAGAATATTTCATGATAAAGATTTGGACAACTAGGATCGACATTGTAAACATGTCGGGATCTCCTAGTCCACGACCCACATAGTCCCACCTCAATGGACGTGATGTTGCTCGCAAAATGCAACACAATGCGCGTTGCATTTTGACACGCTACGCACCCGAGCGATAAGTTACGGGAATTAGGGCAGCAGCGAGAAGTGTGACAGAACAGCTACACACACAGACAGACACAGTGAAAACACGATATCCTCGCGGATACATCGCGGGCTGTAAATATATACACAGTCCAATTTACTGTTTCATCGGGAAAGTTGGTACGTATCACTTGTCAGAGCAGAACTTGGTCTTATCTATAATATAAATAGCGTTGTTCCTTCGTTCCTTCCTTCTTTCTTGTATTACGCTCTTCAATAAAGGTTAGGGGAAAATTCAACTTGCAGCCACGGGTCCCGCAGTAGAATTGAATTCTTCAAATACTCCGTTGAAAATGGAAACGTTAAAAACATGGAAGTCTAAATAATGTTATCTTACATATTTGTAAACTACAGAGTGAGGGCGGTAACTCTGCAAGCTTCACTGAAGAAACTTACGTAATTCCTTGCAGATTATTTCACTGGTGCAATTGGTTTATATTTATGCTATTATGAAAGTAGCGTAAATAGAACCTTTCAATAATGTTTACCAAAACAACTAGAAAAGACTGATATGTTTTGCTCAACTTCACTTAAAATTTTGTACTAAAATATATAAGGAAAAAGAAAGCAGACGTGTGAATGTTTTCTCATTGTTTCTAAGCGCTTTCAATAATTAACATGATGCAATGGCACCTACTTGAGTGACTAACATAAGCATTGTTTTCATTGTTCGACGCACCTCAAGCATCTACATACTTTAACAGATAAAAAATACGGGAGCGCATTATACGTTACCAGTTCTAAGGTCTATTCTTCTTCTACTTTTCTCCCCCAGAAGTCTTCGTGATTCTGAACTAATGGCTATAGCTCGTAGAGGGCCGGAGCGTAAGTCCCGGCGGCTCTCTGGGGATGGGTCCGTTGGCCCATCCACTGCCAGTAATCTATTCTATTTTAAACTCAATGAAGTTAACTTTTTACGCCTTCCCTGCTTCTGAATCATCAGTTTATAGGGCTAAGCTGTTTGCCACTGTATAAACACGTTTTCTCCTTCCATTGCAATTATAATATGGCATTCATTCTTGAAGTATATATCGTCCTTCTCGCAATCTTGTCAACCTATTGCTTTAATGATGACACTTCACCGTCCTTCAATAGCACTTATCTCATTGCTCATATTGCTTTAATTAATGTTGACAGCGCACCGTTATAAAATGGCACCTTCGTCAACGGCTACCATATAAGCATTGTTTGCATTGTTCGACGGCACCTCAAACATCTGCTTCGAAAAAAAACAATAAATAAATAAATAGAACAGACTCGAGACGCATTCCGTGTTAGACGCTTCAAACCACTCAAGGTTTTTTGTTTGCAATGCAAGCGAAGGCCTCGTCGCACTTGAAGGTCCTCGTTGCCCTCTCGACACAACCGTCTCGATTTTTTTTATGGGAATAGACGCACGTTGTCAACGCTCAGGCTTACATGCTGTTGTTTACAGCAGAGCCCTTCAGAATTATACTACAGCAACTTATGACTGCAGTAATATACTCTTCGTTCTGTTTAATGGTTATGTCAGGTCTAATACATCGCGCCATAGGTAATCTTTTTTATAGTTAACCGCGTCTGTTAAGTCAGCAGTGCTCGATTGTATCAGCTACAGTAGGTACAACAAGCAGCGCTTTTTGCCAGTTAAAACTTAGTGCTGTATTGGAAAAGGATGCCGAATTCGATACTTCAAACACATGTAAGAAATGAAGCCTTTTTTGACCAGTACACGATATCAAGTATTTTTTGTGATCGTCATACAGCCTGATCTTTTACTCTACTCAGCAAATATTTTTTGCAATAGTTGGTAGGTATATATTTGTTTCAATTAAAAAATCACATTGCATTACTATGAGGAACTAGCATTCTTTTTCGATATTGAGAATGAAACGCTTTATGACACTCTAAGTTTTCTATATGAAACTGTAGTATTCATTGCATTGCGTGTTGCTATAAAAAGAAATATGATGTCATGTACTATTAGTTATAATTATATAAATATCATTGCTCAACTTTACAAATTTGTGTCTATCATTTCTAATTTTTATAATACGCACCGCAAGTCGGTGTATATAATATGCATACATAAATATTGAAAAAAAAAATAAATACACAAACACACAACTGTTTTTCATCGTTATTGACAGCGCAATTCCATCATCGTCAGGGTGAAATGTATGCTTCGTAGTATCGATCGTTTGCACCATTGAGGCATTGAAGCTTCCGGCGAGAGTCAATGCACTGTCCTATGTCTGAGCTGAGTTACTTCACTGCACAAGAGGAACTAATTAATATTGGTGTTTTTTCTTCTTTGCGGATGGGGAGACGGATAGTGTCGCTCTCCCCTGCGGTATCGGCGGGTGTGTGTGTCTGCAATTACTAAAGTTGGTGGTTTCTGTGCATAAATGTTCTGTAGTGTCATTTATGACGCCGGGTACTCTAAATAGGCCTACTGATGTTAGAAAATGCAAATGACAGTAGACGTCAGTCAAACAAACTTTATTTCTGAGAAATCACTAAATTCATGTTTAAGGGGAGAAGGAATCCTTTCCGTTAGCCGAATGTTGCCGCATACAAGAACTACATCTTTATTCTCTAATTTAACCAAATATCTGCGCAACATTGCCAAGTAAAGGCTGCGGAAATAAATAGCGGTGCTATACATGCGACAGTGTGGGCACTACTTGTGTGTCTGTGACCCGAGAGCAATGTCGGTTCGAGGTTCAGTGCCTCTCAAGCTATTCTGGTACTATGCTACGAGCTGCATGTGGGTTTCCTCTAGAAATCTACAGTAGTTCCAATAAGCAAACTAAACACAGGTACAGCCTGCCCAGTGCTTAACCAGTGGAGCCTCTGATTACTAAGTTGCTATCTATTTTCCAATCAGTTTGAAACATAACAGAATTAAATTGCAACATATTACAATAACGACTACTGCTGGGTTTATATTATTCTCTTTCTGAAATATCTACGATCGCAGGGGCCCCTGATGCGCCGCATTTTTCGACTAGAAGCTTGATATAGATGCAGCCATGGATTAGCATATCAATTTCTTTCATGAAAATGATGATATTTACTATTCGCTACTCTTAACAGCTGCGATGCGCCACACTGATGCGTCATCTTTTATTCCAATGAAAAAGTAAACAGAGATGCAGCCAGCGGAAAAGGACTTCAATCTATTACATAAAAAAAGGATGAGGGTATTTTCTATTCTGTACAGAACCTGCTACAGGTACAATCGGGCTGACACTCCACCTTATTCCAAGAAGAACCAAAGACAGACAGGAGCGTTCGCTCGCCGCGCAATCTTGCTTTGAAAAACGCAAAGAAAAAAATCGTAGATTGCAAGAGCTTCAGATGGACGCGGTAACACGTCAGCTGGCGGAAGAAGACAAAGTAACAAACATCCTAGTTTGGATTCAGAAATTGTAAAGTCGGAATACAACTTTTTCCAAGCACGGTTTCTGCGTAATTGAGGAAGCTTAATCTGAGCCTTAATAACTCGCTTATTAATAGTTTACAATATTCCTTTCGAAATATATAACCTTACGCGATCAAAGTGGTTTCCGAAAAGTCGAACACACTACAAATTGATCAATTTTATTTATTTTTTTCTTTAATTGCGCTTCTATCAAGCTGTCATAATAGATACAAGTTACCGTATTGCTATAGCAAAGGCTTCATAAGCTGCGAGTCAGCATTTGTATGAGCAATTATTATAAACCCAATGAATTTTCAAATGTCATTATCTACTATATAATAATTCACGTCGTGTTTTTATTTATTTATATATTTATATCTTTCCTGTCACGCTCTATGGGAATAACATAGGAGAAAATTCAGATTTCAAGATGTAAAAAAAAAAGTGGGTACCTTGCAAATTTTTTTCGGCGAAGAAAAAAGTGGGGTACCTTGCAATCTTTTTCTTCAGTATTAGATAGGGGAAAAATACAACTAATAAGATAGGAGAAAATTCAGATTTCAAAAGGCTAAAAAAAAAGTTGAGTACCTTGGAATCTTTTTCTTCAGTATTAGATAGGGGAAAAATGAGGAAGCCAACGGGGGTTTTCCTGAAGGGCTAACTTACTGCCGTCAATTATTGCACACGTGCACCCGTCATTAATAACCCAATATGCCGTCATTTACAATGACGGCTCGGGACACTAGTAGTGTAATATTTTGCCTGGTGTAATTTAAACTAGTCAATACAAGCAGTGTGATAGAGCGGTAATTCAGGCGTGAATTTACGTGAGTTTACCGCAGAATTTGTGTTATTGTTACAGAAGTTATTTATTGACTGCCTAGCTCCTGCAAAGATATTTAACCTAAGAACATTAACCATGGGTTATATGTACCTTAAGCCTAGGCTACACCTACTGATAGGAATACACATGAAGTGTGAGTCTTAGGGAAGAATAAAGGAAGAAGGTACATAAAGTAAGCCCAGAGAGATGCATGCATAGGATGCATGCTCGTGGGTATTCCCATACTGGATTAAAAAAAGGAATACGAACTGCACGTCAATAAAATAAAGGAAGAATAGACCAAAGCATAATATTAGGATTATAAAACTGACAGTAATCAAAGTTAGCGGTTATAAAACTGCTCCTTAGGTGTATGTCTTAGGGGAATCAAACTAACCTAACACTATGCCCCATACCTCGTCCCATACCTCCTAAGGTGTAAGTAGACTTTTTAACAAATTGCATTTTAGCTGATAGAAATGTTTCGTCATTGCGCTTACAGTGCCTGACCTTTGGGAGAATGCATTACAGTATGATATCTTGCAAGACTAATACTTTGCATCTACTGAAGGTATATCTGTGTACATACTGTGGCTGCGCAAAAAAGTTATAGGAGAAAATTACATTTCCTAACACTCTGAAACTATAGAATAACACCGTCATCATTATCTAACTCTATACATACGTTTTTTTCGAAAAATGCATGAATTCGTTTGGAACATATACATGAGCGCTGACTGTACAAACAAAAATCTGCAAATAAATATGTGCGGAAAATACTACAGTAGACTCACTGACTTCCAATGTTGAAGGTAAAAAATGGTGCCGGGTCGTACTATGCAGTCGCACTCACTGCTTGATGTGAGAATATGCAGCTCGTTGGTCGCTCATGCTATCGTATCTATGCTACCGACTTTAAATAACTATTTATTGGAACGGCGTGGAAGTTACACATCAAGGAGCTTCAAGGGGAGGAGTACGCGCAAGGAGCTTCAATAGAGAAGGAGGGAGCCTTGTGGCCCAGTTACAGACTTGCCAGCGAGTCAACCAGATCTCTTATAGCTGTGAGACGCTCATTGGTGGAAAAGACGGGGAGCACTGAGTTTTACGGGGGAGCAGCAGACGAACAGNAGGTACTTCCATCCGCTCGGAATTTTGTCGATGGTTAATGGCTGCAAAAATTTGAGCTCAGGAGTCATTCCTACGTGAGGCAATGCTTCACGTAGGCAATGCCGCTCTCCGATTGGATAAACCACTCAGCCAGTTTAAGGGAAAAGTTTACTCGCAACGCTCCCGTAGGATAAATAGATAGGGTGCACTCCTCTCTATTAGAACCTCCTTGGTACACATCCTCGCATCAAGTTGTGCGTGCGACTGAACAGTGTCGCCCCGTCGTTCACTTAACCGACATGCGTTTCCCGAAACATAATTACAGCGGGGAAAACTTTGTAGCTGCAGTTACTTACTTCGTGCATATGCCAAAATAATGTATGCAAATGTGTGTCTTTGAAAATATTTGATTACGTAACATCTAACACTAATAAAGGTTAAAATAACAATAACAATCAGTAGCTAAACCTCATGCGTTCCTCGAATAAAAGACGCCCAGCACTGCCGCCATATGTTAAGCCGTTATGAGTTACTAAAGGCAAGGGTAATGGTGAAGTGAAGACCTGACATTTGCTTCCTCCATACACATTAAAAGAAAATATTTGACAGCTTGGCATTCTGTTTTAATTCTATTTTAACGAGCCTGCAGTTGCGTTCCTCCAATAGATTATTGTGTTGTTTTATATCTACAGGAAAAAAGCATTCTGTTGCGAGGTAGCGCTACCTAGTTAATTAAGATAATGTGAAAAAGACACTCACTGACAGAGCTGTCAGTACGTGAGCCTTATGCGTTCCTCGATAAAAAGACGTCCGGAGACAGGATTAAAATAACAATCAGTACGTGAGCTTCATGCGTTCTTTGTAAAAATACGTCCAAAGACAGGGTTACAATAACGTTTAGTTACTGAACCTCATTCTGAAGAGCGTTTTTTCTGCAGGTCATCACTTCCACATGTTCCGTCGAGGTGCGAGTGCGTTTTTGGTTCGACAGCACTTCCAGCATACAGCAATCAGCGTTTGGTGTGTGCGTTATGGCAGTAAACGAGCCACTGAACCGAAGAGAGATGCTCCCAAGGCAGCTACAGGAAGCAACAGCATCGTCCCACAAATGCGGCCTGAACATTTTTCAAA
>LQNS02278171.1:9692922-9714431 GCA_001587735.2 Parhyale hawaiensis
AATGATTGAGAAGTCATTTTTGCTTATGGGATGGTCATTTTGCTCAGCATGTAGACGGGGAGCTGAATGGGAAGGCTTAGCAAGTGGTAGACCGGTTCGGCTTGATACACCTAAATGTTGGCCTGCCGGCTTTTTAGGGGCACCAACGCAGCCGGTTTCATGGTACGACTTCACTATTCTGCCCACAACACTTTTCGAACGGTTTACCTTCTCAGAAATTTCTCAAATAGTGAAATTATTCTTGTGGAACTTGATAATATCTTGTTGCAGGATATAATCAACTTTCTGACGTGGTGCCATCATGTAACGAACAGCAATGTTTACAAGTGGCAGTATCGAACTTTGTCTTTGATTTAAATAAAGAAATACGGACAGAATAAGAAATAAACTAAATTTCTCTTTTTTGTGCCTTAGTTTTGAACGTTATAAATTTGAAGAGAAAAGCTTTTTGTTCATAACTTTTTATTATCCTTCATGCATGTCCCAAATTGTAACACAATAATCAACATCTTACTTGCTAAAAGTATGCAAAAGAAGAAGTACCTGGCGCGGTTAAAAAAAAGTTATGCCGTTTTGGGAATTTGTTCCTTAGTTTTTGGACTGTACTGTATATCGGGAAGCTCTCGAATGTCTGTTGTAGTCATTAGCATAAGTTTCGTTTTATTCTCAGGGAGTATCAGCTTGTTTGTTAGAAGCCAGGATGTTTAGCACGTGATAAAATTTCTAATTCCACTTACAATTAAACTAAAATCATCGTTACTAACAAAAATACCGCGTCATCAGCAAAAATATGAGATTAACATCAGGCAAGGATACAAAAAACATTAAAAAGAAAGGGTCCTAGTGCCGAACCTTGTGGTACTCCATGAGAAACAGTCCAATCAACAGAACATGCACCATCATACGGTACATACTGATATCGGCCAGCAAGATATGAGCATAATAATTTAAGAGCATGATGAGTTATAACATAATTGCTCAGTTTAGTAATCAATAATTCTGGATTGAAATATCGAACGCCATTCTTAGGTCAAAGAATAAACATATTGTGAACTTCTTTTGATTAAAATTGCTGAGACAGTCGAAAGTCATAGATGGTATGGCATTAGTAGTCAGCATACCTTTCCTAAAACCAAACTGACGAGATGATGAAATATTGCAAGAGCTAACGATCGTAAATTATATTTTCCAATATCTTGTTAAAATTAAAAAGTGTAAAGATTGGCCTATAATTCTCAACAATTGGGATAACCCTCTGAAAAATAGGCACAACTCTTGCTCGCTTAAGAATGGTAGGGTATGCGCCTGCTCCAATAGACTGATTAAAAAGGTGAGTAAGTTTGCTGGAAACTTTCGGTACAATAGCGTAAAGCGTAGAGGGCTCCAGGACGCCATGAGGAATTTTTTTTCCTTAATACAGAAACGATACTTTTAATTTCTGTAGAGCTCGTCTTGACAAGGAGACAGCAGGCACTGAATTTGGTTAAGTTAAGAGGAACGGGAACAAATTCTAAGGGGAGTTTATTAACAAACTTAGCTGCTACCTGGACAAAATAATTATTAAAGACTTCAACATGAATGCTAGGCTTAGAAACAGAGGAGCCCTGTTGCTGGTTGAGTATAATTTTTTGTAATTATTTGGGTGCCGTCCCATAAGGTCATTCAATGCTTTCCATGTTCTTTAGGATTTCTATTAGTAGCTTTGATTTTTCTTAGATAATACATTTCTTCTACTAATTTAAATACAGTATTAAGTGTATTTCTGAACCACTTGTAGAATCTCACTCCACTGACTCACTCACTCCGGTGGTCCCGTTTCTTGAAGACACTTTGCCGCTGTAACCACGTTTTTCTAGACGTTCCGCTCCGACGCCAGTCGCATCCAGTTGTCGAGTCCGGTGACAAGCTGCGTGTCCCTCTTGACACCGTCAATTCAACGATACCTCGGTCGGCCAACTGGCCTCCTTCCTACCGGGTTGTTGATCATAACTTCCCGGACCATGTCTCTCTCCCTTCCATTCTACGTGTCCAGCCCACTGCGTCTTCGGGACTTTACCATCCTCTGAATGAAAGGTATGCCTGTAATGTGCCTGTGTTCTCGGTTGTGATGTCTCCTCCAACCATAGTCTCCCGATCATAAACAAGGCCGCAGATAGAGCAGAGAATTCCGTTTTCAAAAACCTCCAGCTTCTTCTCCAGAACTTTGGCCAGTCTCCACGTTTCGCAGCCATACAGCATCGTCGGTCGTATCACCTTCGGGTACACCTCCAGCTAAAAGTAAAAGTAATTATTCCTCTAAGGCAGCGGTTCCCTATAAGAGGTCTATAGACTCCCGTATACCCCAGGGGGTCGACCGTAGACCCCTAAGGGGTGTATTCAAAGAAAACACCTATTTCTGTTTTGTATATAAAGGCTGAAAATAAATTCTGCTACAAAAAATCTATGTATGCAGTATTAAAATAAAATTTTTATGAAATCAATATGCATGATATATCAGTTTCATACATTTGTAAAACTGTTGAATTCCCTCTGTAATGATGCACATTTTTTTCAAAAGCAGCGTTTTCTTTTAGTTTTAGCGTGAATTTTAAAGGGACTCTAACCAAATCTCACTTGTTCGTAATTTTGTATTTTGTACTTGGTCAAGGTTTCTTGACGCATAAAATTCAACCTCTAAAAATACACATTACTTTTTTTTACAGATCTGGTGCAATTTGAATCACTTACGGGCAGCAGTAACGTAGAAATGCTTATTAAATAACCTTTCAAATCTAGAATATTCCTTTGAAAAAATACCCTAGCACAGGGAATTTAATTAATAATATATTACCTCTTCGTTTTTTTAAAATTCTTGATTATTTTGTGTATTTTACAATTCTGATCGTATTTACGTTACGTAGATAGTTGATATTGTTAGCAATATATAACCTCCTTTTTTACTATTCTTCTTTATTCTGTGTACAGTCCCAGCAAAAAATTTTTGCACTTCAATGGCAAGAAAAAACATTAGACGTGAAATGTGAGTTAGATTTTCGTTTGCCCTATCCGACATAATAGAGCGAGAAGATGTCAGTGATGATGCATTCCCTCCGCCCACTCATAGCAAACGTCCATCACCCAGCCAACCCTCAGCGAGGGTTGTGTGCTGCTGCAGAGAAGCTGATAGTGGGTCGCTCTTGCCGACGTGTTATTTTTACTTTCTTATACTGTAAGTTTGAAGTCATTTAAATTTACACCTACTGCACACAATGGGTCAAAAATGCTCCAAATGAAGGAGTAAACCCATGCGTTAACTATGCTAGAAAGGGAGACTCTGTGATTGCCGTAACCAAAGATCTGGGAATGTCAAGAGAGACAAACTATCAGCTGGAGCGCTCGGGGACAAAATTACCAACAAAGACGGTACCACTGAAGAAGTCAGGCTCTGGCACACCTAGGAAAACTACACTGAGAACAAATAAGCTTCTGAAGCGTGAGGTTACCCCAAATCATGCTTTAAGTGCCATTGAACACAATAACACGTCGGCAAGGGAGAACCACTATCAACCTCACTGCAGCAGCACACGACCCTCGCTGAGGGTTGGCTGGGTGATGGACGTTTACTACGAATGGACGGAGGGACTGCATCATCACTAACATCTTCTTGCTTTATCATGTCGGGTAGGGCAAACGAAATACTAACTCACATTTCTCATGTCTTGCTATTGAAGTGTAAAGATTTTTTTTTTTGCCGGCGCTGTACTTTACAACTTTGATTGTATTTACGTTATGTAGTTGATTAAAATTGATAAAACAATAAAACAATGGTTTTTCGTTATCCTTTGTAACACGGGTTTTTACTTAAATGTAGCATAATCCATACATCCATTATTAGAACGCGTAATAGATGTAAAGTTATATATGACTCCAAAAACATAACACGTCGGCAAGAGCGACCCACTATCAACCTCACTGCAGCAGCACACAACCCTCGCTGTGACGTCTATGACGATGTACTGCTATCTTTGCAGGGGTCTACACTGATCAGTTATAGGGAGCCACTGCTCTAAGGCATAGCTTCCTAAGTATTTATCATAATATTTGCATTCGTCTTTCATATATGGTGTTTTATGCATGGATAGTTCAACGCGCCGTTGTTTCGGAAGAGGAAATCGTTAAATGTCGGATCAATGCTGCAAACTATAATTGGCCCAATATTGCGATCAAATATTATCAACTTCTCATATTTTCCCTTGCAACAGAAATTTGACTAATTTCCTGAAACTTATAGTAAAATAGTGCTTAAATGAAACGAACAGTATGATTTCTTGGGAATTTTCACGAAGCGTTTCGCAAGAGTGACTCAACGTTGGCTCAACATTGCTTGACAATGCATAAATATCCTTTTTCTTATCGCATAAGTAAAACACACGTCCAGGATTGGTTGACAAGGCTCCGACATTGACTCAACATTCCAATATTGTGCCGACCTCCTTCCAAGGTTATATTTCTAAGGGGTATTTTTAGCTCGGGAAATTTTCATTGTACTTGAGAGAAACCTTAATCGACTTAGAATATGGCCTGACACGGGGGTAAACAAACCAAAGTTTTTATAACTTAAAAATAGCAGCAACCGATTTATAACATGACCCCATCATGAAGTTAGCTCTTGCATTATTTCCGACACCTTAAAAATAACGTCCTATTGAGAATATTTTACCAGCAAAGGGCCAGTACATGAAATTTTTAGGGTTCCCTAAAAATAGCATTACCGATTTGTAACATGATGCCATCATGAAATTAGCACATGCATTATTTTAGATATCATAAAAATAACAACCGATCTGATTATGAAGCTAGCTCAGGTATTATTTTAGATGCCTTATAAATAGAGTCCGATCGAGAATATTATCCCAGCATGGTGCCGACACATGAAATTTTTAGGGTTCCTTAAAAATAGCATTAACCGATTGCGAACGTGGCTCCAGCTCAGCAGTAATGGCTTACTGTACCGATGGGCAGTTTGTGTGCAAACCACCGGTACCGGAATGACGGCCCTCTGGGGGTGCCAAACCAATGAGGTCATTTCTAGTCAGCCGAACGTGCTGCTTGCGTTTGCTATGAACTCAGCACAGCCACTCCGCTCTAAATACTTGGACTTTTGGGAAGAAGCAAGCTCTCTCGCTTCCTCCCACAGGGGGACTTGCAAGAAGCATTGCAATGTTGTTTTCGAAAGATTTATTTTCCCAGGTACGTTAGAAGAAGCAACGTTAGATTGCTTTACTACTTCAGTTCAGAAACGAGGTCGACGAAGTGAGACTAGTTTCTTCAAATATTTACCTAGAGTTGTAGCCAAGATTTTGGCACATGCTGTTCTTGTCTATTACAAGTGAAATACCATGTGAATTTTATATAATTTAGTACTCTATTTAGCAGGAATACTGTAATCCAAAAATAATACAATATAACAATAGCAATACCACTAGTATTTAGGCATTCCTAATCAATCAAGTTTCTTTGCAACTGGGTGTCATATTCTGCACATGATTTTTTGTTGAAATCTCATAGAAAATTGCTGAATGTCCTGAACAGCGAGTACAGTTATGCGCAACGATATTACCGTTTAAAGATTCGTTTTTTTATTGACAAACTGCTATTTTTTTCTCCCTAAGATTGCCATTTTTTTATTGCAGAGTTGCTGCCGTCATAAAAAATCACGTTAAATACTCGTTTTTTTTTTTTGCAATAAAATAGACTCTCACAGGCAGCAGAAAAATACTGTAACAGTTGTTGCACAAGAAATAAAATTGCGTACAGGATTATGAAAATTTCCTGAGTGACAGGCACTTTGACAGCAAAGAAAGTCGTCTAACCGCCATAACATGGATTTGCTGACGAATCCAGCGAAGGATCGATGTGCCCGCGTGTAATATTAGCTAAAAAATCGGAAACAGGCTTCACTTGTTCCGCTTCATGAAACCCGAACTGCTCGACGACGGGTTTTTCACGATAGTCTCACTTCACGGAGTTCTGCAATCTTTTTACCCTCAGAAATAAATGAAGAAAAGATTTGCCTTTTTACAACATATATTAAAGCTGGTCCGGTGATCAATTAGGTGACGTGATTTTTTTTCACTAAAGTAACACTTTGCTCGATTGACACAACCAGTAAAACGATTGCCAAGGAATAACAAGGAAACCAGTGATTTATCCCCGTGCTGTACACTTTATTTATATTCAGACATTCATATACATGCACAATTTTTCAATTTCTTTGCTCTCTCTCTTTCTTCGTTACAAATATGCCGTATTGAACGTCCATCTCTTTCTTCGTCTCGAACTTGTGCTTAGTTTTTCATACAGCGCTTCATTTTTCCGCTCGAAAGCCAATCAAAATCACTCCATGCACCTCCGTCTTTTTTCAATCTTCGAACATATGCAAATAAGCAATAAAGGTCGGAAGCAAAATGACGTGTCTTGCCTCAGTACCTCTGCGGGACTTCCCACTATGTCTCCTGTTTTGGTAAGCCAAGCGCACAGACTGCGCAGCGTCCAAAACTCGATCTCAGGCTGCAACGCCCAATCAATCTAACTTCAATGTACGAAGAAGAACGCGCTGTTCCTTTCTCCCAAATCAAGTCCTGCATGCTCTCGAATCCATTCAGAATCACGCACCGCTGACTTCGACGTAACTCGCGACATCAAAGCACCAGCTTGCCGGATGCATCTGCAACCGATAAAGTCTATCAAAATACCGATGAAGTCCATCAAACTATTAGATTTTTCTATAGACTTGAGAACACAGATCAATAGTGAATTTAATATGCAGCGCATGCTTCAAGATTAACGCGATAGACTTGATTGATTTGAGACAATGACAAATTTTTTAATCGTCTTGTTCTCCCTTCGGAAAGCTTCTGCGGTACGACTGTAAAGTAAAATATTAACCGTACTACGTCCTAATACAGTTTGATAGTTGCTTGCCTGGTTACAGTATCTCTGTCCCTTCCTATTTCGCGCGTAGATACTCGTAAGATACAGGGAAGTGCTTCCTTTTAGCTGCTCCAAGCACATGTGGCAGAGCTGCAGATGCCCGCAATCATTTTTCTATCATGAATAAACACAATGGCTCACAGTAAAATTTGTCAGACAATTTCTAAATTGTATTTTTCATAGTAGATAGATCGAGGTTTGTGACTTTCAAAATGTTAGTATTTTTCACAGATTGGCTCTAGTTTTATTTATATATTAATTATTGCATAATTTAAGTACGTATTTCAATTATTTTAAAGTGATGTTCTAGTAGTGATGCTCCATGATTGCACGCACAGATTGAGCGGAAAATTAACGAAAGAAAAAGCAAAATATTCTTCGTAACAGAACCACGAGCATGAGAACGGGGATTTCTTTGAGGTAATGTCTTCTATCATAATTTTACGGCTGTGCGAGCCACTGTTTTCATTAAAGCTCAAAACAGAAACGTATTGTGAATTCATTACCACTGTCTGTTTGTAAAGGAAGAAGAAGGAAATAAAATATCTTGGAGTTATTTTAAACTCAAAACTGTCTTTTAACCTACATCTTTATGACGTGTGCAAAAAGCTAAGCAAGGCCCTCAGCATATTTTATTGCATCTCCAATAAGCTACCTGTTTCCACCCTAATGAACTTGTGTTACAGCATTGCATATCCGCATGCCATCTTTGCGCCGACTCTGGGGAGGTGTGCCCCTTCTTCGAGGAAAAAAAATTAGATTTTGTTAAAAAAATATTACGTGCAATTCTCAAAAAAACAAACAGAAAATTTCGTACCTGATTTCCCTACTGGTGAAATGTAAACAGCTTTAGGTTTATAGCAGTTTGACGACATTTATAGATATTTTTATTAAAACTAGCCCATAAGTTTTTTATGACCACCATCAGTTTTTTAACAAATAGCTGTTGCCTCTTCAACCGTTAAATAATTATGAACTGCGGAGATATAGGCTAAGGGTACCACATGCAAGATTAGAAGTCGTGAAGCAAAGTACGATTTACCAACTCGTTAAACTAATCAATGATGTTCACGATGACCTGCAGTCACCGATGCCCTGCTATCATCTGCAAAGTGAATTTAAAAAGGTAGCTCTGACCCACTATTGATGAGAACCCTACTCTCTCTCTCCAGGTATCTAAACCTAGGTGTTCTTTATTTCTGTTATCTGTGTTACTTAGTGTGTAATCCGTTAGTTGGATTATGTTTTCTTATTTTATCTAGCCTAAGAAGCATTTGAGCTGAGAGGGACTCTTTGTTACTTGCCTTAGCGCTTACCTGTTGTTACTATATTAACTGGTCTGTACCCAGTCCGTGACTGATATGCTTATTGAACCTGAGCATCTTTTCTTCACTTCTCAACTTGGATACCTTCACGGACGAATCGATATTTGTAGGTTGCTTTTAGAATGACCTCTTAGTCTTGATGTGACCGGGCGCACCGCGCTGCCACCTGTTTGGGGTTCTAGCGCGGGTTTGGCGCTCGGTCATTTCGATGGGTGGGCAGCTGGAACCCTAAACCTGCTGCTCTCTCATTATTGGCAATGATTTTTTGTTAACAGTCTTTTCTCTTTACGGATTTTCGTAGTTTCTAACTTTTACTTGCTGGACGAAACCACCTCTTGTATGGTGTATTACGAGATTAGTTTGAAGCCTATTTGTTATATGAACTTGTATTTATCAGGTCCAAGAAGCGCATATGCTTAGAGCGACATGTTGTCACTTGTCGTCTTTTTATATATTGTGACTATGCGTGTTTTTATGAATTTTTGTGACAAATAAATTTCTATGGAGTTTCATAAGTTTAACCTATCCAGTTTGCCCGAGTATAGTTTACCCGTCATTTGCATATTCTTGCTTCAATTTGTCCCATGCATTTGCATCCAACAAAGTCTTACAGGACAAACTTCTAAGTAACCTGAGCAGACAGACCTAATGTTAATACAACATGCAGCAGCACATTCATAACGATAACAGTAATCGACCCAGTCTGCTTCTGATGATCACAAATTATTCAATTCCTCTTGCTATTTGCATATCATTGCAAAAGTTGACTTCTAAAGAATAAATGTATGCCAAATAAATACGGAACTACAGATTGGGCAAGATGCATTATAACTTTTTATTCACTAGCTTAATGAAAAAATAAAAACATAGCCGATTTGCATAGAGTTGTAGTACTCACGCATCAACCTTCGAATGGTACAGCCAAATGAACCAAAATGACAAACGATATAACATTTTTATGTTAACTTAGTTGCAATAACAGAAATATATGAAATTCTATTGGTTATCATGGAAATAATAATTACTTCCGCCGAGGAGGTTATGTTTTTCGTCGTGTTTGTCTGTCTGGCTATTTGTCTGTTATTCTGTTTGCCTGTTTATCTGTCACTAAGATTACTCAAAAAAATTGAGAATGAATCATTACGAAATTTGCAGGGATTGCTGGGCATGTCAACAATAACAGAACTTTAACTTTTAGTAAAAATCCGTTCATCTGTCTGTCTCTTTGTCTGTCAACCTATTTTTTCTTAAGGCCCTAACCCGAAAAGTATTCCACAGATTTCGTGAAATTTATATGAGCTGTTAGGTATATTACGAAGAGTAAACGAGAAATTTTTATGGATGATCAGATTCTGTTTGTTCGTTCGTTTGTTGCTACGTTTGATTTCATGTTTGTTAGCACAATAACACTAAAGTTATGGATGGATTTTTATGAAATTTACAGGAGTTGTTAGTGATGCTAAAGACATAGATGATTAAATTTTGATGATGATCGGTTGGCCTTTTTGTGTGTTTGACTTATGTTTGTCATAATGTTTGTTGGCAGCATAATTCAAAAAGTTATGAACGGTTCTTCATGAAAATTTGCAGGACTTGTTAATACTATCAAAAGGAACAAATGATTCGATGTTATGATGTTACGATGGCAAAATCGATGGTGTGATGGTCATCGCCATCATTCTTACGATGGCGATGGCAATACCATCGCCCCATCTTCATCAAAATCAAAAATCTCCAATTTTCATCGGCGATGACCTACGATGAAATAACCGTCGGCGATGCGATGACCATCGTAGGGCGTCACAATCGGCGATCGACCATCGCATTAACACATTTTAAAAATGCAAACATCTCAGATCACACACATCGAATACAAGCAGTATCTCTTATAACCTCGTCCTGTGTGCGATTTTCAAACCAGTAATACTATTCCTAGCCGATAGAAGGTGCAAAATGTGAGGCCCATGTTATTATTTGACATTGATAGATTTGGGAAATGTATTAAAATAAACTTTGCAACCCCCTCTGTGTTTTAATGTTACTAAAAAAAATTAAAGTCTCAATCTCGTAGGGCTGTTTTTCTGTAGTTTTACCTATTTCATCGGCATCGGAAGTACAATCGATGACAATACCCATCGTATGTCATCGCTGATGGTATGTTCAGTCATTTAATCGGACCATTTCTTCCTTATAACACCATCGACGATGGAGTAAAAGGCCATCGCCGATTGTTTGATACGATTTCCATCGGACCATTGGATCATCGCTATCGCCAATGGATTTCTGCGTTGTTCCACCGTAACATCGTAGTTTTTCCGATGGTGATGGTCTACACACCATTGCCATCGTATAATCGGCAATGGCCATCGTGCCAGGCTCTGCAAATCACGATGCAAGAGAATGCTTAGGGAAGCTGTATTTGCATTGAGTGGATTGAGACGTTAGGCAAAGAAATGCATTCAGAAATAGGTTTGCCATCATCTGCAACCTGGCCCATTTTCTACCACAGCATCTAACTGGAGCTAATTTCCGCCTATCTATTTTCTTAAAATGTGACGGAAAACTGGCAGCTAAACAGATAAATAGTCCTTGTAAATTTATACGTCATGAACAAGCATACAGTATGTTTCGAAGTAGGTACCGTATGGAGAAGGTGCTAAATATCAGATTCCATAACCGCAGCAAGAGAAACTGAAAATATCTCCATTGCTTCAATATCAAGAGCTGTTACAATTAAGAAATGTAGCCAGATAAAGATATAAGGATACCCCTTCTACATCTTCTGCAACCTTGTTATCGATCTCCATGAAAACGTTACTTAATTAAAAAAAAATCTACAACCTGGTCTATTTTTCGCCTATTTCGTTTAGAGTGTGACACGAAACATATAAATACTAGACTGCCGCGCTGTCAAGAATGACAGCGAAGAATTTCTGGCGTCCCTTCTTCATTGATCATACTTTTGTTAGTACAATTGCTAGCTGAAAAGTGCATAGAGATGAGCGTTTACGGCTTCACAACTACTAAGCAGCGAAACTTTTTTTCTTTCTTTCTCTGACATAGAGAAAAATAATGTTTTCTGCAGGCCTTTCAACAACCCTTAAAATAAAAGTTCACTTTGGTGGCATGGATACGATAGGATATCATATTATGCCAAATATTTTTTGCTAAGCGGAAGCTGTTTGATAGCCTGTTTCTTTGACGATTGCATTGAATTTCGAAGAATAAAAGATGCAATAAACTTATCTATGGGAAGAAGCTAAGACTTCAAGATGTATAAGAATGCTAATGGAAGCTTCAGATATCTTCAGTGCTTTAATTTCTACTTCGGCAATGCAAGAAATGCATTCAAATACAAGGTCGCCCTATACTTTACATAGATTCGATGTATGGAGAAGGTAATACTCTTACAAAGCGAACGCCATGGTAGCGCTAAGAGACACTTTCGGTGTCTTCATTGTTTGAAATTCAACTGTCGGTGATGAAGATTCATTTGCCATCAACTGTACCCAACCTGGTCTTTTTTTACCAACTGGATTTCTAAGAAGCTAGACAGGATGACCAGTCTCCAACCTGACCTAACTTTCACCATTCTGTTTTCTCAAAGCGTGACAGCAAATAGATAATAAAAAACCGATAAATACACTGGATCGAAAAAAGTCAGAGCTAATTTCTTCCTCTCTATTTCGTTAAGAGAGTGACACGAAATCAACACACAATATAATAAACACCGTCGTGATGTTCTTTGTTTATATATGTAGCAATCTTTCATGTCACGCTCTTAAGGAAATAGACGAAAAACATGCCAGACTGCAAATTTTGTAAGTAGATGAAAAGGTTAGAGATGGTCGCGAAGTTTGATCCTTATCCCTCTCTCTGAACACACGTCTTGCTTGAAACACTTCTTGATATCGAAACAATATGTATGCAGCTTTTGGAGTCCAATTTTGTAACTTTTTCTCTCAGGTCACGACGCGTAAATTCGGCAGATGATCAACAGAGCACTCACGAGATGATTCTTCACGGGTAGTAGACAACTATTTCTTCTAGCTTACCGTCTTTCTCTTCTTCTTCTTCTTCTACAGCAGTATTATCCCTCTTCAGAAGGGATCGCTGAAGCAGATCTTGCTATTCCATGTATTTCTGTCCATTACCAGGTGTTCCTCCAGCTCCATATCACGCATATCATCCCTCACACGTCGTTCTCTGACGGTGTGAATTTTCATAGAACAAAATTTCAGCACTTCAGTGAAGCAGATATTTAAGTTCGCAAGACGGTACCTTGGCTACGGAGCGCTTACATGTATACAAGCTGACTGGAGTTACATTAAAGTTTATTGCAGTATTTTAGTTGAGATTTACTTATGTCTCTCACTATATTGAAGACGCACGTCTAATTAAGAAGAAAGAAAGGAACGTATACAGAGTACGAGATACAGTCTACGAATGGATAGACAGATGAATCGTCTATGCGATACAGGTCAAGAAATACTTGAAGCAGAAAGGAAACAGAAGTGAATGAAAGCTGCTGATAAGCGTGAACAAGAAAATGTGGAAATGCCAAGTCATAGAAAAGAGGATGTAAGGTTGATAGCATGACTAAGGATCAATTAAGAAAATGAAGCAATTCAGAGAAGATTCCGCAACGGCCTATATTAATAAAAATATCGATTATTGCGTGAATTTTTTCACGAGCGGATCCACTAGTATAGGAACACAACAATCATTCTTAGCATTATATATAAATAAACTAAAGGGCCCAGCCGTCAAAAATGACGGCAAAAATTTTGTGATTGAGCTTTTCATTGTTCTGGTTCCCAGTATAGGTTTTGCTGTATTACAGGTCTCATCCCTGCAGGCCTGATTTTCCATTAGTGAAACGCAAGTTCTACAGCCATGAGTTTTGCGATAGCAAACTATCCCCTTGCAAGATAAGGCGTGAATATCAGCTTGAAATTTCGCAAGCGTTAAGCCCAATTCACTGGAAATGCCCGGGGCTCACCGTATTGTGGATGCCAACTGAATCTTGACCTCAAGCGTCGAAATTTGACTGCGATGTAAATTCAATATGAAAAGGCATTTGCTCAGCGTGAAGATTGAACTGCTACGATATGGATCCAGAGTGCGGTATCTAAAGCCCGGAGATTCAGAGTCAGGGATCCAAAGCCCGAAATTCAGAGGCCGAAGATCTAGATTCAGGGCCCCTCAAATTTCCAACTAACTTATTCCTATTCATCGGATCGCCACGCCCTTGAATTTTTCCTATCTTATTCCCATAAAGTGTGACGGAGAGACCGACCAACATTGGAGCAAGCAAGGGAGCGAGGGAGCAAGCAAGCGACCACCAACTGGGTTTTATTATGTAGTGGACTAGTGGACCCGTGGGTGAAAAAAAAAATCACCCAGTAATTTATATGCTTGCTCTTTTCTTTGACTTGCCGTTTTCACATTTTCTCGCTCACACATATTAGCAGCTCATATTTACTTCTTTAATCTTTCTGCTTTAAGTCTTTCTTATTACTGTGTCGCATGTTTGGGCGCTTCATCTCTCTCTCCATTTGTATAGCCCTTCTTCCGTCTTCGTTCTTGAGACTGTAGTAGTCTCATTCCTCTTATACGATCCCTATCCTCTTTCTTAATTAAACGTGCGCCTTTCAAAGTCAAATCTTGAGTAAAACACTGCTCTAAACTTGAATGCGACCCCAATAAGCTTACATGCAATGTGAGTGCACGGTGCACCGTACCCAAGATACTATCTTCCATACTGAAATATCTGCCTCGTTGAATTGCTAAAATTTTGGCTTGTGAAGCGAAATCTGCTTCCTCGGAGAAAGCTGGAAAGCTAGAAGATGTTATAGTCTGCTACCGGAGAAATATTGTCAACTACCCGTCGTCATTGCTCCGTTGATCATCTGCTGAATTTATATATCGTGACCTGAGAGAAAAAANGTTTCAGAAAGAAGTACATTCAGATAAAGGGTTTTGCCATCTTCTCCAACGTGGTCATCAATATCTAACAAAACGTAACTTGATTAAAAAATCTACAACGTGGTCTATTTTTCGCGGACACGAAATAAATAAATAAACAAAGTTTTTTATTAAATAGGGATAAATGTATCAACACACTACGGTTATTCTTAGTATCAGATTTGATATGCTCCTCGTAACAGACCTAACAATTCACAGAAATTTCAAGAAGATTCGTTGTTAATTGTAGAATTTATAATACCAATGAAAAAAAGCTAGACGAACAAACAAGTGGGTGAACGGATATTCATTAAAAGCTGATCATCTGTTTCTCTTCACATACGTTAACACTCCTGTAAATTACATGAAGATCCGTAAATAAATTGTTGAGTTACCTTAGAAACAGACAAATCAAGAGACATGTCGACAAAATCCGATAAAGACGTAATCTTCTTTGCTGTCGTGATTTGTAAATGAACAAAGTCCTACGACGTTTTGCTATTTTTATTTAGCCCTGTAACTGGCAGCACGATCTTGCCTGTGCTCGACAATACGCTATTATATAGCATGTTAAAGGCTGCACCATAAATTCATAAAATAGCAGCACTAACTACTATCGTGCAATATGTGTGACACTGAATGTTCCTGACGGTCATGAATGAAGAGCAGACCTTCGGAAGGGCCAATTAAAACAAGCAAGTATCGCACATTTTCCGTGCGGTAGACGTTTTGCGGACGAGAAACAGCAGGAAATTAAATCATGTCGTATTCTCGTAGTTATTCAGTGCATCACGGTACTTATTAAGAGGTTTTCAACTCATTAGAATACCAAATTGACACCATTATGTTCTAATAGGATTCAACACAATATTGGATTAATATACCTACCTATGTATTTTGAAGCGCTTTAAATATTCTTTGGACGAGGCCCAGGTGGCGTTATACATGCAGCCCATCTTGTAAGGAGTTGATGCTGCATACCGTGACCAGCGAGAGGGTTACTAGCGAGTTATCCCCACGTTGTAGGTCCTTGTNCTACCTATGTATTTTGAAGCTCTTTAAATATTCTTTGGACGAGGCCCAGGTGGCGTTATACATGCAGCCCATCTTGTAAGGAGTTGATGCTGCATACCGTGACCAGCGAGAGGGTTACTAGCGAGTTATCCCCACGTTGTAGATCCTCGTTCATGGCCTGTTTGCCTGGCACTTTCAGTAAATATGCGTCCCATAAGTTTTCAAACTTCACGGTTTCAATTTTGATAGCCTTTCGAATGTGACGGGCATTTTGTCGAACCTTGCACCCCTGAGTGAAGCCATTAGAATGTTTTGTAGCCATCGTATCGCCTCTTCTTATCGGAATTCACACTTCACAAATGCGACCAACACCGTCTGAGTATCTGCCAAAAATCTGCCCTTTGACATAAATTGTTTTCTCACTTTTTAAACATACTAGATAGTGAAGCGCTCGAATCTCCGTTAAATTGAGTTCATTTGAAAGGAGACAAGCTTTTGTGACAGTTTCATTCTATCAAGCCTCGAATTCTAGCAGTAAACGATCTCCGAATAGCCTCGAGGCGCTCTACATAAGTCATTCATTGGTCGGTATCCAAATTGGTAAACAGTATTCTATCCTCGTCAGTACTGCTTATTTCCATCAGATGAGCAGTATGCCTGTCTTTCATGAAGCGAAGTTTCGAAGCACCCATCCGCTTTATTTATTTCCAATATGGTAACAACTCTAGCCACGTGATCCTCAATACTGGCATTGTCCTGCATTCTCACCCCAAGGTCTCTCACAACTTTCTTACTTTCGATCTCGCTCCCATCACTCGTAGTGTAGGATATCGATTGCATAAGGGAAGAATTTTTTTTTCGCATCGTAGCATTCTTAACTCTTGCTAATGTTGAAAGTTTAAAATTTTACCTTAAAGTTTAAATAATAAAACGTGAACTATTTCTATATTACTTCAACTGCAAAAACACTAACTTACACAGGACGTTATATGAAGATATGGTGACACTGGCCAGCACATCGCCGCTTGATAGCTGCTGAGTCGCTGATCAAAGCGGGGCTCCCGCAGACTGAGGGGCTTCCGCAGACGTTTTATTTGTGAAAGTGTTTAACTATTCTAGATTTGCTCGATAATTCTACGTTCTTCCTCTGTTCTTTCATTACCAGGGTGTCTTCCATCCATATGTGTTGGAGGAATATAGCTGTGAGCTCATAATGCAACTGTTAATATTTTACTACATACCATGAGGTGAAGCTACCATTTAGTGAAGAAGCTCCAGCTTAGTATGAATAGGCATACAAAGCCTCTACAAAGTAGACTTACATGAAAAAAAACTGCAAAAACAGCTAACTGTTATGCCAAGGAGACTACCTATCAGCCGACAAATATCTTTACTTAGTGTTCTTAAAAGAAGTATTGAAAATCGAAATTAGAACAACCACAAGCCCGCATAGAAAGGATTTAATATTCTTGTAATAGAATACTACAGAGTAAGACACTCTGCTTCACTTAAGCTAACCGTATTTCGCATCCACGTGCAATTTTTGCGAATGTACTGCACTCTTCTATAAGCGACGATCGGTAGTATAAATCGCGAAGTGATATCGTCGAATGGATCCCTTCTTTTCAACTTCGCCATTTTACAGACTTTCAATAACGCAGCGCAGTATCGCGCCTTGTCAGGCAAACTTCATTCCCTTCAGAATTAAAACCGCAAAAGTTTCCAGCCCAGCCTTTATTTACTTGAGGGGAGCAGCCATTTGAATAAATACTGGGCGTGCGGCTGCCTCTCCGGCTGCAGGCTGTTCATCCTTGGGGACGGCCGCTGCTGAGAGTACTGGGGATTGCGCGTAGTTCAGTCCTAAGGGATTACCGCTGCTGGTGGTACTGCAAATTGTGCTTGGGTCAGTGCTTGTGGACTAGCAGTGCTGGAACTACTGAGACTATGCTAATTTTAATGATAGGGGTCTATCGTTGCTAGTTAACACTAAGGACTATGCTTGGTTAAGCCTTGGTAACCGCCGCTGGCTGTTGGGTCTACTTAGGACTGCTCTAACTTAGCTGTTGAGAATAATGAGGACTGTACTAAGTTCAATGTTTGAGGACTGCCACTGCTGGGAGTTCTACAGCGTTCACATATGTAAATAGTTCATATCATGAGGGCTGGCACTGCCAAGAGTACTGGACGTTTTACTAGGCATAATATTCCTCAAAAATCAATAGTATCAAATCAACTCATTCTCGCTCAAATGTATACTATTGACATATCCACTGCTACATTCCTCAAAACCAGACAACCAATGCTTATGTTCGATGACAAGATAGGAGCTGGTATTAATTTTTCTCTGCTGAAATTCAGTTAGAGCAAGCACTGCATGTTAAATGCTCATGGAGAATACCTTTTACTGATCATAATTATGTTTGTGTGCATGAATTAGGATGGAAAGAAAGTAATATCGTTCACCTGAATACAAGTAGTTAGTTTTGAAATTGCCTAGTGGTAATTTTTAACCTTAAGAATAGTTTTTATTTTCTCAACATTTCTCTTGATATTGGTAAATAATTCAACAAAATTTTCCGGTTTTGAAGATAAAAAAACGTGATCTTTCTTGAGTAAAGTCCTAGCTGTGGTGGTGGCTGCAGACTCTGATTTCGAAGAAACCACTGCCTTTGGACTTTAAAAATGTATAAAGAACTCTTCCCTCGAGCTCAGGGCTAATTATTTCCCAAAATGAATCTTTATGGTTTCCTGAAAGCAAAGATGTTCAGGCAGGCACTCTTTGGTTTCACTGAGCAACATCGAAATCAAGCAGAACCCATATTGTCCAAATATTGATTTCTACCCTAATATTATTCACAAAAGCTAGAAATCATTCTGGTACCAGTTCTATTAATTAAATTGTTGAACTTATTCTCTACTTGTAAACAAGTTTTCCTTGGCATCTTGGATCTTTAAAAACTTCCATAAGTTGACTTTTGTTATTCTGAACGTGGACGATCTTTGCGGCTGAACTGTCCCCCTGAAAAGCGAACAACTATTCGCATTTTCGGGCATATTGCCCGACAGACAACACAAATGGTTCTTTTGGGTTATGAAATTGAATTTATTTTACTTAAATGTATATATACTTTGCAATCAAAGAGCATACAATCTATTCGATGCTTCTTAGTGTTTCTGAAAGAAGGATGCGATATTGAGACCTAACTATAATTAAAACTAACAGTTAAGAAACTTGTAACAGGATACCGATCGAAGTAATCACACCAAAAAATAACATTACCTTCTTTCCTTCCGAACGGTAAGTGCAATAACAGAGCAATATTTAAGAGATTTTTAGACACTGTTGGAGGGCCTGTAAAAGTTGTTCGTGAAATGGAACAGCACGCCTTCTTATCTACTGTACATAATACTATAGATGACGATCTCTAGGCTAAAGTAAGTAGTGATAGGGCCAAGTGTTGACCATTGCACTCTCGTCATTATTTTAGGAAGGAGTATATACCTAATTTTAGTACTGCATTCCTGTAAACATTTTTAACGAATTTGGGAGTTAATTTGATTGACACAGGAAATAATATAAGTGATATAAGGCCCAGTAAATCCTTCTTGATGTAACTTTTAAGATTGCCGCTCAGCTTCAAATGTACTCAATTCAAAAAAGATTCAAGCGCTTTGCGATCATGAAAAACGAAAGAAAATTACGAAAATTCTAGAAAGGATTACTGTCAATCTCAATGGGTGGATGGTGGCCAGATACTCAGACCGTATTAGTCGTTGTTGTGACATGCGAATTCCAATCAAAACTGGTAGTGATGCAATAGCCACGAAGTATTCTAATAGTTTCGCGGTTTGGGGAGGGAGCGAGGTTATTGAAAAAAATACGTCACATTCAAAACCCAACCGGCACAGACACTGCGAGATTTAAATTAATAAACGTCCTGGACGCATACTTACTGAAAGCGCCAGATAAACCAGCTGTAAGCGGCTACAGGCAATGTGGGGATACCTCGCTACTAGCCATCCCGCTGGTCACGACTACAGCATCACCTCTGCACAAGTCGGGTCGCGTGCATAGAGTCACCAGGACCTCTTCCGAAGAATCATCAAGGTCAGGTAAGATACTGCATAGCCTCAACAGAGATGTTTTCCCATACAAAATTCATAGCTTGAAGCAGGTACAAAAATGTCGTCGAAACCCTAAGCCGTTTGTATGTTCGTGTTTCTATGGTTCATGCGCAACAGAGCAATATGCGTTAACTGATAACTTTCAGTTCAGCACATGATCTAAATAAGCCCTGAACCGCATCATGCGAGCTGAATATATGTACTTCTGTACTTCATATAATCGTGAATCAAAAGTAATTAAAGCAGCGATTGCTACATTCAGCTACAAAACGCTCATGCGCCTGTCATGAGATCATCGTTGTAAAGGTGTGCGGCCGACAGAATAATTGTTATTTATTCTCCTTATATCGGAGCCCTGCAACTGATGATTCTCTTTATGACTGTTTATTGACGGCGATGGCCTCGATACAGAGCACGGATCCCAAGGCAGCGTATGTTTTTGGGGGTGATGTTAATGCATACCACAGGGACTGGTTGGGATCTGAATAACGACTGATTGTCATGGTCTGGCTGCGCTGCGCTGGACTAGGCACCTTGTCTAGTTGTGTGCAGCTTGTTCGCGGGTCCACGCATGTTGCTAGTAACTGTCTCGACCTAGTTATGACTGATGTCCCGGACTTGATTACGGTGACAGTTGACTCCCCTATGGCTCTTCAGACCACTCACATCTTGTTGTATCCTTGGATCTCAATTAGGTTGTTCCTGTGGTAGACACCAAGAGAGTGGTATTTGTTAAGAGCAGGGCTAACTGAGTGGCTATTACTAGGGCAGTAAGAACGTTACCTTGGCGTCAGATTATTCATAGTGAGGATCCTGTCTCTGAGCTTAACGACTTGACTGTGTCCATTTTAGAGAGGTTTGTCCCTAAGAGGACTATTCTTTTGAGGTCTTGAGATAAGCTGTGGTTTGACGACCAGTGTCGGTTAACTTTCGAAGCTAAACAAGCGACTTATCGGACATGGCGACGCTCGCGTGACCGCAAGTTGTGGCAGATCTATGTTGATCTTAGGGCCGAGGCTAGGCATGTGAATGAGAGGCACAGCGTCGTCTGAGGCAGCGTTCTTGGGAGTCTCTGCTGAGTATTGACCATCCACATCGAAGTTGGAGTGAGCTAACGGGTTCAGTGTTCGGTGCTGAACCTTCGTTGCCGCCCCTTGTTGGTTCAGGTGGGGATATCATTACTGAGCCCTTGGCAAGCGCGGAGCTTTGTCGGCTCACTTTGACGGGAAGCAGAGCAGACATGTTATCGCATTGCCTCATGGATGCCACCCTGAACCTCGCTTGACCTCTTTGGCTTTCAGATCTGGTGCAATAAGGGTGCTGCTTGAAGGCCTTGATCTGTATGGAGGTGTGGATCCGGTGGGCATGTTTCTTTTGTTTTATAAGCAGATGGCTGTTGTTCTTGCCCCCAAGCTTGCAGTGATCTTCCGGCGCCCGATACGATTAGGAAGTTTTCCTCGTTGTTGGCGAACTGGGAATATTACTCCTATTCCCAAGGGTCCAGTGTCGCCCTATGTGGCCAACTATCGACCCATCACCCTGACGTTCATTTTGCCGAAGGTGTTCGAGAATTTGATTGCTGGTAAGCTTGGCTTTTTTGCTGAGGTTACGGGGTTGCTGCCTGCTGGTCAGTTTGCGTACAGAATTGGCTTGGGCGTTGTGACGCTTTCTTGTCGGTGTCACACCTTTTACAATCTGCGCTGGATTACGGGTGGGAAGCACGCCTTGTCCAGTTGGACTTTAGCGCGGCGTTTGACAGGGTTAACCACAGGGGCTATTATGCAAGCTGGAGTCCTTTGGTGTGGGTGGTAGGGTTTTGTCAATCATTCGCGATTTTGTTTCTGAGTGGACGCAGAGTGTGTCTGTTGACGGCGTTTTGAGCTCCTCAGTCGGGGTGGTATCTGGCGTCCCTCAGGGCAGTGTGCTTGGCATGCTGTTGTTTGTTCTCTATACCAGTGACATATTCTCTTCACTCGAAAACACGTTGAATAAATATGCCGACGATTCCACTTTGATTAGATTAGATTAGATAGGCGGCAGTAGACGAACCAAAAGGCCCATTCCCAAAAAGACACCGGGATTTACACCCCGATCCTCTATGAGCTA
>LQNS02278171.1:9714841-9726433 GCA_001587735.2 Parhyale hawaiensis
GTTTTTATGCGTTTTTGCTGACTGTGTTGGAGTATTGCTCACCGGTCTGGGCTTCAGCTGCTGACACTCACTTGCGTCTGTTGGATCGACTTGTTAGTTCAGCCAGCAGACTGTGCGCTGATAATGATCTAGTGAACCTGTCCCACAGGTGAAGAGTATAGCAGAACTATGCATGTTTTATAAGGTGTACAATAATGAGAGGCATTGGTAGTATTCTTCTCTCCCTGCCCTCGAAGTTTTTGGGAGAGCGACTCGTGCTGCGTGCGGAGCGCACTCTTTCACTTTGGAGGCTGTCAGATGTCGAACTAGTCAGTTCTGTCGGTGCTTCGTGCCCTGGCCGGCTAAGGTTTTTAATTTGTTGCTGGCATCGGCCTTTGGTCGTATTGGCCTGCAGGCGTTTAAATCATCTGTTAATGGTTTTTTGCTGGATTTCCTTTAGCAGCGTTTTGGGGTTCCCGGTGTTGCAAGATGCTTCATTTGGGTTGTATAACCTGTCCGTGGGAGCTCCAGCGTGAAGTTTTAATAATAATAATGGTCTAAACCTGAACCGTCAAGCCATGTTTAGGATCTATTTGTTAAATAAGATATATTTAATGTATGGTTCACATCGCTCAATAAAGAATGTATGATATTAGATACAAGCAGCCAAACATCACGACATACTCCGGGAATTATATGTAACCCAGAAACAACAATTACAAGATTCATAACTTCCAGCTACAATCAGCACAAAGCGCACAGCCTGAAACCAGAGACACACTATGAGTATTGGGGTCATAAGTGAAGGCATCCACTTAAAGGGTAGGGCATTGGCGCAAGGAAGAAGGGGGAGCAGGAATAAGCAGCAAGATACGACTCCTGGACCGTTGTGCGACCGGTTATCCTGGAACGTAATATGAAAATGTAGCTCTAAATGGGTCGGCCGAGCGTACATAACGAGAACTGATGACGGTACCCAACTCAGTGGATATGAACGGCAAAACCGGGCTATTTCTTGCAGTCTTACGAGACAACAGCTTGGGATTTACTGGCAAGCAAAAGGCCTAAGCGAATATTTCCGCTTGCAAGCTATGATGTGAGATCACACTGAGCTGCTCAAGCTGCTACTGCTAAATTTATCGGGTCAGAGCCATGCCAGTCGGCAGTACCTTCGTGAAGCTCTACAAGCCCCGATAGGGAAGTTCCCATTTCAAGGTGGAGAAGACATTGTCAACTTCGCATATTACCAAGTGAAATGAGAAGCGTCGTTGACAATCCGCGGCATTTGTCTGACTGTTCAGAGGAATTGCGTGACTCTATGGTATGGGTTGTGCTTGAGAAAGCTATCGTGGCATTATGTTTCGACTGCATTATGAAGCAGTGGCCATTTTTCATAACTCACGGCATTTGTCTGTTTATGGAAATATGCGTCCTTGCACTTTATGCACCATGAATGAGAAAACTACGGCCTTGGTAACAATATAAAAACTAAGTTGTGATTGATCCAATTGTCTCTGACTATAAGTAATACGCCATAAATATTCTATCATTTAATTATGGAAAGTCCAGCATTTAAGGCACTTGCAATAACATTAGCTTTACATGATATAGTCCCATACAGTATAAATACAATACGTTTCCTGCAAGTCCATACTAACTCAATTTATTTCAGTATTCACAGTGTTTTCACTCCACAATCCCGGGTTTCTTTTATTCCTGTAGCATACAGTATATACTAGCTTATTTGTTCCGGCACTTCCCAGTTATTGCAAGCACTTTGGATTTGAATTTTCCATGACCTTATTTCAAAACCCGTCCCGACGTCACTCAGAGAATTGCAGTCCGTCATTGCGCCTTGACGATTTATGATTGAGGTACGTGGTGCTTGCTCGCGCATATATATTCCAAAGGAAATTTTATCAGACCAAAGAAGTAAACAATTGCAGAATAGGTATAATTCATTAATATCATAAACACGATTTAATTATTACGAATTTAAGCTGATTTGTACTTCAAGTGAAACTGTTATTTGCACTACACAGTGAAGCACTGGTTAGTAATCACATGTTTAAATTTACTATAGTAAATAAAAACAGTGATAAATTATAAAAGTCACCCATGGACCGCTTCCAAAATTTGATCATTCAAATTAACCCAGAAGGGGTAAAACAATGACTACAAGTATTAGCACATTCCTAATATTTGGAAAAAGATTGACAGGCCAATTTTTTGCCTGCGCAATGCTCTTACTAAATTAGAAAGAGCTGTGGTAAGAAAAAAAATCACCGTGCTCAATGTCTAGCAGGACTGTATGCTCTTTTGCTGTTATGATGCAACTGCAGTGGGGAGAATACATTTAGGATTCTTTCCTCTGATAGTTTCTGTGCTGATTCTCTCCCAGAAAATGGTCGAAACCCTGTGTGTGTATTACGTCCATTATCTTCGCGAAAGAGCTCATATTTTTTGCCGGAGATTGTTTGCTATTCTGCCTGTGAGTTAACAAGTTATGGATGCATCATTTTAAATTTGCAAGAACTGTGAGGAATGCCACTATGATCAAATTTTGGCGATCTACTATTATTATTATTTATTGCCGGTATAACATTTTTATCTTCTATTATTGCTTCGCTTAGTGGAAGTCTTCTGTCTCGGAATTTAGCTCTAGCAATCAGGTTTTTCTTCTTTGCGTAAGCACTATAGCGTTCTCCTTTACTCGTTAAGCGAGGACATATTAGAAACATACCAATATGTAACGATTTCATTTGAATATGAAAGCATTTCTGAACAGATCAAAGTAGAAAGTTTTGAAGCGCATGGGCCAATAAAATTCTTTATTAAATTTATTTTCCTTCTCGGGTCTCACACGATTACATTCTCATTCGCTGTTATCAAGCCATTGTCAAATTGAGCATCGCATTCAAGCATCAAATTTCCGGAAGTTTTTCCTGTGTCGATTCTCACGCACAAAAATGCTCGAGAACATGTGCGAGTAAAATTCATTATCAAATTGAAATGAAAACGACCTTCCACTCCAGTGGAGTTACTAGATTTCATCTGCGGATCTGCTGTGGAGCTTCGGGAAGATTTTATTTTTTGGCGGAAAGTTAACGAGAATTTCTATCTTTACAGCTCGCATTGTGGGAGCGTCCGAGTAGTCCACGTTAGCGAGCGAGACAATAACGAATAACCTAGTCAATCATAGGTTACCAAGTAAGTAAGTGAGATCTCATGCCCTCATATCGGCCGAGCAGCGATTGCAGAGGTCGTTGTGAGACGCCCGGCATCGGTGTGGGGTTATCCTTGAGTATGACCCAAACAATGTTCCGTTTGCTTTTATAAACACATTCTGCTCTCGGATTTTTGCATTACGTGTCAAGCTATCTTAAGGACAGACTGAAACAGTGTTCTGCTTGCTTTTTATAAATAATTTCTGCTTCAAGACATTTGCAATAAATGTCGAGCTGTCCTAAGAGATGAGTGAAAAGAAAACTCCCTGTTTTTGTAAACTTTGTTTTCAGATGTTTACATTAATATCCTAAAAAGAATTGAAATTATTGTTTCGCTTGCTGTTCTTACAAATTTTGTTACAGATGTTTCAACAATATTGTGGAATGAGTGAAACAATAATGTCCCACTTGCTATTTCACAGAATCTAACTTCAGCTGATTATGTAAGGTGCCAGCTATCTTTAAAGATTCAAGAAAAAATATTTGTCAGGCAGTTTAGAAAATACAGTTCAGTTGTTTGTGTTATAGACGTCGTGCTATCCAGGATATGAGTTATATAGTAAAGCCTTGCTTAACAATTTACAAAATATATGTATATTCAGACTCTAATCGAACTAGTCCTGGATATGCCTGAAGTAAAAATGAATTATTTAATACGCCTACAAATATAAATACCTAATATTGTGGTAGCCGTACAGTTGTTGCTGAAATATTAAACTTTTATATTTTGCTCGGACGGAAAAAAGCTGATACCACGAGGTATGCAGCAGGTGCATGAGTTTGCTTCACAAATACTGATTGACTCTGACCTTCATTCCTTACGTAATAACCATCTCATTTCAGGTAGATGTTGTCCATACTGCTACATACTCAGGAAAAGTTTCTATTTAGGTAGGCACTGTTTTGATACGGAGACGTCGATTAGCGTAGGAATTTGATACAATAACTTCGATCACTATAAGAATTTGACACTATGACCTCTGTTAATGGGATAATTTGATAGCATAATGTCATCATAAGAATTTGACACATCCCCTCGATTAGCATGAGAATTTTATTGCATGATCTCGATTAGCGTAAGAATATAATATCGTGACCTTAGTTAGCTTAAGAGTTTGATGTCAAGACCTCGATAAACGTATGTGTTTTCATGAAAAATAAAGGTTATTCCCTTGAAAAGCTTAATCATTAACTTTACTGTAAGATCGAGACATAGGTTACATTTTTGGTAACTAAACACGCATTGAATATAAATTCTATTTAGTATTGGAAAGTAAATTAATAACATTTCACTGAAAACTTGTATATATTTCAGGACAGTTAATAAAACAAGTTTGACAAATATCCAGAATGCACAAAAAAAGATTCAAGTTTGACAAATATCTAGAATGTAAGAAAAAATCAAGTTTGACAGATGTCCAGAATGTACAGAAAAAGATTCATATGTATTGTTGCTCAACCGAAACAATGCAATCGTTTAGATGAGAAGCCACAAAGTTCTATAGGGAAGCTACTGCATTGAGGCATAAGCCGATTATCGGTTAATTAATACGCTGATGTAAGCTTAACTAAACCTCATTGGCAATTGATATGCATTNACAGCGACGATTACACGACATCACAAGTTTCTTACAAAACTCTGGAGTTATTTTTTCCATTCCTCTTCAATTTTAGTCCACAGATCCTTTACTGTTGATGGTTGTCGTTCTCTTACATTGTCACCAATAATTTTCCAGAAATTTTCAATAGGATTAAGGTCCGGGCTTTGGGCAGGCCACTTCATGACTTCGATATTTTCTTCCGCAAAATATTCCTTCACTTTCTTTGCGGTATGGCACGGGGCATTGTCTTGCATAAAAATTGCTAGCTGGTTTGGTGGTGATCGTAGAGATGGGATAACATATTGCTGTACAAGATTGAGATACACGTTAGCATTGACAGTTTCTTCAATGGCCACCAACGGTCCAACTCCTTCAGATGATAACATAACCCACACCATTACACTACCCCCCCCATGCTTTACAGATGTTTTGACACATTTTGGTTTCAGCCTGTCACTTGCTGCACGTCTAACATACCGTTTGCCATCAGATCCAACCTGATTAAATTTACTTTCGTCATTGAAATGCACTCTTTCCCAATCTTTTATATCTCCAAACGATGTGCCTTTCCGCATTTTAAAGTCTTGCTTTCTTATTCGTCTTACTGATAAGTGGTTTAGTGGCAGGACTGCGTGCCTTTAACCCCCATGCATTGAGGCGACGCGAAACTGTATAGCGAGACACTTCGATGTTGTTATTGACCTTCAGCTTTCTGGATATTCCCGCTGCAGCTTCGAAAGGATCCTTCTGGGTATAGCGTTTCATAATCCTATCAACTCGCACGGTGGTTTTTCGAGGGCGTCCTGCAGATACCGGTGATACCAGCTGATTCTTTTCATCATAGAGCTTCAAAGCACGAGAAACAACGCTTTTGGATCGGTTTACCTCTCTTGATACGGCCGAAAGAATCATTCCTGAGGACCTGTGCTGAACAATTTCTTCCCGCAGCTTAGGAGTAACTTTCACGTGAGGTGCCATGTTTCTAGAATGGTGAAATCGTAAGAGTGGCAGTTCTAGAAGTCATGTACACGAAATTGAATGTTGCCAGATGACCGGGGTAAATGTGTGAATGTTTTAGAGACGATCGTTCTCTTATTTTGCACCGTTTAATATTTGTTATTGTTTGTTAGATTGCTCTAATGCATTAAATATAGTTACGTTTGTCCTGATATTTTGTAGAAATACATTCGTTAAGGCCCCATGAAAAGATCATTAACCTACTCTACATGGTTAAACTTTATTTTCAAATAATGAAAATCGTTCTCTTATTTTGCCCGCTAGTGTATGTATATTCATACTCTCATCTTAATCTGCAAGTGTCGAACTACTCCTGGATATGAGTGAAGTAAAAATAGATAATTTATTACGCCTACAAATATAAATACCTAATATTGTGTTAGCCGCACTATTGTTGTTGAAATATAAAACTTTTATATTTTGTTCGGACGGAAAAAAAGATGATACCACGAGGTTTGCAGCAGGTGCGTGAGTTTGCTCACAAATACAGATTGACTCTGACCTTTATTCCTTACGTAATAAGAATCTCATTCCAGGTAGATGTTTTCCGTACTTCTACATACTCAGGGAAAGTTTCTATTAAGGTAGGCACTGTTTCGATACGGTAACTTCGATTAGCGTAGGAATTTTATATAAATAACTTCGATCGTAATAAGAATTTGACACTATGACCTCCGTTAATGGGAGAATTTGCTTCATCATAAGAATTTGATACGTGCCATCGATTAGCATGAGAATTTCATTGCATGATCTCGATTAGCGTAAGAATATAATATCATGACCTTAGTGAGACCAAGAATTCGATGTCAAGATCTCGATCAACGTATGTGTTTTCATGAAAAATGAAGGGTATTCCCTTGAAAAGTGTAAACATTAACTTTACTGTACGATCGAGACGTAGGTTACATTTTTGGTAACTAAACAGCAAATGAATATAAATTCTATTCAGTATTGGAGAGTTACTTATTAACATTTTACTGAAAACTTGTATATATTCCAGGACAGTTAATAAAACGAGTTTGACAAATATCCAAAATGCACAAAAAAAGATTCAAGTTTGATAAATATCCACAATCTAAGAAAAAAATCAAGTTTGACATGTCCAGATGTACAGAAAAAGATTCATATGTATTGTTGCTCAACCAAAATTTACGTTAGCAAATCTACTCTTCGGTGTTTCAAGATATCCCTTCGATGACGTAACTCCGTATTCGGCTAATAGCCAATTAATTATGCGACTACATTCGAATTGATTTGGAGTAACCGTTAACTATACGTAAAAGTTTTTTTTTTATCATGGAAGCCAGTAAGATGTTATCTACTACATACCGTCTTGCTTAATTAAATGTGTCGGTTTTCAATTCACGATAGCATACCGCAAACTTATTGGAAATTATTCGTAATACTTTGAGATAGAAATGAAAATCCTCGCATAATATTAATACTATTACAATAGCATTCATGGCTTAAACTGCCATCATCTCCATTTACTCAAGCAATCCAAAGAGAGGGAAGATGAAGCGCCACGTTGTTTGCCAAGGAAATGCGGAACGTTTGCTGCTTAGCGGGAAAGAAGACTATCATATATTAGTCAATATTAATAATAATTAAAGTACGAAGCACGAAGCAAGCAAAGTAGGCGTGGCAGGAAAAATATCGGATGAATTCGTACGGTTTCCACTGTGGTTCGAATCAAGCCGGCATGTCCCGTACTCTCGGGATGCTACTGCGTATTTAATATGGTACTGTACAGTAGCCACACTCGCAAGTCTTTCATAATATCGGCTTGACGTAAACTGCATTCTGAAAACACACTGCGATGGGGCGTATCAGACTGTTTGATTGGTGAAATCTGATGGTGACCAAACGAACCATAAACTGGGTGACACCATGAAAATACAAAAAAACTCACGATATTTTTCACTTCTGGTGTGATGAAGAGTATGACTAAAATTTTACAGTGAAAATTTCATCATACGGGGATAGCCGGCCTGGATCGAAAGGTTATAATTTGTAGCAACAAGAAAACCATTTCCTCCCAGATACTGTGGGTGACTATAATTATGTATTGGTAGCAGCAAGAAACATAGCCGCAATCAATCTGTGGCAGTGAGAAAGCAAAATAATGAGCTACGTAGTCTAAAGCACTTGGTTTATCACTGTCGATTACTAGAAATGCCGAGTTTCAAAGCAGGAGAAAATATACTGGTATTTTATTGATTTCGATGAAGCTAAAACTGAGTTGCATCATCGAAGAAAATGATTTATTCACTGTTAACTAGAGCACTCTGAGAGCGCATACCTCCGCCAAGCTAGGCAACGGTAGCAAAAAATTCGAATCGGCTCTGAAATTATACATTTTTTGTATAAACTGCAAAATCTAATCATTTGTGCCTTTTGATAGTAATAACAGCTAGTACAATTTTCTTGAATATTCATTCTCAACTTCTTGAGTTACTCTTATACGGTTAACAAACGTTATGACAAACATGAGTCAAACATACAAACGAACCAACCGATCTGCACCAAAATTCAATCATTTATGTCTTCTGACATTACTAACAACACCTATAAATTTCATAAAGATTAATTCATTATTTTTTGAGTTATTATGCTAACAAGCATAAAATTAAAAAATAGTGACAAACGAACGAACAAACAAATAGATCAATACAAAAATTTGGTCATATACTCTTTTTAATATACCTAACAATACATGTTAATTTCATCAAAATCCATCCATAACTTTTTGAGTTATGGCATTGAGAAAAATGAGGCAGACAAACAAACAAATGGATGGACATATCTTCACCAAAAGTTAATTATCTGTTCTTCGTAACATACCTAACGATTCCTGTAAATTTCGTCCAAATCGGTTCATAACTTTTTGAGTTACCTTGGTGACAGACAGACAGACAAATAAACAGACAGACAGCCAGACAGACAAACACGACGAAAACATAACCTCCTTGGAGGAGGTAGTAAGTGAACAAAGAGCAATGACGTCGTAGGCCACGGCCCCACCAGCAAGACCAGCGACGTGCAACGCGACAAATTTGTTGCACAACAAAATGTAACGGAGGGTCAGCAGTCTGCTGCCCCCACCGCCGCAACTGCGATGCCTCGCGACACCCGTGCATTGCTGCAACACGACTCCCGTAAACATCGCATTGCGTCGCTTGTTGCTTTCAGTGGGCCCCAACCTTGGAAGGCTTAATAACTGAACGGTGGGTGACACCATGGCTGAACAACGGGAACGTTACGTTGTTCAGCCATGGGTGACACTGACGATATAGTGAAATCAGTGATTAGCAACGTTTGCAAATATATATCGAACTTATGGAGACAATGCATGAAAACGAAGAAAAGAGTCTCAACACCGTCTGACAATTGTTATCTGCATTTTGATAATAAACTGACCAATGAATTACACATTGATACCGCAGAAAAGAAATCTATTTTGATCACTGAAGCAAAAAGGAAAAATTCGGCCTCATGTTAAATGCATAATTAAGTGCAGTTATTATTGCCAATTTTTAAACGTTCCTAGTTTTATCTTAATAACATCCCAATAAACCTAGTCTATAACGCCAGCGCTGTAGGGGTTAACTGCATTGTATATCGTAACTGTCTTGTACCTATATTGCATTTCTTGTAAACTGTTAGCATCGTAAATTTAAAAAGCAGCTCTTTAGTGTGCACATCGTGTCATCCTGGAAAAACAGCTTTTATTTATTCTTTCCCCAGTTTCTCATCATTGAGCCACCAAGGTTCTTTTTTCAATTTTCTCACTTTCTCACCCTTGAAACATCCTGGTTTTCGTATTATTTTTCTGCTTGTCTCCCTTACACCACCAAGGATCTTTTGTATTCGTTCTTCACTGCGTTAGTTCCGTTGCTATTCAGTGGGCGCAGGCAATAGGGCGTTAATTCTGACCCCACACGTCTCGGTCGTCGGGGGACTTCACCGACCACATTGAACGAGGGATTGAGATGATTAACCAGACTTAGCTCACGTGAACTACAGGTGGCTGTTCATGACCCATCCTTCAGAGTTATGGTTGATGAAGTGAGTATTCAAGACACGAAGGGGGAGTTTCGACGCATAATAGCAATGAATGAAAGGTTTCTGTGGATACTGACTGCGGTGTTACATCAACAAACCATTATGAGTTATTTTTCACTCACCCGATAATTCCTGGGTATTTCCAACGACTCTGAATAAAGGATAGCTCTCCAAGAGCTGCATTCGGTGACTATCAGCACCTGTATAAAAATATTACGATTAACGCATCTCATTCTCTTCAGACGCATAATCAGACACTACAACAACGTTCGCTGTGTGTATATCGACTGGTCTTTGTATCTCTTTAAAGATATTTCTTCCTACTTTGGAAAACAAAGTTCTTGAAATGAGTAGCAGAAGTGGTTAGCTTTACCAACTCTGACGATATCGTAAATACGGATAGGGTACGGGTTACTGATGATAGCTGTCGTTAGAATGAGACCATATTTAAAACTAGCTTGCTCTGAGAGCACATAAGTCCGCCAAGTAAGGCAACGGTAATGAAAAAGTCAAATTGGCTTTGAAACCATGATTTCTTTTATATCTACTCCAAAATCAGTCATTTGTGCCTTTTAATAGTATTAACAGTTTCTGCAATTTTTTTGAAGATCCTTTCATAATTGCTTGAGTTATACTGCTAACAAACAAACATTATGACAAACACAACTGAAACATAGAAATGAGTCAAACGATCTCCTCCAAAACTTAACCATTTTCACTTTTTCACATTATGAAACACTCCTGTGAATTTCATAAAACTCCATTCAAAATTTTTTGAGTTATTGTGTAACATACATTATGACAAGCATAAGTCAAACATACAAACAAACCAACCGATCTGCACTAAAATTTAATCATTTATGTCTTTAGACATTACTAACAATCAATGAAAGTTCAATAAAGATTCACACAAAACTTTTGGAGTTATTGCGCTAACAAATATAAAATCAAACAGCAACATACATACGAACAAACAAACAGACCATCACAAAAATGTGACCATTTACTCCTTATGATATACCTAACAACTCATTAAAATTTCATAAAATCCATCCCTAGCTTTATGGGTTATGGCATTGAGAAAAAATGATGCAGAAAAACCAACGAATGGACGGATCTTCACCAAACGGTAATGATCTGTCCTGCTAACATAGCTAACAATCCGTGTAAATTTCGTCAAAATCCGCCCAAACCTTTTTGATTTATGTTGGTGACAGACAGACAAAGAGACAGCCCGACAAAAACATAACCTCCTTAGCAGAGTTAACTATACGTAGCTAACAGTGGTTTCTTACATCGGCGTTAATTCAACAAACAACCGCAAAGCTTAATTATTATCTCTTGCCCTATCTATTTCACCTCTACTGGAATTAAAGGAAAATATGACTACACGCTAGAAATGATAGTTTGCGAGAATTGGCTTATGGCAAAAATAAATTCAAAACAATAAGTTTATAAGCATCTCGTTGGGCAGTGGCTACATCTGGAAATAAGCCATGTTTTTGACCTCTGAAGCTCTCTCTGATCAGCGCTTGAAATATCCATATGAATAATTGTTACTGATGATGGTGCCGGAAAAAAATACTTCAAGAACCGACCTGAATTAATGCTAACCAGCTGTTATTATGGAGTACTTGGGGTGCTAGAACCTAGCACTGCAACACTGAAACGTAGGACGAAAGAATAAAGGGGGGGGGGGGGGG
>LQNS02278171.1:9730777-9758085 GCA_001587735.2 Parhyale hawaiensis
AAAGCTCACGGGCATAAACTTCTGGAGGATGGAAACAATGCAGTCGTTCCTGGAGTCCATTGGTGTGTATCTTTGAGGGCAGTAAATTTGCAAAGTTAAAAATTCTCCCGAATTTTTAACTTGTCCTCCAAAGAGTTAATGACCTGGACAAACGGCGGAAGTAAGCACCGGCTGGAGCTTATGAGATCTGCTCCATTTTCACCATCTCTTTTACAGAAATTAAAGGGAAATGTGAACCGAGGATGATAATTAATATAGAAGTACATTGATCCTGAGGTGCGCAGCATTAATACCTGTCGCAGAAAATCTTTAGTTTGCTGAGATATAGTATTCTCATTCTTCGATGGTGTTGGTTTTATCGATACTCGCAATTAATTATTGTTTATGATATTTATCATCTCTCATAAGTAATCTAATCATGAAAATGAATATTAATCATCCAAGGAATTAACTAACAAGAGAGGGCCTGGAGTCATATCATTTCTCCGATGCACACGGTTGACAAAAGTTGAGCAGTCATCAATCCGTCAATCCAATTACATTGCATGGCTCAAACTTTCACAGTGATACATCATAAAATACATTACAACTGCTACTGCATTTGATACAAGATAACCAGTGACGATGGACAAATTTCCTACAGCCATCCTAATTCGGTGGAAATTGAACTTCTTTGGCAACGACGTTCATTTTCGCATGACGTTTACTCACAATTTTCCAGGTAATTGTAGGCGCATAAGTAACTTAATTAGCGCTCTACAGCGCTACGGTGTTCATCTAACTTCAGCACGCGACGGATGCTTTACGCTTGACGTCGCTCATCGGTTGCATACATTCTTTTTTATCGTGACGTCGGATACAAGGGCGGATCCTCCACTAGACACACTTTTATACCAACGCCCAACCGAAGAGGTTCATGTTGAGGCGTATTGCAGTCACCAACTTACTATAGTGTTTCATGTGATGCATAAGTATTACTCGCGGCTCAATAATCGTGTCGCAATCACAACATAGAAAGCTCTTCTGATGACTGCAAGGCAGAAGCAAGTTGCTATGACAACCCAGTGTGACTCCCAAAATTTTCAAAACTTCAACCGTACGAAACACGAATTGCGGCCGCCGTAAGGGGTTCACGAGCATCGTTAGAGCTTTTTTTCAGGTTGTGATTGCGACACGATTTTTGAAGTTGTGGGTGACGCTGCGGTACACAAATTGCCCTGCTGGTGTGATTGCAACGCGCCTCTTCCTGAGGTGACGCCGAAAGCACAATCGATGCATCGCGCACAGTTTCAATAATTACCGGATTGTGGCCCGGGAATTCGGTGTAAAGTCGTCATTTGCATACAGTACAGAGAACTGAAATATTTCATGAGTAAAATAGATATTTCTCTGTAATTTATAAGCAAAACTAAATGTTTGTTCTGCTGTGTCATCACAGGATTTTTATTTTATATTAGTTGTAGGGTTCAATGACTTTGATGAGATTAGCGACATACCGCGCTCTGTCAGTCTGAATTAAAGCGAAACTATAAGGCAGTTTTGTCACATTCTCTTAAAATGCTTTTTGCACAGCACTACAGCCCTGGCAATATGTGATGTTTTAAGTTTGCTTGTCTACCTCTGGGTGGAATTTGAAGCCGGGATCCGTGTCCGGCCGCGTGGAATTTCAGACATTCAAGGCAGCCGTGAATAGATTTTTTTGTCATTTTCTCAACAGCTTATCAGGTGCTGTGGGGTTGTTTAGAGCTCCAATCAGGTCTACCCGCTGATGGGCGCTCGGCCGTGCAGTTTCATAATGATACTAATTAGGACGTAGTAAAAGCAACAAAATTTGTATCTCAACATATTTGCACAGCAGAATGTACAGCTATGAACTGTATTTTCAGTGCTGTTTTGTTCACACATGAAGTTTACAGCGCAAATTTTTATTAGAACGATAAACAAACTCTGACAGGCCAGCCCTGCTGCAGACTCATTTAGTAGTTATTGTTAACGGTGGAGCTTATTATGCTTGTGGATAAATGGCACCTTACAACTCACAGTCGGGGGAGGTTAGAGCAACGCATTAAGTGCAGCATAATGCGTTATCTTAGGTTGCGGGGGCCCAATCAGGGTTGCGTTTACTACAAGCCCCAGTCTCATGTCATCAGAGAATTTAACCGTACGCCTAAATATTTATACAGCACGCCTTGGTGACGCGACAGCTGGCAGTATAGCGAACATTTTGGGTCTTTAGAATGTGTGTGTGCGTGGTTGCGCCCGCTGGCAACCTGCTCGTGAGAGATTGTGCTGTGTTGAAGATGCAACGGGTATAAACGGTAGCAGCAGGCTGTGAGTGTCCGCGAGGACTGCAATTTGACAACGATGCCACTATAAATACATCTAATGAGCCATGTAGCGGATTTTAGACGTATATGGTTGAAGGTAACGCAAGTCGCAAAATTTCAATTGTTTGCCGGAGGTACGGCATAGAGCAAATAATTACATTCACCATTTCTAACAAAACATAAATTTTATGCAGCAATATTTCGAAGTGCATAACTTTATTCAAATACAGTAAATATGACATATAAAGACCACGCATCTTCATGCATCGTTGAATATCTAATATTCTTAATAATATTAGAAATGCTGCCAGAACTTGGATAGAACAATGTATCTTGACGGTAGTTATACATTGCAAAATAAGACATACTGCAAGATATCTTCGCTTAGATTAGATTCGATTTCATAGGTGACAGTAGCCGAACCAAATGGTCCATTCCCAGAGAGACATCGGAACTTACGCCCCGGCCCTCTATGTGCTATTGTGATTATGTTAGTAGGATATAGAGAGACTGGAGAAAAGAGAAAAAAGGGGAAACAATCCCTGCTAGAAAGACGATCGTGAATGCACGCAAGCACGATCATTAGCCGCTGATATGTAGAGCATAGAGATATCAGACTGTGTAGTTGGAGCGGGAGAGAGAAGAAGACGGAATAATGAGGCCTCGTAAGCTTTCGCCGCTAAGAGTTTGCGACTCCTGGAGGAGGAGTTCTTAGCTGTGGAGGATGTCTCTCCCAATGTATGTCAAGACGATTTTTAAACGCGTTGACTGACTCCGCACTAATAACATCGGAAGGGAGTCTATTCTAAATGCTGACTGTGAAATACGAAAAGAACTGCTGACTTAAGGTCATTCTTCGAGCTTTATGCTTGAGTCTTCGAGCGTTGTTTCGCAAGCGGTCGTTGAGGTCACTTTCAAAGATTAACGTAGTAGGTACGTCGTTGAAGCCATTCAAATACTCGAATGTTTCTATTAGTTGCCCCCCGAATCGTCTTTGCTCGAGAGAGATCGAACCCTGTTCTTTTAGGCAACATTCACTCGGCTTGTATCGCAGCTGAGGTATCAATTTCGTTGCTCTGCGTTGGACTCTTTCCATGTTATCGATATCTTTACACAGATGTGGCGACCAGAATTGAACGGCAAATTCTAAGTGTAGCCGCACTAAGACATGAAAGGTTAAGTAATTAATAGCTTAGGACTCACACGCCAGGTTATTATGAAGTTATTCTCCTCATCCTCCACGAGATTTTTGAACAAATTAAATTGATGAGTAGAGCAAAGAGAAAAATTACAGAACTTCGCTTATGCCTCACAAATTGAAGAGTAGTGTGGAGATAACATTACGGAAGCATGCTGATGCTGCACTAATTAAAGTGAAGTATTGATCAAAGAGCAAATTACATTGTACGAAAAATTAGTGATGCTGCATAAATTAAAGTGAAATTGTTGGAAGAAGAGAAAATCTTTACAGTTGATTGCTTTTTGATCAATTTAGTGAATATGGAAGTTTGTTGATAGTGAGACAGATCAAGTCCCAGAAAATAAGAACAATGTCAACGAGCTGTCAGCTGTTACGTGCACGGTGTAGATAACTTGCTAATAGTATTCCTGCTGCATGGTCCCCAGATAGGCGGTCCGACAGAAGACAGACAAATTAGATAGGCCTCCGCATTTTTTGCTTGGCGAGAATAACTACACCTGGACCTCATCTGCAATAACCCAGGTATGGTTTTTGCAGCAAAATGTATAACCTTTCTGTAAGTGCCTGCTTCTTACTTCCAGAAAACTGCCCTCGTGTGTATTTTATTCCAATTCTGTCTGTTCTTTAGCAGGAAGCAAAAATTCGCACGGACTCGTAGCTACTGCGCATCGGAAACACGTCAATATGTCTATGAGAGGGGCATCATTTCTTATTCCTTTGCCATTATCCAACAAAGAAAAAAAGACACGGTACTGAGGCTCATTGCAGTTCACCTTAAAAAGCGGAATATAAGTTTATTTCTGGTACGAGGAGAATTTACTGAGAAGTCAGGAAAAATATACAGTTAGAAGCATGCAATTGAGTTGCATTAAATTTGGTACACATTACTTGAGATACCGTATTAATCAGCTGCTTGCAAAAAAAAAATGCAATATTGCTCGTACGCAGATATGCGTATGAAGTTGAAAAAATCGTTCGGATTTAATAGGTACAAAAACAAAACGCCCAATAATGAAATTATTACCGTAGTACTCTAATTTGCGCTCACTTTGGCATAACAGGCATCTGATTAGTGCACACGAATAACGAAAACATTGGATTTGGCTATTTGTATCTGCAAATTATTGTTAAACAAAAAATAAACATAGAATGAAGCTCCGAGCCAATCCAAAATGTTAGCGTCTTACAATCTAGAATTGGAACATTGCAGGAAATTTCACGTGTCCTCAGGGGTATATTCTGGCGGGCTCTTTGCCTGCCATAATATATTTAAGCCTCACAAACCTAAGGTTCCCAAGTGATTTCTCCGCAGGGGATGTTGCAGGTAGCTGCAGTTCCTGCTGAGGTGATTTTGAGAGGAAATGGACAGGCTGGTGCCCTAGCTGGGTACTCAGTCTTCCGCAGTCTGCTCCTCTCTGTCTCTCTTTTCCGTCAGGTAGTACCACCTGATGCTCTTTTCCTTTCCTTTCTCTTCTCCCTTTTTCGGCCAAAGCCCGTACTGTTGATGGCAGGGTCTGGGGCACGTGGATAGCTGGCCGCTTTCGTAGATGTCTTGACCGTCAATTTGCCTTGTAAGTTTTTTTATGATTTCCTTCGCTTATGGTGTATGTTTATTGTTTCATTGTTCATTGCGGGCCTGATAGTTAGATGTCCGGATGTGGAGGAGAACCCCGGTCCTCGTGCTTCTGGGTCTTGCTCCTGCCGCATCTTATGTAGGTTACTAATGTTCGGGGTCTATATGGTAATTTGGCAGAGCTCGCCATAGCCTCTTCTAATTATGACATGGTGCTGTGTTCGGAGACGTTCGTCCAGGCCATCGCCATGTTTCTGAGCTGATGATCCCGAACTTTGAAAAGTCAGTGCTGCGGTTGCGAGACTCATGCCCTGGAATTTATGGCTTGGCTGCTTACGTTCAAAAGGGTGTTGTGTCTAGGCAGAGTGAATATGAGTGTTCGTGCAGTGAGTTGATGGTGCTTCGAGTCTGTGGCTCATTCAGGAACTTTTATTTGTTTCTAGTGTATCGCACACCGTCTGCTGATGATAGGGTCTTTGACAGTCTCTTGGATGCAATGGCTAGCATTCAGTCGTCGGATAGAGGTTCTGCTTTTTGTTTCTATGGGTGATCTTAATTGTCACCATTTGGAATGGTTAGGCTCTGGGAAGACTGATTCCCATGGCCACGCAGCATTCGATTTCGTGGGTGCCTTTGGTTATGAGCAGTTGGTTGAGGGTCCCACCCATTTGATGGGAGGTGTTCTTGAACTACAGATGACTGATGTTCCTGATTTGGTTAATGTGTCAGTAGTGTCTCCCATTGGTTCCTCGGGCCATGGTGCCCTCTCTGCGTGCCTGCAAGTCCATCAGTGGGTCCCCAGAGTCACTGTTAAGGCGTGAATTATTTTTGAAGTTCAGAGTCAAGTGGGATATCGTCTCTGATGTCATTCTTGCGCTACCTTGGGGTGCTGTGAGAGAGTCCCATGATCCTAGGTCTACTTTGTATCGTTCTTTTCCTGGCATGGTGCTCACCTATGTCCCTTCCCGGTTCATAACAGTCAAGACAGGCGATGAGCCCTTGTTTAATGATGCCTGTAAGAGGGTGCACCAGTTGAAGCGGGAGCCACATGCCCGTTGGCGTACTAGCCGGTCTGCTGTTGACTTTCATGGTTTCAGATAACAACAGCGACGGGCTGTTGCTACTTATGAGGAAGCTGAGAGGGAGCATAATTTGAGGTCCAGAAAGTTGTTAGCCTCGTCTGTTAGCGCACATAAGTGGTGGTCCACTTTGAAGAGTGTTGTGCTTGGTGGGAGCTCTTCTGCCCCCCCCCCCCTTTAATTGGTGCTGGTGAGGATCTTGCTGTGGAACCCGCTGCCAAGGCGGACCTTTTGTTGCGCTACTCTGATGGGAAGCAGAGCCGGGACAGGGTGCGTATTCATTTAGCGGGTGATCCTGAGCCGAGGTTCTCCGGCTTTGCTTCCAGATCTTTTGAAGTGCATCGCCATTTTCTTGACCTGGACCTCTATGGGAACACTGATCCATCGACTATGTTTCCTCTCTTTCTTCGGAGGGTGGCTTGTGTATTCGCAGCCCCGCTTGCCTCCGTGTTCCGTCGGATGTTACGGCTGGCTCTTTTCCGGAGTGCTGGCGTGTCGCCCATGTGACGCCTGTTCCGAGGGGCTCTGTTTTATCCCGAACCTCCGACTATAGACCCATCTCGATCACACCTGTTTTATCGATAGTTTATGAGAGGTGGGTTGCGTCGAGATTGGGTTATTTTTCTTGAGAAGCAGGGTGTCCTTCCCCCAAAACAGTATGGTTTTCGTAAGGGCTTGGGAACTTGTGATGCTCTGCTGCATGTTTCTCATATGTTGCAGCTGGTTCTTGATGAGGGTCATGGGGCAAGGTTGGTTCAGCTTGACTTCAGTGCTGCTTTTGATCGCGTGAATCACCTTGGGCTGCTCCATAAGCTCAGAGTGATGGGTATTGGTGGTTCAGTTTTCGCGGTAATTAGTTAGTTTCTATCTGACAGACGCCAATGTGTAGTTGTTGATGGGAAGAGAAGTGAGTTTTTGGATATGGTTTCTGGTGTCTCACTGGGTAGTGTTCTGGGCCCTTTGTTATAGATTGTATATACAGCGGACCTGTTTAATCTTGTTAATAATTCACTTGTTGGTTACACTGATGATGTTACTTTGCTGGCTGTTTGCGATAAGCCTAGTGATAGGTTGGAGGTTTCAGAATCCATTCAGCATGATTTGGAGGTGATTGATTCCTCGTGTTCTAGGTGGGCGATGAGGCTAAATGCGGGCAAGACTAAATTCATGCTGGTGTCTAGGTCGCGTACAATAAGACCTCCGTTTCGTGCACTCATAATGGATGGTGTATCACGTCCTGTGGTTGATGACTGGGTAATCTTGGGTGTCAATTTTGATCCAAAGTTGACGTTTGAGTCTCACATTCGTTCGGTTGCCACACGTGCATCGTAGAAAATTGGTCTTATGAGGCGTGTTTGCTGGTTGTTTGGCTCGGTAGAATTGACACGTCGCTGCATTTATTGCTATGCCATCCCTCTTCTGGAGTTCTGCTCCGTAGTCTGGGACTCAGCTGCCGATTGTCATCTGTTTTTGCTTGACAAAGTGGTTCGTCGATGTGCGTTCATGCTGGATGGTGTTACGCCTTGTGAACTGGCCCATCGTCGCAGGGTTGGTGGGGTCTGCTTTTCGTATAAAATTTATAACTTCCCTAGTCATATATTGTCTAATTTTCTCCTGGAGCCATATGTTTGGGTGAAGTATACCCGGCGTACTGGTGTTTAAGAGTTTTCCTTGGAACTGTTACGACGCAGTTCGTGCCAGTATATTCGTTCGTTTTTTCCATCGTGTGTGGATGTTTGGAATGGTCTTGATTGCTCTATCTTTCTGGTGGGGGGTATTGACAGCTTTAAACGATTTCTCTTTACACAGAGCTATTCTGTGATCTCGGATTCTCTCTTTCTCTTATTTTTCTTGTTTTGTTCACTCGCTGGGCTGGTTGCGTGGGGGTTGTCAAATCTCATGGAGTTTCTCCGTTCCCACATTGCCTGTCTGGTGTGATTTAATAATAATGATAAAATACTGCTTGATGGCCATAGTGACTCCTTATTTCACGAAACTTCCAGCAAAAGACATGACGTAAAAATGTTTTTTTCATTTATTAGTATCAAATTTTCCACGTACATATGGCATGTAAACACTGTACAATGTGTCAAATATAACATGTGCAGTACATATACTGTAGATGTACATATGAGACCTGATAGCTTTTATATGACTCTACCTTGCTCCAAGCAGGGAAAATAAACAAAAAGTAAACATCTTGGTAACTGCCTATTTAAAAATAGGATCCGTTTCTGAGCCAATAATACTAGCACTTCATTTGGTGCCAACAAAGGTTCGAAAGAGAATGATTTATAGTCGATATGTTTGCATTTTTTTAGACATTCTTCAACTTCGATGATGCAAGACACAAAAACTGTTCAGTGCTACAAACTGCAGCTACCTAACTCTAGGTAATCGCATCACTTTGGTACTGCTTCTTTTGGATGAAATCGACCTATGGTAGTGGGATATCCTCTCTGATGTCATCTTTGCGCTACCTTGTGCAACTACTTACTGCCTTGTGCCGATTGGAAAGTGTTCTTTTTTTTAATTGGGTAGAAATAACTCGTCTATTTTGATAAATCAGAGGCATCATCCCTCCGCATGTTTCACAAAGAATTAGACAAAAGAGAACAGTTTCACAGGAAGGAACAGTTACAGTATGACTCACCACGTTCTTTTTCATATAGGGGATATTCATTTCCAGGGGAGTAGGTAACGACCTATAATTTCGTGGCCATTTATGAAAAAATTCATCCATAGGTGTCTTATTGCAATAAAAAATTAGCATGTATCACAACGTATACAGCCCGAGGTAAAACGCGTGCTCCGCGAGCAATGGCGACAGTGGCAACAATACCACTGCTTTCCAGGACTCTTTATCGGAATGTAAAGATAGGCCAGCTAGGTTACACCCAAGACCACAACAACAGGGCTGCTGCCACGCAATAAGTGTTATTTTATTCATTTATTTTTTCAATGTTTTGCATATGATTTTGCGGTGTTTTCAGAGAAAAAAAAAAAGAACATCAAAACTTTGCCCGCCGGTGGGGACTAATAATCTCCTATAACCCAACCGTTTAGGGGGAAGGGTAGAATGAAAGCTATGACATCGCCTAATGGTTTGACTAATTATATGTATCCTTAACTACGTGAACAACCTTACCGTAGTATAAGGAGCATCGAAATAAAAAAATCCCTCGCGAAAAAAATAGTAGGTGAATGCATCAATGGAATTTTTAGATAAACATTTGCAATTTAAAAGTTCGAGTTATAAAAATATATTTACGTAAAATACACTTGGGAAAATACGCGCTGGAGCACTGTATTCAAAATTGTCTGCCTTGAGATCAGTTGGAAATAATAACTAAACAGGGAGCAATCTATTCATCATTTCTAAGAGAAGTGATTCTTAAATATCTTACGAAAAATTCCTACCCGACTGCGACTAATAATGTAACTCCACTTTGTTAATTAAAATTCCACTGCGAATGACCTTGAAACTAATTACTTACGTTTCGTAACGAAATTGTGATATCCAAAATGAAAGATCGTTCAATCGTGATCTTTACCTGCTTAATACCAATAACAGATATATCCATCCTTTAAGAGATGAGGCGAAGCGCTCACCTGATACAAATATTTATGCAATTGAAATCTTGAACTGGTTCGTTGTTTAAGTTAACCTGCGGGGACAGAGGAAGGTTGGGTTATTTATTGCCTTGAGTTTCTCATTTGCATATTCTAGTATTGTTTTTTACTGTGTCAGAAGCGAAATTAATTGCTGTCATTTTTTGCTGCTCAGAAAGCAGGATAGCTATCTTTTACGAAAGTGGATTGTCTGCGCGCAGTTCTTTCGATTTTTTAAAATCAAAGTTCAGCCGAAGCCTTACAGGATGCAATATATCACGGAGAGTGGAATCAGCACTTTAGAAACAAACACATTGGAACGGCGCCAATGTAAAGTCTTAATCTTCTGTTTTCCATAGGTCTTGTGTTCTCAAGGTTGAAAATGTTTGTTTTTTTCTGGAACTAATGTGTTTCGTAGGCCACGGTTGCTTTTCTGTCACAGAGTTTTTTTTTCTCTACTTTTTTTGCAGCCGTCACCTTATAAAGTGAAGAGGGAATAATTATCACAAACAACTTACGACAGAGCTAGCACGTTGACAAGAGTTTCAAAATGGCAAGCAGAGTACTGAGATTCTTTACCAGGAATTTTGAGCACGAATCAAACTACATAATCATTTCCTTGTACAAGGCATTACTGGGCCCGCATTTAGAATTTTCTGTTTAGTTTTGATAGCCACATCAGTGCAACGATATTGATAAAACAGAAAGAAGGTGACACAGAGCAACAATGCTGAAACTTCAGCTGCGAAGTAAGTCAGTCAAATGTCTCCTACAGGAAGTCGGACTCATATTTCTGCAGTAAAGACGATTCACGGGACAACTAACAGAAAAATTCAAGTACTTCAATGGCGTCAACGACGTGCCTAAAATATCAATTTACGAAAGAGAAGTCAGTGATTGCCTCCGAAATAACTGCTAAAAACGCAAACATAAAGATCGAAGAGCTACTCTAAGTCAGAAGTATTTCCCATACTACATAATGAGTATTTGGAATAGACTCCCCTCATGATCAACGCGTTTAAAAAACGTCTTAATAAACCTTGAGAGCACTACCTTCCATAGCTACCAACTGCTCTTCCAGGAGTCACAAACTCTTAACGGCCAAATCTCCAGACATCACCTTAAACCATATCTATCAAGCTTCACCTACAAGAACGTTTCTGGGTCACCGACAGTCTGCTGCGACTAAAATCACAGTTGCATGAGCACATCCTAGTCATAAGCTTATCTTAGTTTTTTCAATAATTTTTCTCTAACTTCTTCTCTCTTTTATTCTCATATATCTACATTATCTGACATAATGGCAATAGCTCATAGAGGGCTGGAGTGCCAGTTCCGGATGCTCTCTAGGAATGGGCCTGTTGGTCCGTCTACTGCCAGCTTTCTAATCTAATGTAATTTATTTTTCGAACAGCTCACTTGCTTTTCAGACCTCTTATTCTTGTCTTTGTCACCGGCTCTCTTGTGTTTCAGCCGGCTTGCCATTTTCCACCAGCTTGGTTTCTTTCAAAAATGCAAATGCTTTCCTCTCTCTGCTTAATGGAGTAACTTATATAAAAGTTACAAATAACTTTTGATTTCAGTTAAGGATAAAATCAACTTGACCGCACTCCCCAACTGGGAAATCTCCATGTACTGGTTCATGCTGAAAATAAACGCCCGCTGGCCCCAGAGATGTGCACGGCTGCATTCAACCACAGATTACTAAAGTTATGACGTCAGTAAGGGAAGGCTCAGTTCAATTTTTCTTTCAATTTTGCAAGTACCTCTTTCTCTCAGCCGTTCACTTATGTTCAGAGTCGCAATGTTCTTAATTCTCAACATTCTACTTGTTTTCGAAGTTACAAATGTCATTCTCTTCTAGCAGTTCAGTTATATTGAATGTTACACTTGCAGTTCTTTTTCATCAGTGTTCTCTTGTTTTCATAGTAACAAACTACACAGTCTTCCATTAGTTCTTTTGTTTTCAATGTGCAAATACCACTGTCCTTCAGCAGTAAACTTGTTTTCAGCGTCGTAAATGATTTCCCGCCTCAGCAATTCTGTTTATTTCTAACCTAGCAAATGTTGTTCTTTTTCGACGCTCCACTTGGTTTTTTAACACTGCAAATGCCCGAAACAAATGCACACGTGTCCTCTATTTTGAGTTTATAATGCACGCATTACATCGTCCATGGTTTCCGGCTTCCAAATCTGCCTTAATGCTCTTAACTTTCGGTGGTGTTTAAGAATTCCGTGTGATGGGGACCGTCGTTAAAGCATTCCAGGCCGAGGCTGGAATATACCAGAGCAGTCTGCACCGCTGGCTAACATGTGCATCTTATCGGCATAGATTCGCATGCGGTGAATGCGAGCAGTTTTGGCTCAGCAGTTGCGGCTCTCTTGAATTGTACAGCGAGGGAATAAAACAGACCACAATACCCGGAGATATCCTGCAAGTTGGATCCTAGAAAATTATGGAAATTAAAGTACGTTACTGATGGTGTGAGTAGAACTAAATAGACGAAAATGAACGTTCGACCAACGAGCTCAAAAAGTATCCTATCAATTGGACGCTAACAAGGAAAAAATGAAAGCAGCTTGATAGTTCTTCTGATGCAGACATCCTGTGAGTTGAGCTCGGTTCTACAGAATTTTGGCAGTTAGTGAATGTTACCCCTTAATAGAAGTAGAAATTAGAAATATGTATAATATTAAAGCCAATATTAGTGCTAATAACAATAATAACATTGTTGCACAATAGCTACAACATAAATAGCGAATAAAGGAAAAATAAATGATATAACTGAACTCTGCAGAAAGTAAGACTAGAGTCGAATAGACCAATGAAAGTGACTTCTCTGTTTGGGTAGCGAGATCAAGCCCCTGAGGTTTGACTAGTCGGAATCTTCAGACGTTGGCCTGGCTTCGATTTGTTGACTCAAGTCTCGGGCGCTGACTCATAATGAGATACCTGTGAAACTTCCATGAACTCAGTTTCGTTGAGTAAAGTGTCTACTCAACATAGACGGGATGCTTCTACAGCACCTGCAACATGATTTCCAGTGTCGAAGCCGAAGTTTCTATCTGCATTTCCGGACAAGTAAAGTCAAGTGGGCCAGACTTGGATCGACTTGGATGACCCAATTGCACGTGCTCTTAATATAATTGTATGCTGTGCATTGGGACCTACAAAATTATGTATAGCTACTTCTCAAATTTTCAGAGATAATTTGTTTTGGAAAGGAAGAAATGGCAGCAAGTTCAGTCGTCTTGTTCTCAAGCAATTATGAATACAACTGAATTAAGTGATTATTAAACAAGGAATTAGAAAAGGTTACTAAGAAATAAAAGAGTAACTCAACGATATTCATGGCGTTGCGTTCCGCGTCATTCAACACTCGGAAACTCAAAAAGTAAGGTAGGGTAAAAAAGAATTGATTAGAAGAAAAGAAGGAAAAAAAGAGTTAGTGGTAATTCAGTCATGCCCGTCATTCGAGAATACCAAAGACCTCACAGGTACCAGACAGCTACCAGAGCAGAATTAATGGCAGCAACAAAAGCTGTGTTTTCTCTGTAACGAACAGTTTCACTAGGGCATGGTTCGGTTCTAGTACTGTTTACCCCAATGGGCTTGTAACTTCACATAGCACCCTCGCGGTGGTGAAGTGACTGCGTTTTTCCATCGCACCCTATGAGGCCCGGGTTCGAGTCTCGGACGCAACGCACCGGATTTACATATTGCCTGAAGCACTCCGGCACCGAAGGGCACGAAGAATTACGGGGGTGATACTCAAATTTACTCACACCACTGCTAGTTCTACTGCTATTCACACTGCTCTATTTTCAAAATTATAGAATTAAGGCAAAATAAAACTTTGTTGGGCTAGTAACCTTTTCTCTGGTGAATTAATCCGTCTTTCTCGCAGGAACAGGAATAGCTTAATTTGGAATGTTGTGCATAGACCACGCTATGCAACATAATATTAAGATGCGGCCTTTGGAAAAAGTAGGGCATTGTATGACTCATCCCATGTACCCTCAGCTTACTGAAATATGATGCTGTATTTCCAAGGTATATTTGCAAAAATAAAAACTTACTATTATTCCTAAAGATCGGTAAGCAACTATTGAAATAAGGTTTTTATACAGACTTCATTCATTAATGTAAAAGTTTATATTTTAACGAACATCAGGTGTATACTGCGAAGGAGGGGATATTCTGTCAAAAGTGCTCCGACGTAAATAAGAACTTTTATATGTACTGTTGTTGCTACTCAGATAGAGGGTTAGTTACAAAATAAAAGTTTCTATTTTACTAAAGTTTAGCTTTAAGGGAAACTTTCCTGTGGTAGCACAATTCACTCGTCTGTTGCTTGCAACTTCTGCATCTTTTGAGAGGTAATGCTGTTGCATAAATGCTTTAAAAAAAATTCTCGTCTAAACAAAAAGTGAAAGCATCAGAAGTAAAATTGGATAAATATGTCTTATATCCAAGGATTCTTGTTTTCAAGACATGCAATGGAATTCTTGTGGAAAAACTGTGAAACTTGAGAAACATATATCAGAAACAATGAAATGAAACCGAAAAAGTCGAATTTTGATATTTGTAACTTTTTTGTTTTCGGAGGTACGGCGTAATTGAAATACGAAGAAAAACATAATGTGTATAAAAGGAATTTAGAATGGACTAACATTATTTGATATTTCTCTACGCTTCTCGCAATGCAGTAATGCTGAAGCAGAAGAGTACCGTTTGAAATAGAAATATATATATGTTTGAATTTAAGAGGGAAAACCATTTTTGAGCGCCATACATATAAAATACGTGATTTTGTTTTAACTCTTACTTCAAGGTCTTCAAATCTCAGCATCACGTTTAAAATCTGTTATAAAACTTTCAGGTTTGGTTCAAGAGGAAAGCGGCTTGTAGATAAAGGAAGTAGAAAAGTCTAGGAAATTGAATTTAAAAAATACAATAAAAGTGTGTTGCTTTAATATGTTGCGTCTTGTAAGATATAGCGTCACTAAAAGAAAAATACAAAAGATACCCCGCCAATAAAAAACGCAACAGCTCTGCCCTCCATCGTTCGACAATTTCTAGTTATCTCTTGCTATTTTTTTTCTCCGCAATTCAGCAGATCCTCAGGCATTTGCGTTTCGATGTGTCGTCCGGTTTCAGATTTATGGACCATTGCTCGAGCAATCGGCGCAACCAAAATGTCCGTAGGAAAGATAGCGCAAAGACGAGCGCGCTCCACACAAGGATGTATCTGCTGTAGCAAATATTTTGGTACGGCAGGCTGTTGATCACATGCATGGAGCTGAAGGACGCCTGGCGAAGAAGTGGTGATGCGCTTGGAGAGACTTGCAAGCAAACGTCCATTGTGGTTGAGAAATCAGAATGAAAGATTTTAAATAAATGAGTAAAAAAATTGAGTGAGTTGAAAGCAGGAGTGTATGAGCTCCTGATATTAATGAGGAAAGGAGTAACAAAATTGAATGGCTACCGTCAGGAAATTGTTGTTGTATGAAGTAAGTTGCAGAAACAGGGAAGAAAATTGGCTAAACTGAAAGTGGAAAGCACTGTGGTACTGAACAGATTGCGGAGAAGTCAAACGAGTTATCAGTTAGACTTCACCGTAGTACACATGATACTATGGAAGAGGCTGAGCATCACGGTACAGCACATATTACGGAGAAGCGACTCAGACCGAGTTAGGTACAGGTATGAAACTTTAGCTGTATGAAACAATAACTAAGATGATAAAAGAGTAAAACTGTGACCGCATCAAAGGTCAAAAAGACAAAAAAACACGCAATATATTAATGAAAATAATAATAAAACTAGAACTTACATTGGTAGATATATGTATATGAGATCTACTGTGGTAAGAAACTACACTAAGAAAATATTCTGATAGAAAATAAGCTACGGTATAAAATGTACCTAGGAAAATTTGAAAAAAACTCTCCATCTTAGTTTACGAAGCCTCAAAAAAACAGTAAATATAAATAAAAATGCGGAAAGGGCTGCGAAAAATCGGTCATGAGCCCTCACATCTCATAGACTGTATTATCATGCAGTCTGACCGCGTGAGAAGTCTACAGACCACATACCGAGTTTGGTATAAAATATTATGAACGCGATTTGTTGCAATAAAGTCCACATACATAATCATAAAAGTTGCATAGCGTTAGCAGGTATTACAACTACAATTTTAGAATACATCTGGACACAAGGTTCACCTAATGAAGAGTCAAGAGGGTTAAGTATATTACTGGCATTTGAATTCCACCTGGCACACGTAAAAGCTAAAACATGTTTGGACATGACGTGGTCATAATAAAGTTTAGGCGATCCAGTAGGTAAAACGAGAACATTGCTAATCAATAACAAAATAAAACGTAGACACTATTTTAAATACGTAGTGTTTTCGCAGGCACGAGTTGGAAAAATCTAGCACATTGATGGCGCTGAAAATCTGATAACCAGTAGAACCAAATTTAAAGTTAATATACTTCTCAATATAACAGTTTCTATACGTCACAAATCCTCATGATTTGACAGACTGAGGCCACGGGGAGGCTGTCGACTACGAATGCAAAATAAAAAGTTAATATTAAAACGGTAAAGCACACGAGGCTCTTAAGAACATTGCTTCCCAGTTGACCTATCGGCGACACGCCAACGGTGCACACCGCCTATTGGACCTTCGATCGGAATAATCTCCCAGATGACTGACAGCTGCCTCACTGCCAAAAAGCTGTTGCACTGAAAAAAAAAAAAACAGAAAAATGCGTAAGATTTGGCATGGTGGGAATTTCTTGATACCTGTTAGTGAAAATGCAAAGAAACATTCATATGGAGCTAGCGATATTTTGCTTGGATATTAAATATATCATGTTATGTATTTTGAGTGCTATTATGAGATAAAATCAGCGATATTAAGCTATAATATTGCAACGGCCGACTATAAAATCAGTGATATCGTTCTAGGAAGTTACTTAGTAATAAACATATTACGGAAGAACGTAATACGGAGGTAGTAATATATGGTATTATCAATATCAAATAGTGTTATCGAGTTAAAATTAGCTATCTTGGCTTGTTTCAAACATCAACCTAATACTAGACTAGATTTTACATTCATAACTGGTAGGAAATGTATCCGCTAACGGATACTAATATAAATAACTACATTTATACCGCTTTAAACATATAAACATATAGAAGAGAGATAGCATTTCATTGCTTTCATTTTTTCGGTTATGGACTGTAAAAGCAGCTTTAAATTTAATTAACAGCTTGCTTAGTCCTGTGAAGATCTATGATCCTACAACGAATGGAAATGATGATGAAAAATGCTGTTGTATCTGCTATTTAAGTCTTTTGTACCAACCAAGAACTTTGTGGCTTATAATCTGTAGTTTCATTTATCTATCAGTATCCCTATTAGGTATTTCACATGAATCACGTGTTACGTGCTCGTCAATACCTAAAGCCATCGACATTCGCATCTGCCACTATTGCCTTGGATCTACAGCTTCTACTAAAAAAAATCACAAAATGTCAAAGTTCAATTAACTTTAAATGCTTTCCTGAATCCAAGATGCTTCCAAGATGGGACGCAATTTCTTGCTTCCACTTGGACGCAGCACGCGCACAGTATCAATAGGGAGAAAACCGAAAGATTCAGAAACTCTTCTCTTTCATCAGCGCGGCTCTTGAACCCGTCTGGCGCAGCTTCAGAAAATCGTAAATGGTTGGCACGAGGTCATAAACCTCGGAAACATAGAAGATATACGGGAAAAGCGTCGGAATGCATCGGGCTCGAGGCTCCTGTAGTATACAATAGCGATCGGCAGTTTCTGTGCAAAGAGGTGCAAGAAAAGAAACTGTGCCCGAGGGCCCCGCTCCGATGAGGTCATTTCTAGGCGGCCAAGCTGGCTGCTCAGCATGATAATTTGTTGACTGTACATGAATGGACTACGTACAGGGTTCTCCATTTGAACTCTAGAAAAAATGAATTCTCTTTTAGGTGTTGTTTAGATAGCTGTTCTCCCCGTTAGATGTGGAAAGAAACTCAATTTCTCTTTCTGGCTGTATCATGTCACAGTCCTTTAGCTAACCAGTATACCTCCACGTGTTAGAGAAATGGGAATGATTTTATTTATTTATAACTAGGTGCAGAGTTCTCATAATAAGCTAGAACAGAATTTTTTTTTTTTTTTAGATTTGTACCTGCATTTTTTGATGCTGACTGCCACCCTTGTAGGTATACTTAAAACAGTTGGATATGTCATGCATTTTCTTTAAAAAAGTTAAACAGCAGAGAGACAAGAACGCTGCTCGGTATGATACTTCATTGACGACTACGAATTATCAGGGTGTACACTACGGCACTTCAACAACGGGAATAATCCCATGTACTCCATGCAGGCGCAGTCCTATTGTATCGTGCATGGAAGGACTATGGGCGCACGTGCAATAAATACCTCAACTGCGGAAAAATTACCAATGGCGTTTACACCCAGTATTACGGTGTTGTTCATGACTGGTCTAGAAATAGCCTTCAACGCTTCATGTAGGAGAAAAATCCTAAGCACATTTACATACACAGTATTCCTGGAGCGTAAATGAATAGCTAAAGAAGGGGACAATAACACTTCAAGCATACGAGCAATGTCTTATTTATTTATACAAGCTCAGTGTCACTGTACCGTCAACGAATACAAGAGAAGCCCACTACTTTAATACATCAAGTACGAGAAAAAATGCACTTCTATAAATACCGTGTAGCCCAGCAACCCTGTATGCTTTATGATAACAAGTAAAGTTGGTGGCACAGGAATAGACTGTGTGAAAAAGTCAATAATTGTTGAACTATGGGAAACAAGTGTACAAATATCTAGACTCTCATTAGAAGTGCATGAGTGATTTCGGTGCAATAATGGTACTCAAAATTCTTTCTCGTAAAAGATAAAGTTCTTAATCTTTATACTGTACTTTTACGTTACAGCTAGCCCACTCTAGTTGCAACCGTTAATGCCCATGTTCTTAATCTGCAGAGAATGATTTTTTATATAATATCTAGCCCAGCATATTTTATATTCTCATTTCTGAAATTTCACTGTAAACAGACATGAAGTGCTCACCAACACAGATCAATTTCAACCGAAAGGGAGCGTTCCTATGAAAAATTACTCAAACTCATTCGTCACATGATAATCCCGAAAACCAAAATTTGCTGGGGGAAGTTCTTCATGAGTAAGAACGAAATATTCATATAACCTGAACAATGCCTTCCTAATGGGGCATGTGTCATTCCTTCGAAGACTTCATTTCTCTCGATCGTTATGTGATCGACATCCACATGATCATAACAGGTAAAATTCATTTGCCTATCATTCTATAATATGGGCAACTAATGGAGGACGGAGTGCTCGATCAGCCACCTTGGTCTACGAGAGTCGTCGCGTAGAAGCAAATATAGAAATAGCGTAATTCTTTAAAAAGGGGCATTAAGTTTGATCTTCTGCAGATTGTTGACAAACCTACTCTTCACTTGTATGAAAGCTCATTGTTAACAAGAAAAGCGTAATGAATGACCAACCCTGGTCATTCTGTGTCCTATGTAGAAACACATAGCTAATGCTGTGCGAGAAGATGAAATGATATCGTTCATATCTATAAAAAACTTACTTCCGATTTATCTCCACAGGGTTATCTTACAAAATTTATTTCCCCGGCCAAGGAATGTCCCTGTAAACAAGCATATCTAGACTGCTCACCGGTCCTATGCCACAAAGTTAGCCAGTCCGCGCATCCGATGCATTTCTAAGCAATTCTTCAGAACTTCTCTCAGAAGTCATTCGATGAGAGTTTGGAGCAACTTCCGACTCAGTAATTGAACAGTTGATGACAAGCAAAACTTGGACGATTGTTACTCCTTTGGGTCCTGAGATTGGAGGTCTTCTAAAATTCAGTTTCAGCCACGTCTTTCCTTTATGATTTATTGCCAATTTTTTTATGTTCGATCTAACTGCAAAACTCTTCATTATTCTTAATTGATAAGCAATTAATTTTTATATGCTAGATTAAATTTATTAGCAAAAGGTCTCACTGCTGTTGATTTACGAGGGTAAGGCTTTGTAATTTAGGCTTCATTTGTAAAATTCGAAGTGAGTCCCGATTTATAGTAAAACTCTGTTATTCTTGGTTTATAGTTAAAAGCAAAAACCTTGTCACCTTTCAATAATTAAAAAGACTTCACTGTAATCATAAACTCTTATAAAATCCATGCTAATCACGATTTGGTTAAAAAAGTCTTTGCTAAAGCACTGATGATTAAACTGAGATTCATTCGATCGCATTCACTTATCCGTAGCTTGGCTAATATTACGAAAAAAAAAAAAACCGGCGTCATGTAGCATGCTTTCAAATTTGCAATTGTTTGCTGGGTTCGCCTTCTCCAACTACACGATACTGAACTGTTCGCTATCGTAACAGCTGAAGTGAACGATTACTCCAAACATACCTCGCGATAGGCTCCAGTGCAACAATATCTGCGCTTCCACAAACGAAGGTAATATAAATGCAAAACACGAGACACAATACCAGTGAGACAAGAACATTTACCCCTGTACTGCAAATGCAGTACACTCTAAATTAGATTAATGGTCTAAGTTGTTCTTTATGTGGGCTGTTAATCTGGAGAGTTGCACCTGAAACTCATCTGCTTGAAAAGCAGCTGAAGAAGTTCTAAGAGAAGCTTTAATTAAGCAAGATACGACTCTATGAACAACTTCAATGTATGTCGCTAATGTCCAAGTACAGTATAACTTAAGCATTCTGCAAAAATAGCGGTTTTTCCATTCGCTCCAATGAACCTATAGTGACGATAATACAATTTTCATTCTCATACTAACAGCATTGTTTGGAACGTCCTTTGTGAAAGACTCTGGGAGCTGTTTGTAAATTTTTGTGCACAGGAAGGATGATAGCAGTGCGCTACAGAATGGACAATCCCAATCATGTGTTTTGATACTTTAAAAGGAAAATTATGAACGTAGAAGCAGAAACATCTTCCATTACAAAATCATGATCAAAGGTAAAAACGAGAGCAAGCGTCAATTATTCTTTGAGATCTTCTAGTTTTATCGGATTCAGTGACAACCTATTTACCGTTCATTAACTGGTAATATTTTTTTCTAAATACAGGCAAGAAAATCTATCATGAAATAAAAAACTACGTTTAAGTATTTACATCGTGTTTAAATACTACCATTTCATATAAATATTACAATTGCGTGTATGTGTATATATATATATGAAGATTACTAAGATAGAAATTTCCCGTCAAAAATTGATATTGCGTGTTAATAATGATAATTTTAGGAAATACAGACTTGACAGTAATTATTGACACTGTATGTTTGCAACAAAATTAGTGTGTTAACATTGCTTGTAAGCAATATAATTACGTGCAAATATCAGTATCAAGTATAGCTATACAGTATAAACTCCTGATTAAAAGCGTAAGACCACTTGAAAATTGCAAAAAAATAAAATTACAACGTTTACGTGATAAATAAATAAACTCCCTCGATTAGAAATAAGTAAATCCTAAAGGTAAATGATGAGAAAAACGAAAAAAATACCTGCAGTAACAATTTATTAAGAAATATACATTTATTTCAAATATGAGGTTTTCAATAGATCAAAATTAAAAGACCAGGGTAATAAATGTCTAATTCTGGGGTAATTTGAGGTGTTTCGGATCAGTTACAGGCTTGCACTGATAGTGTGAAGGTGTCACTATGCCCAGAGCAAACTCCCCGAATTAGAACGTGGTCGAATTGTTGAACTGCATAAGCAAGGTTTGTCGCAGTGTGCAATCGCTGCTGAGATTCACCGCAGTAAAACTCTGATTTGCAACGTCATAAATGACATTGAGAGTTAAGGAACAGCAAAATCTAGCGGTAAACCGAGACAAATTTACCTTGCATTGAATAGGAGAATTAAACGGGTTGCTTCTCAAGACAGAGGACGCGTGTTTTCCAGGCAAATCAAGGCACTTACGGATGACGATTGCAGTTCAGTAACCATCGGGCAACACTTACGACAAAAAGGGCATGAAGAACAAAAAGCGTCTGAAAAGTCCTCGGTTGTTTCCGCGTCACAAAGTGGCCCGTTTACAGTTTGCTCAAGAGTGTCAAATATGGGACATTAGGACATTGAAAAGCAATCTAAAGTTTTGTTGCCTGACGAAATAGTTCAATTTGGATGGCCCCGACGGCTTCCAACGGTACTGGCATGACACAGAGATGCTTCATGAAATGTTTTCCCAGCGTCACAGGAGTGGAGGCTCCGTTATGGTTTGGGGTGCTTTTCCTACAGGGGAGCAATGAAGCTAGTACTGGAGACGCAGGGTAGTCAAACAGCTGCGGCATTTTACAGAGATCATTTTTGTCGATGGAAGGCCCTCGTTTGTGTTGTGATGAGGGGTTTTTTCTAGCAGGATAATGCAGCAGTCTACGCTACACTGTCCGCCAGAATATGACCTTCTTTCAAGAAAATGGGGTCCCTGTATTACGTCATGCAGCATGTTTGCCGGACTTAAACCTAATAGAAAATTTTTGGAGATGGATGGCGAGAGGTGTTTACGAAAATGGTAAACAATTTGTGACAGTAAACGAACTTCGTGATGCCATCTTTAGGAGCTGGGACAACATTCCTCGAGCCATCACAGAAACTCTCATTTTTAGTAGGCCACTTAGAATTGTTGAGGTTAGCAACAAGAATGGAGTCAGTAGGTACCTACCAATTACTAAGCTTAAACTTCTGCTCACCTCAACGTCCTTGTCGAAAGGTTACCTACGATTTCTGTTTGTGGTCTTATAGTTTTGATTAACTGAAAAACATATTTTTTGATATAAATGTACTTTTGTTAATAAATTGTTATCGCAGGTATTTTTCGCGTTTCTCACCTTTTAGCTTTAGAAATTACTGATCCTTGGCTGAAGGAGTTTATTTATACATCATTAAAACGTTGTTATATGTTTACATTTTCAAGTGGTTTTAAACTTTCGATCAGAAGTTTATAAACATACACTAGCGAGCGAAAGTTAAAGGACAGTAAACCACTTAGTTATTAAGCCATTATTACAAATAAATTACTGACCCAAAAGGCTTGAAAATTAACAAAATTCTCGATATATGTATCGTGATAAAACTTCAGATCAATATAAAACATGGTTACGAATAAACAGAAATGGAATGAAAATATCACGTTTTTTCTCTGGGTAAATGTCAAGGGACACTATCAGAAAATATTAAAATATAAATAAATTTCACCCAAATTGCATAAAAATTTTCAAAAGTATTAAGTAATCCTTAAATAACAAAATACATTGTATATTTATTTATTTCGTGTCCGCTCTTAAAGAAATAGATAAGCAAAAAGAGGTCAGGTTGCAAATTTCGTAATCCAGTTTCGTTTCCATGGAGATCGATGACCAGGTTACAGAAGAAGGCTAAAGTGAAATCCTTATCCCTTATCATTATTAAAATTTTACGCCTGGGCCGCCACGAACAGGTAGTACTTCCCAAATGAAGCAGTTTGCAACACTGGTGAGCTTCAAGCGCTGCTAAAGAAAATCCAACAAAAACCATCAGCTGCTGACTTAAATGCCTGCAGGCAAACACTACCGAAAGCCGATGCCACCAATGAATTTCAAACCCCAACAGACCAGGGCACAAAGCACCGACTGAACTGACGAGTTCTGCATCTAACACTCTCTAAAGTGAATACAACCAATGTCTTGTATTGTTGTGAACCTTATAAAACATAGAGAGTCCAGAAACCTCTCTCCTATGGGACAGATTCACCAGAACATTTTCGGTGCACAGCCTGCTGGCTGAACTAACAAGTCGGTCCAGCAGACGCAAGTGACTATCAGCAGCTGGAACCTAGACCGGTGAGCAATACTTCAACACAGACAGCAAGAAGGCATAAAAGCATCTACGGATAACCTCCCTGTCACCAAACACGGAATTCACCTTACGCAGAAGCCCAATCTTACTGGAAGCACGTGACACCCTGCCGTCATATGCGGCTCAAAGGTAAGCTTCTTATCAGACAAACACAGAGAATCTCCAAGGAGCTAGACTCCTGAAGCAAAGTGTCATCTATCTTCAGATGTGGATGCTGCGGTAAAGGTGTCAGTGTCCGTGAGCGACAGACAATTATAGACTTGGTCTTACTGGCATTCAGCTTCATACTCTAGGCCGAGCACCATGCACGAATGTGCGACAGAACCCATTCAGAGACTCGGCGACATCATTACGCAAGGTAGGGGCAGGTATCACTGCCATCAAAGAGGAATCGTCGGCATAGTTGATCATCTTGTTCTCTAGCGAGGAGAGCATGTCACTAGTATATAGAACGAACAGCATCGGGCCAAGCACGCTACCCTGAGGGAAGCCGGACTCCACTGCGACGGAGGTCCTGAAGACGCCCTCAACAAACTGCGTTCGCTCAGAAACAAAATCACGAATGATTGATAGAACCCTACCACCAACACCAAACGACTCCAACTTGTACAATGGAAACCTGTGCTTTACCCTGTCAAACGCCGCTCTGAAGTCCAACTGTACAAGGCATACCTCAGACCCACAATCCAGCGCCGACTGCGAATGGTGTGACACCGATAACAGTGCGTCACAACAACAACAAAAAAAAAACAGTTCTGTACGCAAACTGACCAGCAGGTAATAAACCCGTAGCCTCAGTAAAACGTCCAAGCTTAGAAGCGACCAGTTTCTCGAACACCTTCGACAAATTGGGCGTCAGCGTAATAGGCCGGTAGTTAGCGACATGGGGCGTCACTGGACGTTTGGGAATGGGAGTAATATTCCCAGTATGCCAACAACGGGGAAAATTGCTTTGCCGTATCAGACGCCGGAAGATCACTCCAAGCTTAAGGGCGAGAACATCAGCAAGCTACTTATAAAACAGAGGAAACATACCCACCGGATCCACATCTCCATAAGAATGAAGGCCCTCAAGCAGCACCTTGATAGTACCAGATCTGAACGCCAAAGAGGTTAAACGAGCTTCAGGGTGACATCCATGAGACAACAGATCTCTGCTCTGCTTCAAATCAAAGTGAGCCGACAAGAGTTCCGCATAAGCCAAGGGATCAGCAATGATACCTCCACCTGGACCAACAAGGGGCGGCAACGAAGGTTCAGCACCGAAAATTGAACCCCTAAGCTCACTCCACCAACGATGTGGATGGTCAATACTCAGTAGAGACTCCTTGGAACGCTGCCTCTGACGATGCGGTGCCCTCTCATATTCACGCTTAGCCTCGGCCCTGCGATCCCTATATGTCTGCCACAACGTGCGGTCACGTGAACGCTGCCAAGCCTGATAAACCGCTTGTGTAGCTTCAAAAGCTAACCGACACTGGTGGTCAAGCCACGGTTTGTCCTCAGACCTCACGAGAATAGTCCTCTTCAGGACATACCTCTCCAAAATAGACACAGTCAAGTTCTTGAGCTCAGAGATGGGATCATCACTACAAATAATCTGGCCCTAAGGTAACGTCCTCACTGCTTCAGTAATAGCATTCCAATCTGCCCCACTTTTAACGAACAAAACTCTCCTTGTGTCTACCACAGGAACAACCTGGTTGAGGTTCAATGACACAAGATGTGAGTGGTCTGAAGTGCCAATAGGGGAGCCAACTGAGACATCAATCATAACGAGGTCGAGACAATTGCCAGCACTATGCGTGGATCCACGAACTAGCTGCACACAACTAGATAAGGTGCATAGGAATAATGCAGCATCACCATGCCGATCAGTCGGTGACACAGATCCCAATCAATCCCTATGGTGTGCATTAACATCCCCCACGAAAACAAACGCTGCTTAGGATCCGTAATCTGGATGGGACCATTGCCGTCAGACAACAGTCATATAGAGAATCATCAGTTGCAGGGCTCCGATACAAGAGGAATAAATAAAAATTATTCAGATCGGCTACACAATCCAACAACTATGATTTCATGACAAGAGCACTTGTGCACTGACTGCCGGTAAGCACAGGAACCGCTCCGGACATAGACGGCCATGCCGCGAAATCCAGGCCCCGAACCCACCAGCCTGCGAAAAGTGGACTGAAAACCTGCCATGGCAAACTCCGCGTCGTGCCTCCGACCCGACGCTAGCGTTTCGAAACAGCACACGACATCCACCCCACGGGACACAAAGTCAAGCTTCGCCAGGTTCGCATACAATCCTCTAATATTATAATAAAGGAGACGACACCCCCGAGTCTGCCCCGGTCCTGGCCTGCTCTCCACGTCACCACAATGTGTAGAAGTGAAATGAAGATAGAGACAGCATACAAAAAATCTACAGAAAAATAAAGAAATATACAGAAATGTACAGAAATACATAAAAATGTACAAACAAGGTGAAGGAAATCCCATAAATAAATGACGGCATAGGCAGAAGCACGGTCCACTTGGCAGAGCTGCGTATACCGAGTAAGGCTAACACAAACCCCGAGGTTCGCCAGATTATGGACATGTGGGCATGCACCTCCACCAACCTCGCAGGGCCTTGCCGCTCACAGCACGGGATTAGCACAGAAGAGGGAAACAAAAGAAGAAATTAGAAGAACAGAGAAGAAAACAATGAAAAACATGTCTCGATTGTACCATCCATAGGTAAGAATGGGAGCTGACTGTGGAATGCCGGACACACGACTATGGCAGCAGCCAGGTAATCTCCTCTTTATTATCTGAATCTATTTCTTGCCCGTTGGAGATTCTGGAGATCCTGCTCTCTTCCGATGGAATTCAGAAGGCAATAATTAAATCATATTGCAGAAGAAGGCTAAATTTGGAATTTGGTACTTATCGTTATCTATATATTAATACTCTGGTACCTACCTACCTACGTACCTACCTACCATTTGTGTCACGCGCTTCACCACTAATAGACAGAAGAAAATTCGAGATCTGTTGACTTTGAAAAGCTGACGTATCTTTGATACGGCGTTCGAGGCCTTTTCCTCTGGTGTCTACTTCGTTGCCTTCGTGTTTCATGCATCCGCTGGCGGCGCTTTCTCTGTATCTCCTTTTCTTTCCCGACTGGCTGTTCCCGAGCTCGTAGCTATGGTGCGGGTGCACCGTCGTGCATGGGCTCCACGTGTCTGTTAGAGTGCTGCCTCCCCTTAGTTCTTCGTCTGTTGGATCGCCTTTGTAGCGCGGCGACAGCTGAAATGTCTCAACATATCATTATCCATCAATTGTATCTATTTATAATAATTCATTGTACATGTATTTACAGTATAACAATACTGCCGTCCACGTGTATAGTTTGCGCTCCAGTGTGCTTACGTGCAGTGGCTGCAGCTTCGCGTTAGTTAGGTTCGTGAGTTCGGTCACGGCCATTTGGTCGCAAGCGTAATACTGTTCATTATATATGGTCAACCTCACCCATGTTACAATAACC
>LQNS02278171.1:9758118-9772624 GCA_001587735.2 Parhyale hawaiensis
TCGCAAGCGTAATACTGTTCATTATATATGGTCAACCTCACCCATGTTACAATAACCTAGTGCCCAAATAGCTCTTTCAGCTACCCACGGGCTTAATACGAATATCTGTTTTTTAAGAACTGTTGAAATATTCGCGAAGTATTAATAAACTTTATTATTAATATAATAATAATTATTATTAATGTTCTGAAAATTTATCACGATGCATACAAATATGTATCTAAAATTTACTTAATTTCCAAGCTTGTTGGGTTAGTATTTTATTTGTAATGAAGGTTTAATAATTATGCGTGTTACAGTCCCTTAACATATGTTCGCTACTGTGTACATATGATACACTACGTTTATCTACTAACTTTGTTACAGTGCTTGTGAATCTTGACATTGTATACAATAATATTATGAACTGCACACCGCTTTTGAATTCATCTCGTGCAACTTCACCTTACTTTCTATAATCTAATTTCATGCCTATCACCTCACGTGAAAAAATTTCACTTCATGTAGCCCCGAATAGCTTTAACTCACCTGATGTAACGTGACCTACTCTTAACCCTAGTTCACCACTGCTCCTCACCTTAACAACTCCCATGAGCTATCACTCAATCACATAACCAAACCGTGCACCATATGACACTGCCCATCTAGCTAACCAAACCTCATTTACTCCTACCTCATTCCACTCACTGAAATAACTCCATCTACGCGGACTTCAACTAGCATAATCTTATTTTACGTAACCGGACCGACCTAGCCACACCTACTCTAATCTCATCAACTCTACCCAAGCTTCATATCGGCAACCCCAACCTCATCTGGCCTAACCCCACTCCTCAGTTCAGCTGACCGCCATTAACCTCACCTCACCTACTCTAGCCCTATTCTTACCTACCCTACCCCAGCTTCACCTCGCCGACCCTAGCCCCAACCTCACCTGACCTAACCCCAGTCCTCACCTCGGCTGACCAAACGTTATCCAACCTCGCTTCGCCTCACCTACCCTAACCCGAGCCCTCACTAACCCAACGTTACCCAACCAAAGCCTCAGCAGCACTCGGCACTACAGCAGCGCAACATGAGCAGGGGCCGCGCGTGCCCCCGGCAAGCAGGACCCTCCGCTTTAAAGCTGACCGACTGAATTGGAGGAGCGGCGCCGCGAGAGGCGTGATGCCGCACGACAGGTGGTACTTTAGGGCGAGAGATGGACGATCACAAGCGACTTATGGACGATCAAGAGCGTGACATGGACAGTAGATAGAAGGGAATTGACGAAGAACGAAGAGGATTGTGCACTTAGGGAAGAGCTATGGAAGATTAAGGGACGCCCGAGGAATGATGAGACGCATGGGTAGGAATGTTCTGAAATTAATGGGAGAAATGCATTAGATGAGTGCAAGGGGGGACGAGGGAAGGTGTATAGATGTTATGGAATCAGCGGGGATACATTACGGGAGTGAAAGAAGGAATAATGGAAAGTTGTGGGAATGTTCGGAGAATATTAAGGAGAATACGTAAAGACAATACTGCAGAGGATGAATATTTGGAGCTTACAGGATATACATTAGGACATTACCAAATAAGATAAATGTTTTGGGAGTTCGCGAAGAAGTAAACTGGGACACTACTGGAGAGGATGAATGTTTTGGGAGTTACCGATTAAGTGCATTAGGCAATTGCAGGAAAGAACAAATGATTCGAGAGTTACGTAAGAAAATTTAATAGAAAATATAGTAAGATAGTGTACGAGATGGCATGGGTTATCGGATTGGAAAAAAAAACAAGTGCGTTAAAACATGGAAGAGGATGAAAATTTCACAGCGTGGAAATGTAGAAGGATATTGCCCAAGTAACAATGGGGGGTGGATTAGGATCAGTGCTGGGCATTTTTTTTTAATAATCTGAGATCGGGAAACGCTAAAATCTTCTTCATTACTTTTGTGATCCATAAATTTACTAAAAAAAAAAATTCGTAGTTACACCTCCTCCACGAGAAACTAACATGCGTAAGCAACGTATTGTTAACAGCTGAGCTTAACACATAATCACTAGTAGGTAGTTGAACAAAAAAAATTATTTTCATTGCACGTAGCCAAATTGCGCTATCAAGAACTCCGCTACCCTCTAGGTCTCATCTCTGTATTGGTACTGGCAATGGCTGACATTATTGAATGTATAATCACAACAAACGACCATAGTATAAGATGTCTTCTAAGGCAAACGTACGAACTTAGGTTAGTGTTAGCATAATGGCTACAAACTGAAGGATAAATATTAGAGACGATTACTATTATCTCGAGCACTTCATAGATATTCCAGCTTCCCTCTATTGTCCCCTCAGTACATTGCCCCTAATGCTCACATAATGTTTCATAGCTTTGAAGGCCAATGCCCTCATTAGCTGAGACTAAATAGGAATTACTGAAAAATAGAGTTTAATGTTGTAACCCTTTATTTCTTCTTAGGAAAACTTCGCTAGCGATAACCGATCGCAAAATATTGGCATACGAGTTCAAACTTAAATATTTCGCGATTATAGAATGCCATTTCTTGACCTCGAAATAGCGATCGCGTACCTCGTATTTTAGGTCCGAGTGATCAGCACTGTTCAGAATTTATGTGTAACTGCAATAAGACACAACAGAAGGAAAACTGATAAGTGGCAGGGCCCATTATCTATCACAGAAAAATCTAAAAGAACAGCGCACAGAGACGGTTGGCTGAGGAGATATATTCCACTCGCGAATGAAATACAATGTACTTGTTGAGTAGTGGAAGGAATATAAGATGTTTAGAACTGTTCTCAAGTTGATGCAAACACGCATAAGTAGAGACAAGAAGACGTTGATTGAAATTGTTCCGGTGCCCTTTACTTCAATAGGAAATGGCGTGAGATACTTGCACAAATACTGAGAGGCATCGGTTAGGAATTGTATCTAGTGATAAAGTACAGGTTAAAGGAAGTCAACTTTACCGCACCCCCTACTGGGAAACTCGAACGCACTGGTTCGTTGTGCGGATAGACCAACGGCCCTGGAGGAGTATACGGCTGCAGTCCATCACCGGTCGTTAAGAACTATGGTGCCATCGAGGAAGGTTCTTACGAAACGACCCGTGCCCCCTACCGTTCCCATTTCCGAGAAAGGTAAGTGACCCGCGGCAGCTGTGCATACTATCAACTGCTGACCCCGTGCGGCAAAAGCCGCAAAACTCGCTCGCCTGGCTTGGTACTCGCACCCGCAGCAATTAACCATAAGAGACGAGCGACTGGACACCGGTCTCGTCTGGGATTCTACTAGGCAGCGAGCTTGGCTCACTTCTGTTCATAATTTACATCAGTGATCTAGATGTTAACATCCGCTGTAAAATCAGTAAATTTGCAGATGACACTCAAGTATGCCATCCTGCCAGGAATAGATTTAAGCTCAAACAAGACCTCGACCGCCTTATGGGAAGTGCAATTTGGCACATATGCTTTAACTCACGAGAAACAAGCACCCACTGAGGTGGGTGCAAAGTTGCTCTACTTGTAACTCTTGCAGTTATTTCATTTACGGGTCAATTTCAGTTTTCTATGTCTCATTTGCAGGATAAAACGTTGGACTTTCAACATTGACTATAGAAATTATCATTAGGTGAGCGACGAGACGTTTGTTAACATGGTTGTTCACTCATTTTATCCTGGATCGAATATATAGCTACCTACAGGTATGTTTGCCCATTTATTTTATTCAGTACTAATTACTGAAAAACATCGTTCTACTGTGTTAAATCACACATGTTGCTAATGTAGCACAGCAATTTTCGTGAAGTTTCATGTTCATTAATCGGAGTACTGACTGTTTATATTTGCCGCCCATCTGAGTGGGCGCTGGGCAGGCGCCCTGCCGTGATGCGGGAAGATTTCTTGCAATGGTTGAACTGTCATTCTACATGAGAAGCAATGTCAACTATTTTGAATAATGATGACTTTCACGTGATAGGAGCAATGTTCATAGAATTTTTTAAGTACTTTTTGATGAAATTTAGAAATTATTGCAATATATTTTATAAATTTTTAATAACGTAGAATACCATTCAATGAGCTTTATGGCGTTGCTTTGTATCTGCAACACAAAGCGAAAACTTTATTGAACAAACACACAAAATTTATTAATAAAAGAACATTACAAGTAATATGTTCAGACATTCGTACGTGATTCAAAGCGCGAACACTAGGAGATATATTTAAGGACATTCAGTAACTTCGACGATGCCATCGCCTGTCAGTACACATTCACGGTGTTGATGAAACAGAATGGGAAGAAACTGTACAAGTCCAGAGTAATAAGCAATCTCAAGCAGCGCATAATGTAACGAAAATGAATGAAGTGAGAAAATTATTACAGGAAAAGAAGAATGTTGCAACTCGAACCACACTACATATGGAAAATGGGAAGTACATTTTGTTTGGAATTTTGATCCTCTCGGGATATGTGACTTTGCGAAGTCGTTGTCCCTTCTGGTCAACAAAATCTGATACACGGTACATTGTTGTGTCAGAAGGTAGAATAAGTTCAAATAGATTTGAGCAAATCATGAGATGCTTACATCTTGTTGATGTTGCAAACGTTGATTCAAAGTGAGACCTCTGTTTCAACACTTTGGAAAATTTGTCAGAGAATTGATGGAACCTCGTGAAAAAGCTTTGGTGGCAGATGAAGCAATGGAGCTCTATTTCGGTCCTCACAGTTTGAAACGGTTCATCCGACATCAGCCAGTTAGATTCGGCGACGAATTTTGGTTCTTGTGTTCTTGTGAAGAAGCTCTGATCCGATTCAACTTGTATAGGGGAAGAGACATTTTTGGAAGAAATTGAAGTATGAAAGTTAGAGACTCAGCTGTGACTGGAATGGCTGTGAACTTTGAGCCAAAAGATAGCAGCGGTTTCGATCGTTGATAATTACTTCATGTCCTTGCCGCTCTTAATGGTTGCGAATCTGTGGCATACACCTCACGGAAATTCATAGAAAAGATAGAGTTCGCATCATGCCGGTCACAAATTATTAGATACAAATGTCGATTTGCGTAATTAGTTTCTTGCATGGAGATAAGTAGTTGTTTATCACTCATTTCTTACAATATTTCATACTAGGAAATGGATTCATTATCTACTTAGGTATATTTTTATGTTTCTGTCTTAATTTTGTGATAAATTTGTAGGAAATAAACAACTGATTTCGTTTAGTACATAGAAAATGTTATTCATATAATGTACACGCAATGAAATGGAGTAATGTCTGCACGAGTGGCACAAGCGCATGCCTGTATCCAAGTGACAGCGTGACCCCTCTAATGCCCAGCGCCCACTCAGATGGGCGGTCTGTAACTTACATAAAAAAAAATTCTGGTTCTGACTTCAAATGCGTCATACTGGGACCAAAGGTTGCTGAATTATGGAATATTATCGATTTTGGCCAAAAATTCGACATCGTGGGTTCTCGTGGGTTAATGTCGACAGATGTTCAGTTAAGCACTGAGAACCTTTCTGCCCAATTACAAATACGCGGGATAAAATTGGCAGCCATCACCCTACAACGTGACCTGAGAATAGCCATCACAAACGTTCTACAACACAGTCAGCAAGTTGACAAGAGTGTCAATATGGCAAGCAAAGTACTGGGATTCATAAATTTTGAATACAAATCCAAGGACATAATCGTTCCTCTGTACAAAGCACTAGTACGCCCACATTTAGAATATGCTGTTCAATTCTGGCCGCTGCGCAAGTGCAAAGATATGGATGAAATGTAAAGAATCTAACACAGAGCAACAAAATTGTAACCTCAGATACGGAACAATCCATACAATTTTCGCCTATAGGAAGTGGGACTCATCTCTCTCGAGCAAAAACGACTCAGGGGGCTACTAATAGAAACTTTCAAACACTTGAATGCCTCAACGAAGTGCCGACAACTGGACTTTTTGGCAGAAACGTTAATCTTCGCCTGCAAAGCAACGGCCAGTAACTGAAGCATAAAGACCGACGCATTACTCTCAGCCAGCAGTTCTTCCGGTTCGTCACGGTGAACATATGTATGGAATAGGCTTCCCCCCCCCCTCTACCTGAAGTTGTCGGTACATAGTAGATCAGTGCATTTAAAATTCGTCTTGACAAACATTGGGAGAAACATCCTCCACGGTTACGAACTCCTCTTCCAGGAGTCCCAAACTCGTAATGGCCGAAGTTTTTACGACGCTGTAATTCCCTGTCTTTCGTGCTCCAACATACTTACCATCCCCGAGCTCTGTGAACCTGCGGCATTCTGATTATGCTTGATGATCAACTTTTTGGCTGAGTTTACTCTTTTAATTTTTTCTTTCTTCTTCAGATATCTCTATGCTTCTGACGAAATGGCAATAGCTCATAGAGGGCCGAAGCGGAATTCCCGGATGTTCTATGGGAATGGGCCTGTTGGTCCAATATTTATTGTCCACTATCTAATCTAATCCAGTGCCGCCAATCCAGCACACTAAGCTGCTGCTACCATGAGTAGCAGTACGGAGATGAAAAGTGAAGGCATTTTAATTCTCTAGACTTGGCTGATTAATTGTGATGAGCATAAGTAATGAGAGACGCAAAATACTAGAGAATTTTGTGTTAAAGTCTTCGTACCAGAGTATAGTACTCCGGGCAGTGAAACTCCACTGGTGCAGGTAAGCGCATGAGGTAGATTGATCATTGCTTCCAAAAAGATACATAGATCTCTAGCCATTGCAATAGGTTTTAAATATCGCAGAATGATCATTTCATTGAGACTGAGAGCATTTTTGATAGGATACAAAGTTCACTCTTACTTGCATAAGGGCAGGAAACAAACTCTATATACATATATATTTATATCGTCCCTATCCCCGACCGACCTCCCCTGCTAGAGAGCCCCTTCAAATGTGCTGGCCTGTGTAAGGTTAGGTGTTCCAGGACTGGTTCTCCTAGCGTTCCTAAGTGTTTTTAGTGTATTTATGTTAGTTTTTAGTGTTTTTATTGGTTTTGAATGTGAAGTGCAGAATTTTTTTTTTAAGATATGTGTTTTTTTTTACTTAGCGTCAATCTTAGATTGGCCTTACTTAGCGTCAATTTTAAATCGTTCACTACGGTTTTTTAGTATAAATAGCAGTGTTTTTTCAGCTTTTGGGACGTTAGCAGAACCAGACCTGGCCCAACCTAACCTTACACGTACGTATTCATTGGACTGTAGGCTAATTACACTTAATAGCCTATTATACCGTAAAATACACCTAATGCAAGAAAATTACACTTAACGAACCCTCTTACGTCTAAACCCTTCACTAGCTATATATATATATAAATAAATATTTCTTGAGCTCTGTGCTCACATAACAACTTTCGTTGTCGCTATCAGCTTGTATTCAACTCAACTAATCCGACTGCATATATAGTCGTGGCCCTAACTTCGGTATCAGTCTATAAGCATCGAGCTCTAATTCTTAGAATATGAATCTTTGTGGACTTGAACTGCTCATAATTGCTAGCACCAGTTAAAAACTCACCATTGCCACATTCTGAGGTATAACAATTATTGCCATGACTGAGATATCCGACTATCTTTTAGGCAGCTAAATTTTGCACATGTTGAAGCCGTGCTGCGGCTTCGTAAAGAGAATAGTTGAGTGGCACAATTTTTACGTTCCTTGTCCATGTTGCTAATGTCGCCTCTATTTGAAAAGATTATAATGTGATGCAGCAAGATCAGTTACATAAGGAAAATGAAACAAAATTTCAATGCCGAGAGTAAAAGTTTTGTCCCTTGCTGGTTCAATCTGTTGTGAGAGCAAAGGATAACAGGACACTATGATTAAGTAGAGTATTATCTTGGCAGCTTTCCACTTATAGGTGCAGTAGTCCTCTCGAATATATTGAATCTTTTTGTGCTAATTCCAGCGTTGTTCGCTTGGGGATTGCCTATATCTACACATTCCATAAGCTCTCAAGATTATGTGCTTGGTCGATCTGATAGAGGCTATTGAAAGAGCCGGCAGTTTGGGTTCCAGTTTGGTAGGTTAAGTTAGGTTCCTTTATGTGCAGATCGCCTTCCAAAGATGGTGATCGCCTATATATCAAGCTGGCACCGAAATTTCAATTTAGAAATTATTTACGACGTCGTTGCGTTATTAGTGTGCAGCAACTGGTGGTAGCTTCATTAATATTGACAAGTAGCATCAATTGTGCAGGTTTTTTTTTTTTTTTTTTTTTTTTGCAGCTTCTCCAGCAGGAAAAACCCGAGAAAATCCTAAAATTCCTTGCATCCCTACCTGTGTCAGTTTTCATTTATTGTGAGCATGTAGTTCAGTTTTATCGATTTAGCGATAGAGAGGCCAACATTCAACTCATTCAACACATCAAAATACTTTTATTTTCCTTTTTATGATTTAGCGCGGAAATATTGAGCCAAAAACTGTCATGATGGTAAAAATAATTATTTTTAAACATGTCTCTCACTGAAATAAAACTGATGATTAACAAATAAAACCATTAAACAAAATCCTTAAGATTAATTGCGCATAAACTCTATATAAACATCTATAGGGTACAACCCTAATTATTGTGCTATTACGCGAATGACGGCGATAATATTAACGAAAACATCAGTTTGTTCTTTTAATTGAACTTTGTGTGCCAAATATGTGGCAAATCTGCACATGAGAGACTGTTTGGCACGGGGAACTCTCGTTTTCATTCATTCTTGGATGCTAAGGAATTAGCGTCATTACTTTAAACAATGACAGCTACACATTCATGACGAGAACTGTTTTCTAACGAGACGCTCATTACAAAATTCCTCTAAAAAAGGTTGAGCGTTCAGCGAAGCTTTGGATGTTTGCACTTTTTTGACAAAAATTTTTTAAAGAACAAACTGTATCTAACGACGGTATGAACCCTGAAGATCTCCCCTCGTGAAGTGCTACATCACTATCTCTACTGCATTTGTCTACTAAAGATACTTAGAGCAGTGTGATAGACAGTTTTTCACAAAAAAAAACTGGTCTGCCTTCTGCGCGCACGAACTCTAGCTAGCACTACAACTTTGCTAGCAGCAGAACGCTGATGAAAGCTACACCTTTCACGGAACTCGAAGGTTTCCAAGAGAAGCTCCGACTTTCTCGTTGTCTCGAAAACGAACTTTAGGAAAACAATTAGCGCTAGTTGGGCCTTCATTCATGGTCCTAATCTTATCTATACGGCGCTCGTGAGTTTAAATATCGTGTCCAAACGAGCTGCGCTTTTGTGGTGCAATGATGGCCCGTCGTCCTTTGCGTTGCCTTTGAGCGTCAGTTCTTACTTTTATCCTGAGGATCCCGAAGCTATTCTTTGGATAGCTGCTGTAGATCATCAGATTATCCAGAAGGATGGGTTCGCTTTCTTGCTTCAAGCAAGGAGTCTCAAATACAAAGACCGCCAGCGCGTTGCTTCAGTAATAAGCACAAAGACTGGATGACCATCGTCGGCTCCGATCTGATAGAACCAGTTAAAAATAATTGAATTTAGAAAAAGAAACGAATTTATTATTTACTCATCTTTTGTGATTCACAGATTCGCTAATTTAGTGTTGTTCCCTATATTACTGACGTACCCTGTACTATTATGCCAGTGTTATTATTAGTTGTTTTTTTTTGCTTCATAGCATATACTGGTACAGAAGATATCTGGTAGATTAGAGCATAATTGTTTAAAAGTCTACTGCTAAAAACTCTTAAAAAATCTAGTTAATCCACTTACTATTACTACTAACACCGCAACAAGGACCTTATTTTATATACCATCAGGTAGTTATTAGTCTACGATAAATTCCACTTATAAATACTGTACATTGGAGCTCATGATAGCAAGTCAATTTGCTAAAACACAACCGTTCAATCGTTACATTTATACCTGGAATAAGAAAATACTGGAACGAAAGAGGAATTTCCAGTTTCAAAAACTACAGTAATTCTTCCGTTAATAATTAGGAACTTAAAGTGGATCAATCGTGGGGAACCATTGAGTACGCTTTAGGTGTGTTTCAGTGCTCAAAAAGTGTAATGAATTGTATGCATCGTTATAGATGTAGCTGTCATAGTTCAGGTTAATTAAACATTTATATTGCATCTTGAGTTACTATATACGTCATATACAATGTTTAATGTACTAAGGCATATTACTGTACATTAAACATGAAATACGGCAGCGTAATTCACGATGCACACGTAACGTATATGATTAACCTGAAATATGACAGCGCACTGTAGAGCGCAATTAACGATGTACATGTACAATTCATTACACAAGATCTGAACAGTTCGTTCATGTTTGACTACCTACACAAGATATGAATAACGGCTCCTCGATCAATATCTCGTATATTACCTAGTTACGTGTGTGAAGAATAGAGTGCTCAAGATCCAGACATATTCACATTGGGAAGAAGTTGAAGCGTGCTTTGCGTATGAAGCCTGTACGCTTGAGATCTGAACAGCTGCTCTTTCATATATGACACTAGAAGACCCAACCGTCAAAAATTATGGCAAAAATTTTGTGATTGAGCTTTTTATTGTTCCGGTTCCCGGTATACATTTTGCTGTATTACAGGTCTCATCCCTGCAGGCCGGATCTTCCATTAGTTGTACTGTACAATCATGAGTTTTGCGATAGCAAAATATCCCCCCTGCAAGATAAGGCGTGAATATCAGCTTGGAATTGATCAAATGTTAAGCTGCACTGAGAAAATATAGTTCACCCAAAATTCGCTGGAAATGCCCAGCGCTGGATACCAACTGATTGTTGACCCTCCAGCGTCGAAATTTGGCTGCGATGAAATTCAATATAAAAAGGCGTCTGCTCAGCGTGAAGATTCAACTACTACGATATCATTCAGCAATGAAAGCGGGGATCCAGACGCTAAGAATCCAGAGGCTGGAGATCCAGGCCCCGGGATCCAGAGGCCGGAGATCCAGAGCTATATTTGTCACCGGTACTCCAAGCACTGAAATTGTATGGTATCTCAACTTGTTTTTCAGTACATAAATTTTCTCCCATTAAACTCTTAACTGCGTGACGGAGAGACGGACCAACATTAAAGCAAGCAGTAGAGCAAGAGCAAGGGAACAAGGGAGTAAAGGAGCAAGAGAGCAAGCAAGCAAGTGACCAACAACTGTGTTATATTATATAGTGGATAAGTTCCAGCGTGCTATGCGTAGAGTCTATACTTAAGATCTGAACAACTGCCACTGCATAAATCTGGCATTAATTTCAGCGTTCTGCAAGCATAAAGACTCCGTGTTTAAGATCTGAACAATTGCTCCTTCATATCTGGCATTAGTTCAAGCGTTTTGTATGTATAAAGAACCCGGAAGTAACTCCTTCATCACTCTGAATCAAAAACTGCTGACGCTGGCAGATGCGGGCAGCTTTGTCTGAATGGCTCATGCAAAAACATGCGCTGGATCGAGCGAAGAGCGAGGGAATGCAATAACCTTCATTGCTTCGGGCAAATATTAGCACTGGATATCTAAAAGTGCCTGTACATGCGGCAGAAGCAGGGCACAGTTTTTCACTAGTGGTATGCCGTGGAAAATATTAAATTTAGAATATGAAGCATAGTTTTAATAATGTTTTGGCTGGGAGTACTTTGCAGTGAGCAGGATGGCAGCGCTGTCGAAATCTGATATCGTAACGCAGCTTTATTGCGTACACACGAGAAAAACAAGGATCAGATTTTTTCACTAATTGCGTACCGTGCGCTACGTCCAATTTAGACTCTGAAGCACGCTTTTTCTCTGGCCCGCTCTGTTATTAACCGACAGTACGACAACAATTACTTCTACAAAACGCACGTTTTCTTCACTCTCCGTAATTCAGTTCTAAAGAATATTTCTTTAATATCTGTCGTTGACGCTCTACCCAATTGGGGCACCATGGAGCTCAAAGAAAAACATCTTTGGTACTACCGCTAGTGCGGTGGGAAGGGGGGCGGCATACCAGCGTTCCATAGGAACAACGTGATGCCAGGATTTGCAACTCGCGCGTCGTCCATGCTACCGTATCTATGCTACCGGCTTTAAGTATTGTTTATAATAACGAATGAGTTGCTCACCTGTGCTTCCAGTTGCTTGTGCGAATGCATATGAGGCATTGGCATGCGATGTCCTTCAGGCGTTCTCATCCCTTATATTTCAAAAATTTGCCAAAACAACGAGCTCTTTGCCGTTGGCCAAGTCAACTAAATTTCTCCTATATAATGCTTCAAATCGGGACGGAGCAGCCAGTCAATAAACTTAGTAAATATATAGCGGGAAAAATGTCTAATTTCAGTGTGCTAACTAGCCATTGTAGCTGTGCTAAATAATGACAAGTAGCCACGAAAAACTTTCGAAATTCAGGAGAGCAGAAAATTTGTTTTTCCTTTATGCACGAAGTGTTAAAATTTACCTAAGGTCAAACAACACATCCAACCTGTTGTGCCGGGACCACACTATGCGATTGTGTTAGGAATTTTAAGATTTTTCCTGTCATGCGCCATTTATTTAAATTATATATATAATAATTATGAAGAAATATTATGAAGATACGAATTAATATTGATCTAATTATTAGTGACACGAAATCAATTAATATTTGACACATATTTTAACTGAACATTTGACACAGGGATTAATCAACACACAGTGCATAAAACGGCACATGACAGGTCCTAACACACACACGAGGTGAGCCACGCCTCAACATATATCCTACAGGTGTTCAAAATAACGCGGAGAATGCAAGGGTAGGAAAACACAGGTCAAAATCAATGATATATTTGTATGTCATGTAGTGCACTGGGCGCGCCCTGGAATAAGGAAAACTATGGGACATCAAAATTGAATTTTGAAAGGCTCGCCCCAAGAAATTAAATGAATCATTGCAGTGGGAAACGACGTCGCGCACTCGATCTGAGCATTATGACATACATGTGAATGCATGCGTAAGGCTCATATCGAGCGGTTCGGCGACTCCGGAGAAAACTCACAGGTTATAGTAAAATTCTAGACTGACTCTCAATTGAAAATACTAACAGTTAAGCCGCGATAAGTCCAGTTCTCGGTCACATTGCATGACTATCAACAGCGATTGTTAATGACGGTTGCACGGGAAGTTAACGAGCCAAGAGATGGTTGACAAGGATCAGGCAGCGTAATACAGGAAGAAACATCTTATCTAGGAATGGTTCTTAGCGACACGTCCAGACATAATGGGCAAGTTAAGCACTAACAACAGTCATTTGGAATAAAATTTACACCATGACCTGGTCTTACTTATTTTATAACATCTTATTAGCAACAAGACACGAACGGGTAGACACAGACCGCTGTACACTTCTGCCTAGCAAGTAGGGTATATACACATTCTTTAGGCATCTTTGTAACACTGCGCCTGCACCTAAATTCTTCTCACAAGGCGTCACAAGCGTCCTCGGTGCCCTAACTTTGCTATACGCACCGCGACCTGGGACATCTTCACTGTGACTCAAATCAGGATCTTCATGGTGACGAACTTCGGGGACGAGCCCGTCGGCATCATAGAATTGACGGGGTTGCGACCGCCGTCAACATAGAATCGATGGGATGTGGGTGTGCGCGGCGCAAACATGTCACTCAAAATCGGGATCTTCATAGATACGAACTTCGGGGATGAGCTCGACGGCAACAAGGAATTGACGGGGCTACGGCCGACGGCATCATAGAATTGATGGGGTTGCGACCGCCGGCAACATAGAATCGATGGGATGTGGGTGTGCGCGGTGCCAACAAGTGAAACCTCACCACAGCACGTTTGGGGAGTGACATCGTGATGACAAACACTTACACTGGTCCGCGCGTACTCTACCAATACACGGCACATTGGTGGTCATAATAATCACACAATGGAATGTTCGCCGATGGGAGTTACTTGTCACGGACCACTCAGGGCAAACCGCCCGGGCACAAAACTGGGCATGAACGCCAAGTCGGGCGAACATGGAGCCGATCGAACCTTCCCAACAGGGAGGGAGACTCCAACTGACTCCCTGCTTTAAGGTTCCCAACTCACCCGCCTAGCGCATTGCCAGATGGCTACTTAGTTACTACATTAACTCTACAATATGGTACTTATTTCCTACTCTAACTATCGGCATTCTCTATTTAACATGTACACCAACTGGCACAAAGCCACTTCTCCACTTAAATTACGAGCATGAGAACATGCTTAAATGTGATTGTCTTTTAACTCTATGCGCGATCGGCGCTGTATGGCATCTCCATATGCCACGTCGCACAAACCTCTCGAAGCATCTCGAACGCAGTATGAAAAAAAACGACAAGAATATTAGCCCTTTGAACAATGGGGCCTACGCTCTGACAGAACCTTCGAGACTTTGCTTTGTGTGTTCAGATACAAAGCGAATGTGAACCGTTGTTTCTATAGTAACTTAAAAATGAATAATTGGAAGAC
>LQNS02278171.1:9812668-9828058 GCA_001587735.2 Parhyale hawaiensis
ACAATCTCCGCTAACTTAGCTGGACATGAAAATTTAACGAATCCTTCAAAGTTCTTTATTCGTTGCCATGTCCAATACTTCAGACCGGAGCTCTGTTATTTCCAAGATACCGTTTTCGAGGGGCAAAACCGCAACCTATCTTTAAAGCGTACGAAAGGTTAACCGGAGCAGCTCCACTGAACGGTGGTGAGACCTTAATTGGATGAGTGCTTGACTGCAACAATGACTGATGACGGGTATGTAAGGAAGTACTGAGCAACTAACCTGGAAGTAAGAGGTTCTATTAGCTCTTACCGCTTCAAAATGTATGATGTAAAGGAAGATTGATGAACATCAACAGAAAAGAATAATTTTGGTGGGGAAGTAATTACGGATTCAGTAAGAAGCAAGCGATATAACTTTTCCTTGTTTCATCAGTTTGCCCTTTGCAACGAAATATTAATGAAACTAGCACACAACACGGTAGTTAATTACTTTTGACGGTTTGACGTATGTGAGGAAGAAGGTGGGCGACTAACAGATTATTATATTATTTACTAGGAAGTAGAAGCAAGAGTAGAATAATGCCAGCAAGTGCTCTACATAGAATACAAATCAGAGTTAATATATTCAAGAAAAATTTCGCTCAGAGTGTAATTAGCGAAGCAATAGACTGTAAATTCCATAGCCTGCGTCAATAATAAAAAATAACGTGTAAATATTGGCACTATCATACAAATAACAGGAATAATTGAGCACAGCACTCAGTTTCTCTGACAATATCATTTAAATATAAAGTTCCATGACATGAACACCCATCTTACACTTTCTTCCATTTCATCAGAGCTTACGCCAATTTGCACTCACCACACTGACAGAAGACATTCGGAGAGCTTCAAGCCACTGAACTTCCAACAGCTTTGATGCCAAGCGCCTCGCGCCGCACTCGGATGAATAAAAACCGAATTTGTAATCCAAACGGTTTTAAATTTCAATTCATCGGCCGAGAAAAATTAAACAACAGGCACGACAATGTATATCACGAGTATTGAATTTTAAGCCCATGTTTCTTTTTATTTTGTGGGAACTTTTTTACCCTTTCCTGTAAGGCGGCAGCATGCAGAAAACCAACAACGGTCATACCACATTGCCATACATAAGGGAATGTAAAAACATTTAGAGAACAACAATACTAGCCATATGTCTTTGCTGTATAAAACCCAAAGACAAAAAAATTACTTGAGAAGTCTAATAGTAATGGATTACTTTTATGAGAAAGCACGACAAGAGTCTTTTCCACACTTTACTCTCATTAAATGTCCGCACTGAATTGGCTTAATGCTTCAAAATCCCTGCAAAAAGTATGGTGTATCAGACAGTAGCGTTGAATACCATCAATTTTTACCCTGCAATGCACTGGCAACTTAACACATAACCACTGTGTTAAATTTCAATTTTTGTAGGAATAGTCCAGCTGGTAATGTGTCCAAATGAACACTCTTGGGCTAAATAGAGAACTAACAATAATACAATAGCTAACTTTGCGTCGCATGTATACTATTGTAGCTGGTTATTATCGAAATATCATTGCGTTGGCTTTGTCACCAGGGGATGCACGGCATTAACCCTTCACCGGTGTGTTGGATCTCAAGGTCCTCTTTCAAATAGTGCTGGAGCTAATAATACTGAACTTTAATTCAGATGGTAAAGAGTTCAACATTTCTTTCCTTCATTTGTTGTGCAGAACTTTGCATATCACCGATACTCACTCATGACTCAAGCACAACGTTATCTGAAAGATCGTAGTGAGAGCACCGGCCACTTTAATAAATAACTTCCGCGTTCGTTTTTATAAATGCAAAGCAGAGCGTTCCAGTGGCAGAGACGTCATAAGTTTCCCCTGTTATCAAGCCAATATGAATGATGACTGGTCTTATCACTCAAAGGCTACTTATGGAGCTATAATTATAGTAGAAAACTTCCAATTACGCTCTGAAGTGTTAAAGCATTTAATGATGGGATGGCTTCATGGCTTCAGGCAATTATTTATAATTATTTCATTAATAGGTTCTTTCAGCCTGATGGCGAAAAGTTCGCAGCAGCTAATGGTAATGAACACGAAAGTGTAATTATTTAATAAGGAACCGGGGAAATCTTTCTGCGCAGCTTAATGAAATGCAAGCGATTTATGAATAAAAAAAGTTATATAGGTGCAAAATATAAACGACCAAAAAGTATTGCAACTAAGAGTAACTAATTGACTTAAGGAAGTAGAAACGAACCACAAGAATGGGTATGTTTGCTTTTGCTGCTTCGACGAATTGGTTGTATGTCGTTGTGGGGGATACATTGCTAGCCTTTTTTTCTTTTATCATTGTTTTTATTAATATCTATAATATTAATAGCGTTGTTCCCTCGTGTGCTACGCTCATCAATAATAGATAGAAGGAAGTTAGAGCGAATAGTTTCAAAGCTCAGCAACTGTCATCGGTCAAATAACTTAGAAGAAAGCATGTAAAATCTGCAAAATAATGTAAATCAGGCAGCATTTGAAGCTGACGTATCTATGATACGGCGGAGATCATTAATCGGATGCAACAGGATAAGGTCCTTCTAATAATTATTTTTATGCACCTGAGCTATTCTGTGTCGGGGCGTTAGAATCTGCATCATTGTTTGCCGTTACCGTGGGAATTCCGCCACAACAGTGCGATGTCTGAGCAAATACAATGACAGCTGCCCTCAGGGGTATATTCTGGCGGGCCCTATCCCTGCCGCAATATATTTGGGTATCACGCACCCAAGGGTCGTGAGTGCTTACTCAGCAGGAGATGCTGCAGCTAGCTGCAGCTTCTGCTGACGAGGTTAGTTTTGTAAAGTTAGGTAGGCTCTCTACTCTTCCCTTTCTGTTCTGAGAGGTGGGCTGTCAATCGAGATAGCGGACCTAGCACGCGGGACACCTCTAGCATCTATAATATTAAAGCGTTGTTCATACCTTCGTGTGTTACGCTCTTGAACAATAGATCGACGGAAATTAGAGATTTGACTTCCAATGTGAATCATTTCACCCGTATCATATCTACCAACCGCTTTTCATTTTTTACAGCATTCTATACGCTCTGCTGGTAGCGGATGACTTTTCTAATAGGGCGAGCTCGCCACGGGTAAACAGAACGGGCATTATTATGCATCTCTTCTCTGAAGTATTTTCGAAGCGAATGTGCTGCTGGGAAAGCATCCCCAATTACAGTGCGATGTCGGAGTAAATACAATATCTGGAGAACAGAAAAATTACCATCTTGCGAGTGAAGAAATTGACCGAATCTGTTTTCCTTTGTTAGAAAGCTATAGCAGGACAAATCAGAAAAATTATGGGCTACTGATCACTATCCACGAGTTCCAAAATGGAAAATATCAGATGCACTGACAAAGAATTTAAACGTGTAGCCTTATGGAAGTTAAATTAAATGTAAACTCTGGGAAACAGAGCTAGAAAAAGTCTGCACATACATAAGAGAACATTGTAAGGTGTGCCGTCGTATTTCTATGTCTTTATGAAGACACAAGTGCGAATTCTTTGCTGACAGAACAAATGAATAATTAAGTGGTGGAATCGAAATACTAGGAAAGGTTAGACGAAATGTACGGTAGATGGACTGCGTAACGAACTGCAACGATAAGTGGCGGACGTTAGTTCAGACGGGGTGGGTTAGGATATGCGCACTAACCGTGTAATTTCCGCAGGTACAGCTCGTCTATAATATTAATAGCGTTGTTCCTTCGTGTGTTGCGCTCTTCAATAATGATAGAAGGAAATTGGAGCGAATAGTTTTAAGGCCAACAGCTGTCCTCGGTCAATTATCTTGGAAGAAAGTCGGTAAAATCTGCAAAATAATGTGAATCAGGCAGCATTATAAAGCTAACATAGGTATCTATGATACGGCGGGGATTATCAATCGGATGCAACAGGGCAAGGTTTTTCTTATAATCATGTTTATGCACCTGAGCTGTTCTGTGTCAGCGCGTAGGAATCTCTATCATTGTTTGCTGTTGCAATTCCGCCACAACAGTGCGATCTCTGAGCAAATACAATAACAGCTTAAGAGCAGGAGATTACCCAGCTACAAATGAAGAAATCGACCGAATATGCTTTCTTTGATTACACAGCTATGGTATTAAACGAAGTAGAAAAATTATTGGCTATTGATCAGTATCCACGGGTCCCGAAGTAGTGAGAAAAATCGAATACGCCGACAAATAATTGAAAAGCATAAGATTAGAAGGGGCTAAATTACCTATAAACTGTTGGAAACAGAGCTTGGAAAATATGTGCAAATACATTGGGGAACAATGCAATAAGTACCGTCATGTTTCTGTCTTTAGCGAGAAACCAGTGCGAATTCTTTGCTGTCAGAATAAATTTCTGATTAATTATAGTAGTAAAATAAAAATACGAGGAAAGCTTAGGCGGGATGTAAGGTAGACGTACTGAATATCCTAAGACAAGAGTAAGCCACGGACGTCAGCTCAGACGGGTTGGGTTAAGTTAAAAGCACTACCTCAGATTGATCTATGGTAAGAGAAAACATTTACCAACCGTAGAATATCCATGGGTCCCGTAGAGGACAGATACCTAAATAGGAGAACAACTACCCCCAGGAGGACAGCTACCCCTGGGAAGTTTTAACTACCCCCAGGAGGACAACTGGGTACCTACTGGGAGGGCAACTATCAATTTACACTAATAAACACGATAAAATTAGATGTCCAACTAACTACATTAAAATCCAGGAACAAGCATTCCTATCCCAGGAATTTTCCAAACGCGTAAACTAAAGTTAGTAAACCGTGAATTTATTCTCGGGTCCATAGCGTTGTTCCTACTTTCGTGTGTTACGCTCTTCAATAATAGATAGGGGAAAATTCAACTTGTAAGAAGCTCTGATATCCGCTGGAAGGAAGTTCAGGCACAGCTGTTTTCTTTCAGCTCGCTCTTGAAAAACATTTGATTCAGTTTTGAAGCACAGACATGAAGTTCATTTTGCACGTATCATGCCTACCATGATACCAAGTTTCATTTTTTGTATTATTGACGTTGCTGGGGTTGCATACTGAACCAAATCATGGATCAAAATACGGGAAAATCCGATCTTAGCCATAATATGGTTCAAAAGGAGCTGTTCTCAACTGCTTCATTCTCAACAGCATTTTTCAAGTGAAAGTGCGATGATTAGAGAAATAACGTAAACTAACCAAAAAGTGCTTTCAGTGACATGAACCATTTATTTTTTTTTTTAAATGGGCTGAGTGTTGTATTATGTTGGCAGGCTATCGCACATCAAGTGTAAAGCAGCCATGAGTCCTGCAGTAGAACTGAAATCATCAAATACACCGATGAAAAATGGAAATGTTAAACATATGAAAGTTTAAATTATGCTATCTTCAGACGATGAGAAACAAAGAATAGCGAAGGCGTGTAAATAGAGAAAAGCAATGAGAAAAGTACCTACTAAAAGCGAGATTGCTATATTTGCTTATGCTGTCTTTATATCTCTATCATTATATACGTATAAGGGCAAACATTTTGCCGGTAAAATGTCTGCGAGATCCACCAGTGATATAGAGTATAGATGTGTTGTACATGTACTGGGTGACTAAGGGCACGCGCACGCTTACGTAAAAGTTGCATTGCCACGCAATTCTGTATCTGTTTGGACATTGCTATGGCACTGAAAAGAATATCTAAGGTATGAGTCATTTCTGGTAGTTTGTACGTTATAACAAGCAGCTATGGCCAAGCTTTGGGAATATGTACCTTCTACTCTTGGTTAATTTTAAGTTGCAATGAGGCATAGTTTTAGCGTGACTCTCAAGCGCTATTAGTTGTAGTCACGGCAACGTGACGGCCAAAGCGAAAAGTTGACTGGCTGAGCAGTTATTGCGATAGTGTGCCCACTCTATTAGGGATAGACTTGCTACGAGTTGGAACACGGGAGCGCTTCACGTTCATGGAACAGTTGTTTCTGTGCTCATGATAACGGTTGAATCTATTACGACACATCGATTGCAAATATGTACAGTTGTGATTGAAACTCAATAGTAATTCAAAGACAGAGTCTAAAGTGAGCACGTGGCTCTTGTTGTTGTGGAATAGCTGTCGCGGCTTAGAGTTTAAGCATTTTTTGAAAATAATTATATTAGATATGTCGATACTGCATACACAACAGCGCAAGGGGATGGATAGGGAGCAACGTTGCCATGTTTCTACTCTCATGAGCAGCGCTCTTGAGGTATAGACGCAGTTCGTTAGGATTAAGGAACAGGCGACTTTATCGGTAGATTAGGTTGAGAAGCTGCATTAGGTCGAACTAAAGTGAGTTATAATAGCGTATGTTAAGATTGGTCCATTATAAACAGTGAGGACTTTAACTAACCGACAGTTGAATTTCCACGGGTCCCGCTAGTTATATATAATTTTATTATAACTATAATGATTATTGTTAGTATTATTTATTATTGTGACTTTATTATTATTGTGTTGCATTATCATATTACTCATTTATTTTACTTTTATTCTCTCGTAAGATGTGAGGAAGCACACTAGCTAAGAGCGTTAGATGCAAAACGCTGTCCTTGGCATTAGGAAGATCATTTACAGCACTTTTTATCACCGTATTGAGACTTGAGAATAGATTCTTGCATGTCTTTGTGTTTCACCGTTTTTCGTCCATAGCTGTTTCAGTTATAAGTGCTTACTTATAAGTGTGCTTCAATTCAGAGAAATCGTATTCGGAAGGTAATACTACATACAAGTGCTGTAGCCCAATACAAGTCACCGAAAAATTGAAAGTGATTCATTGAGGGTTATTGCATTTGTGAAATTAATCTTTTTCAGGTTGAGAGACTATACCAAAACGAAATGTTTGCTTACAGGTGGCAGACACTAAATATTTGCACACCGGATGCATAGATAAATATTTTACTCACCGGACGGAAACACTACACGTTTGCCCACCAGCAACATAAATAAATATTGGCCTACCGACGGGAAAAACTAATTATTCATTCACCGGATATACACGATAATTTTTAGTACCGCTCCCTAACAACATATCGACATCAAATTATTTTCGTTGCACCAATGAAAATGCAAACAAATAATTGGAGGAAAACAAGACTGGTAAATTATTGTGCGGGTAAAGAAGCGTACAACATAACTAAGCATTTCTTCCATGGAATTTCATATTCGAAGCTTCCCAAATAGTTTTATGCATATGAAAACGACAAGACGAAAGTATTAATTAAAAAATTAAGTTTGAGAGGCTACAACTAAAGAATTTAAAGAACAGGGAAAGAAAATAACTTTTAAAAACAAATATGTGTTTTTATGTTGGAAAACCAATATGTGGCTTTCACATTGTGGTCCGCTATAGAGTTACTTTATCTCAACTGCTGTAAGTTACAGTATGACAGTTATCAGTTAACAAATATAAATTATGTAATTTCTGTAACTGTGTGCACACAAAGCAGAGCAATAATATACTTCAATTGCAGAAGCCCAAGTAAAGGTTCGAACAGTAAGAACTGGATTTAAATGTTCATTTTATTGGGTTAAAGTTAGGATACTTGGCTGCAGATACAGCTCGTCTGCTTGTGTAATAGTTCCAAAGCTTGCATAAAACTTTTTTCTTCCCGCTAGGTGGAAAATACGCTTGTTAATGTCTTTTGCAGCCTGCGATTTTTTCCATCCTCGGTGTCGTCCTGCAATGCGATAGCGAGGCATGGGGAGCGGAAATGATTAGCAAAACTGCAGCTATAAGAAATAAAACTGTAAGACTGCAGCTTTACATATGTCTTTTGTGCTTCTAAAAAGTTGGGTTTGTAATATGTAGAACAAACTTCTTTCCGTTGAAATACCTCCGTTTCTATTACTACATCTGATTGCCCTACTTAAAAAAGAATATGCATGTAGCTCTCAACTTTTACGTGTCTAGACTTTTACGGCTCTCCACTTTTACGAACATAATTTTGCGGAGCTATTTCCAATTTTTCGAAATGTGTTGGCTACTCTCGCATATTACGATATGTCCTTCCGTCCAGTATTCTAAACGTTTTTCGATGAAGAAATGTATTAGTTAGCATAGCTTATTATATAACACCAACTTCTTGGCTAAATAATAAACATATTATCAATTGCTTTTGTCTAGATTTCCTCCATGCTATTGTAGAATGAGGAAAAAGTTCTTCCGGCTAACTTAACATATTCCATGCTTGAAAACAACTTTCTTTGTTAACAGAGTTTGACCTTATCTCGACTTTTACGAACGTATCTCTAGTATTGCGATTTCATCTGGCCTGCATCTTCCGTAAAAGTCGGAGTTACATGTATAATCAAATTGCAAGGCAGAATGACTTGAATTTGGTCTTCATTACTAGTCTATACTAGCAGTTCCGATGCAAACGCAAACCCAGTTTTAATACGGGATACTTGGCAGTTGTAAGTTCGCCTTTAAATTGAAACGCTACTGTCCACGAACCACTGAGCCAAGCTATATTTGAACTAGGGTTTGCAAATGCACAATTATTTTACTTTACCTCTTGCACAAGAAACTCTTTGGCCAAAGTGCAATAAATGGAGGCTTGCCGTAATATCTTACTTCATCTATGGCACATCTGCAGTCATCATGCCAAGATCACGAGAAGTCAAGATTTGCAAGATTTTGTCCTTCATTTTCAAAATGTATAACTATCTAATGGAAGCTACAGTATACTTAATGTCATGTAGCTTTCATCAATTGAAAGCTACATAATATAAACCACAAAACTAGAGCGGCAGTGTCTCCAATGTCATGCCCTGCTTCATTTCCAACAGGTGTAACCATGAAACCAAAGTCGCAGTGTTTGCAATATCATTCTTTGTTGTATCTCCAACCTGTGTAACCATGAAACCAAAGCCACATGCAGAGTTCACAATGCCAACTTGCTTCATCTCTAACAGCACATCGGTTGACGCTACCCAAAGCGACAATAATTTGTTCATTCTCAGCATATCTGTGGCCACAGTTGGTTCCAATATTACCACATTATAAGCCGGTCTACCAAGGTTACTCTAATTTGTCTAATTACGACCTCTGCCACTGGAAAACAAACGTGGTCCGCACATTCACTGATGTTGGGTCCATTTGCTGAGTATCTTTGGGCCAGGGATGCCCCAGCCCACCATGCGTCCCCAGGCCGTAGTTTGCTTAAGTGTCTGTCATTTAGGCAGACAAATTAGAAGAATGAAACTGCGGCTCCCTGCGCCCATCCTTGGCAAGCCTCTGCAGACCGACAGAACAGACATGGGAAGCAGAGATATCTAGTGAAGTACAACCAAGCACCGATAATCGCATTGCATAAGAACTACTTAGAAAATACAAATCTTAAAAGCTCTTTAAATACAACTTCAGTGATCTTTTCCAGTACCAGAAGAGATAGGGGAAGCAGAGATAGCTAGGGAGGTGCAGCCATCCAAAGATCAATGCTTTGTGTTGAAAGTAAAGAACAAAGAAGGTTATAAAAAGTACAATCATAGAAATATTAGTCCAACTTTAATGCCCTACGTCATACTGATGGAACAGATATTGGAGGCAGAAAGAAATTTTGTGATAAATTCTAATGCGTAGAGATATAAGTAAAAAGAAAAAAACCAACGAAACTTAGAAAATGCAGCCTGCGATTTTTTCCATCGTCAGTGTCGTCCTGCAATGCGATAGAGAAGCATGGGGAGCGGAAATGATTAGCAAAACTGCAGCTATAAGACGATGAAAGTGACCAGTATATGAATGTCTAAATAAAGCTGTAAGACTGGCAGCTTTACATTAAATTTGGCAAGACTAATGACTTAGATGGGGTACAAGCCATCATCTGATCCACAGCCAGTGCGAGTTTATAGTCAGTAGAGTATAGTGGCGGTCCGTAGCGTTTTGTTTTGCGAACAATTTCTTTTCTACTGAGTTTTGAAAATAAGTGGTAATCACTTCGACAAAAAGATGCACTTTAAAGATTTGTTACAGACTGGGGCACAGTGAGACTGGAATGAACTTATAACAAACTCCTACAAGCTTATAATAAAAGTGATTAGTTATGAACTCAGGTTTTCAGATGATTTAAGTCACTCACAGGAAGCTGAAACTCTATTGACGATGAAGCTCTCAAGATAAGATATTTAACTGCAAGAACTGCGCGCTTAGGTCGGTGGTTGACAACGAGAATGATAGAAGATGAGTTAAATTTGGCACATACAACCGATACCTAGAGTTTGATCAATTAATTGAAACTAAGGAATATCTGTGGGGAACTAGTTGAAAAATCTGCTACCGGTCATGAAACCATCAGGACAAAATGGGTCTTGACTTTTCAGGAGGGACTAAAAACGGCCGTTGCTTCCTAGATCGTGTCACTGCCAGTAATGGGTAGTAGCTGTACTCGAGTCTTAAACAAAATTGATCCCGTACCTTTGCTCGCAATTGTTACACATAATTTACTGCAAAACAGCACTAAAAATGGATCGAAATCAACTCTGTATAGACTACAGATACCACCAACTTTCAACCTGCGCTGACGGTGAATCCGATGTTGACCTGCTTCCAAGCTAAACCACAAGTCACCAGTGGTGACAGGTCTAACGCTCCGCTATTGCTTAACTTACATATCGCGTATCTTGCAGAGAGAGAGAGAAAAATACAACGTAAGTATGAACACTATAACTGTGGAATTCTGCCTATTCCTTGTATCATAAAATGGAAATACTGAAAAAGGAAATATATTTCCACAGAATGAGAGAAATATTGTACAGGAAAGAATGAACCGCAAGACATAAGTTAAAAGAATACAACTGCAGATATTTCATACATGTAGCAGAAAAGGTGTCACGAAGATGCCAGTGAACATCTCCAGTGCGTGTGCATTAAGCGTAACGAAACTTCCACTCAATACTCTGCCAGAACTGCAAAGGCTTCCCTCTGAGTCAGGTGCGATAACGTGATACTCTTGAGCGCCATAACGATGAGTTTTCCCGTCACTGAATGTCTTGCGCCGGCAAACAAAACTGTCGTGCAAATGTTCCTGCTCCGGGTTTCCATTTCCAAATGACTAGACGGCAAGCAAGCACGCTTGCCCTACTTCTGGGCAGGAGGATGTGGGCGTGATTTGCTTGCTCTTCGTTGTCTGAAGGACACAGAGAGCTGTTATTGCGGAGCTCTTCGTCTAAAGACGCATGCGAACGAAGATTTCTACAACTCCAGCATCTCTAAAATGTTTTCCAAATCTTATATTGCCAAAGATTGCCAGTCAAAAGTAATGTCTTGTCGACAACACCCTTGAAACTCCGGGCTCAGCTTCGCAATCGTTGTTGCAGAATTAGAGGATAAACATAAGGGACTGCACTTACTACTACAAGAAATGCAAGACTACATCATGTGACAAAATTCTGATACCATATATTATAGAGTAAGTTCTACGAATGAAGTTTTAAAAGCATGAATTAAATGATTTCTTTATACGATTAAACTTTCAAAAACTAGAAATATCAGTGAACTGACAATCGCCGCAATTAGGAGTCTAATTATACGGATTAACTTTCTAATGATAGAATAACAGGACTAATTTATCTGAATTAATTTCCTCATGCTGGAAATTACGAAAGTTACACCAGTTACGCCCCTGCTAGCTTGTGAGGAAAATGGGACGGATTCCGGGTAAGAGAAATTCGAAGGCTTACCCTTTAACTGAGGCTGAACATGGTGCTCGCGTTCCATGAGGTTCAGAAACAGCATTTTAATTACGATAATACAGGTATAATGTAGTAACCAAAGCAAGAAGTGGAAAGTAGCATTTCAAGGGAGAAGCAGCATTTCAATGTATGCAAAACAGTATTACAAAGCGTGCGATAAGCTTCGTACAATGAAATTCCAAGGAGTGCGCTATAGCATTCCATGGTGTGTAAAATAGTATTCCAGAAGATGGAATGAATATCTTTTGGAAGATTATTTTGTGCCCCCATGGTATGCTAAATCGTACTCTCTGGAAAGAAATTTCAGACGTTTTGGAATGCTATTCCCCAATCTTAGGAATGCTATTTCCTAGGCTTTGGAATGCTACTTCCTAGCCCTTGGAATGCTATTTGCTAGCTCTGGGAATGTATTTTTTTTTTTGTTTTGGACACCTAGTAATAGTATCCGAAACGATGCGAAATATCATTCAAAAAGGTGCAAAATTGTACGCTATTTGATGCAAGATTGTTTATTGTTTATTTTCATATGTTTATACCTGCTGAAAGAAACGCAGCGTCGTGACTCCACACACGTGAAGTGATGTGCACAATGTCACCTGGATTTCGTCCGAAGACTCTCAAGGTACTCAAGGTAAGCCAGCACATTACACTTATGTGAATAACACTCGCAAGGCAGTTAGCGAAGGCTCTTATCCCAAAGCATAACGCACGCGGTGACTACTGTCGTCCAGCAATTCAGGTACGGAACCCTCGGTCTACTGCGCACTGCACTTTCTCTCTCATTGCGCACCCCGTGACCAGAAAAGCAGCCGCAGCTTCACAAATGCACTCATTGCGGCGCGCCATCACCGCGGCTTCAGCTCATTTGCATGGCATCGTCATCGTCATCTGGGGAAACGAGTGGCATTTATCTCCGCAGACAATACTTTCATCACGCTGGGTAGTGAGTGAAAAAACGAAGGTAGCGCGAAAGAAAGGAGAGAGAGAGAGAGACCACGCGCGGGCGAAACAGTCACCTCGGCAGATGGGACTTTCACCACGCTTAGCAAAAAGAAGAATGGGGAAGGTGAGCGACATTATTATAATTTATTTCTCCACCTTGCATCACTTGGTGAATTTTCGTAGCTCGTACTATGGCTTTTCAATTATCTTGTTGAATATCATTAAATATTAAAAAAACATGATAGATCATACGTAATTATAAAAAACACTGAAAATGGCCCAGAGAGGAGAGGAAAAAAAGTACTGTATTAAATGAAAAGCTTGAAGTTTAGCAGGTATTTACATAGCTTTTACTTCTTTAATGCGACACTGTTATCCATGTTCCTGAATATGAAACACTATCAAATTAATAAAACGTTTGCTCACATTGCTAAGTAAACGCTCGCCGTCGCTCAGTCAACCAAAATGAAGCATAGATTCAATAAAACAATATAGACAAACATTACTACATTATTCACACTTGGACTACGCAGTATCAGGGATGATGATACTTACAAGGTTAACGCACGCGGAGCTCGAGCTGCAATGTATGTGTAATGAGCTTGCGACGTCACAAAATGCTAGTACGTTTATAAGTAGTTATTTTATATTGTCTCATCATTTCATTTGGGGCTCCAGAGTGTCCTACATGTCCTACAATCTTTATAGTTGCACAAAAATATGCATCAAAGCATCTACAATCTTTTTTAACTTTCTGAAAGATAAAATTTTGAAAAAACGTTGGCTAAATTGCTTGTAAAAGAGCTGATGAATTCAACCCGGCAAATGCCCGCGTGTGTCAGCAGCACTTTTAGTCATGATTGTCGTCTTTAAAATGCAATAAATCAAGTGAGTTTTATCGAGAGTAATATGGCATTCTGCAGATGGAATCATATGGTTGAAAACCTTCACGTTTTCGATTTTTTTTTCTCCCAATGACCTGCTATCCTCGATAATTCCCAACCGCTGCAACAAAAATGGTTCAGATGCGCATGATTAAACGCCGAGATAGGAGAACTTTTCAACAAGATTTGTATAGAAAACCTTAAAGTATCAGAGAATCAAAAATATTGCCTTCCGGCGAAGTAATATTAAAGCAAAAGTCTATACATGTTACTTAGAAGCCATACAATTGCTCGGTAAAATTAGAGAAAAAAATATCAGTTACTGTACGCTGAGCACATTACAGCAGTATAATAGTAAGTGTCGCGTCAGACTCGCGTTAACTAACTTGCAAGAAAAAAAAAATTAACCAACCGTATTCGCCACACCTAAACTGTCTAAGGGAACGATGTTGTTGAAACTGGCGTATATTAAATCCCTAATTTTTCCAATGGTGCTGTAGTTTCGACGGTTAGGAAAGGAGGATATGTTAACGGCACAGCTTAGGTCCACATTTTACAGACACTGTCCGACTGGGTACGTGCCTGTTATGGAAAAAACAACCAAAATAATGATAAAATTATATCCTTCAGAAAGTTTAAAAAGTTTGTAGAGGCTTTGATGCATATTTTTCTGCAACATTAAAGATTGTAGGACATGTAGGATATTCTGGAGGCCCAAATAAAACGACGAAGAAACATTGTAAAATAGCTACTTATTTAGGTACTCGCATTTTGTGACGTCACAAGCTCATTACCCAGCGTGCAACGCAGCTTGAGCCCTCCGCATGCGTCAACCTTGACCTAGTATGTTCTTAAAATCCAGATATAAATAATGCCAGTAATTGCCGCAGTCCAGTCGCTCTAACCTATAATATGCCATTTCAATAACGTTCTCGTCTTTATTAACAAAAGTACGCCGTGAATGCCACCTTAAAATACTCGAAAACACCTCAGATCCATAGCTGTCTTCCAGTAGACCATATTCTTCCATATCGCGCCCAGACCACTCAGTATCTTCAACAGTGCCCAAAACAATACGGTCTCCCATACAATGTCAAAAACATACAGTATCTTCTACTGTGGTCAAAACAATACGGTCTCCCATACAATGCCAAAACCATACAGTATTCTCTACTGTGTCCAAAACAATACGGTCTCCAACACGATGCCCTAAACCACACAGTATCTTCTACTGTGTTCAAAACAATACGGTCTCCCATACAATGCCAAAACCATGCAGTATCTTCTACTGTGTTCAAAACAATCCGATCTCCCATACAATGCCAAAACCATGCAGTATCTTCTACTGTGTTCAAAACAATACGATCTCCCATACAATGCCAAAACCATGGAGTACTGTATTCTCAACTGTGCCTAAAACAATACGGTCTCCCCTACTGCGCCCAAACCCCCACAGTGACTTACTCTGTACCCAAAATGACACGGTCTCCCCTACAATGCCCGAAACGACAGTTTCCTATATTGTTCCAAAATAACGCAGCCTTCGCAGCCGTTCAAAAGAAAGAACATCAAAACAAATAATATGTGCAGCGAACGCGTCTCTACAGCTGCTCTTGCTCTTCTTCTTCCCCAGGAATAAACTTTTCAATCAAGAGTTCGGAGCAGAAACTTCTCTAATGAAGTTTGGGCTCTCTCCTGCTCTTGACACGGCTCAAGTTTCTTTATTCGAAACATTGATATTGGATAACTTCGTTAGTGGCAGCAAACTTGCCGCCAATTTTGACTTACCTCCACTTTATTGCATTTCTCTAA
>LQNS02278171.1:9838658-9875491 GCA_001587735.2 Parhyale hawaiensis
AAATAGGAGATCTAAGATGTTGTCCTTCCTTGTTGCCGAAGTGATCATCTGCACTAAAGAAAGTTGTTCCATTACCTGTAGTAAAGATAGTGCTTGTTCTCTTTCATCTATTGTGTACGAAAACTTCGTGTTAAAAATAAAACTACCCGTTTCATCGGGCACGTCTGGATGTAGCAATTTTAGAAATGGGAAGTTGAAGTCACCTGTAATGATTACACTGTACTTACTATCAAGTCTACTGCAATGTGTATGAATTTTGTCGAGCAGCTCCGCAAATTTCTCAGAAGCACATTTTGGCGGTCGATTGCACACCACACAAGCCAGTTTAATTTTTTCTATTTTTACGATTAGAATTTCACACATGCTATTCGAGAATTTCTGTAGAACGTGTGAGCCAAGCTGTTCTTTCACATACAACGCTACTACGCCGCATTTACGGTTTTCGCGGTCACACCTGTGCAAAGTATAGTATTCCATTTTGACCTCAGCATCACAGATAGTCTCATTTAAGTGTGTTTCAGTAATTGCAAGGAAGAGTGAATTTGCTTCATCTGCAATATCTCAAAGTATTAGTTGTTTGCTGTAGTTTTTTTTTTTGTATATAGGCCTTGAATATTGACCACATAAAATATGTTCAATGTTTGGCAACTCTTAAGTTGTATTGGGTCATTCCATTGTTTCGATGATTGGTTTGGCAGTTTATTTAACCTCTTATCCACATTTGTGCGAGATTTCCCTGATGTGGTGGTTGCCAAGTCGGCTGTTGAATTCCTTTCTGTCCTTTTTCCAGGTAAGTTTCCATTGACAGCATTTTTTGATACATTGTCTAAAAAATTTTTTATCTTCCGAATGTCCTATTTCATATCTTGGAAAGATGCCCTCGTGTCAGCTTGGTTCTGTGCGCTCATACCAGGGTTGTTGTCATTCCTATAAGGTGTTTTCTCGCGCTCTGAGAATCTTTCTCTTTGCCTGTTGGCTTGTGAGTGAGAATGACTAGGTGTATGCCACGGTATTCCAGTGTTTTCCCCGTGGTCTCTTTGATGCCACGAACAGGGTTCAGAGCTAGTAGTACGTATGGTACTACCCAAGTGAATTTCGCCACGTGAAGAATCCAGGCATTCTCCTTTTCGGAAGGAATTTTGACGAACAATTGGATGAAACAAACCACAAATTCCTGGACCTTCGAAGAGCGTTCGACACCGTAGATAAAGCCCTTTTATTAAAAAAAAAACTTGATCATTATGGCGTTCGGAATGCACTAAATGCACTGATTAATAGTTACCAGTCTAACAGGGATCCATATGTACTCTGTAACGATGCCAAATCACATATATTACCTATTAATTCGGGTGTTCCCCAAAGAAGCATTTTAGGCCCGTTATTATTTAACATTTTTATTAATGACATTACTACCCTCGGTATGAATTGTGTATTGTATGCGGATGACGCAGTTTTCTACACCAATGGTAGTAATTTTCAAACTGCTATAACTGATGCGCAAACTTTTTTAAATGTGTTGTCTGAATGGTTAAGTCAAATAGATTAACTGGCCATGAGAATAAATCCAAATTAACGCTTTTCTCCTCCTGTACTCACCAACAGCTGCCACCTATGTTCTTTAACAATAACCTACTACAGTGGGTGCCCCAAATAAGATATCTTGGACTGATCCTGGATAATAAGCTGTGTTTTAAGTCCCATATTGAAGACATTGGGCGCAACCTTAGCAGGGTTCTTGGCATAATCTATGCAATATCCAATTATGTTGATCGTGAATCATTAAAAATAATTTGCTACTCGTTGGCTCATTTAGTGCTGGTCCAGAATATCATCGTTTGGGGCGGAGCTCCACGTTGTCATATTCACAAACTTGAAGTAATATTGAATAATTTACTTAGGCGAATACTATGTGTAAGAGGTAACGAAAACAATGTGCCTGTAATGAGATGCAGTGAAATATACTTGTCTTTACAAAGGTTGCAATTTCAGAATGTTTACAACTATTCCTTAATTATTTTTTTTTATTTGTGTTCTATAATCATCCTGTAGTATTTCTAAAGTATTTCAGTCCCCTTATTCCCAACAAAATTACGAACTGAGACGTTCTGTTCTAAATTTCCCAACTGTGCGTGTTGACGTTGAGAAACGCGCTACATTATTTCAAAGTGCAACTCTTCTCAATAAACTTCTAGAGTATTTATTAGATCCCATTTCTGATAATGCCTTGATAAAACGTTTCAAAGAATACGTCATACAATATTATTAGCTTTTGTTTTTATTTTATGTTGCCCAAAAAGTTTGTTAAACTTTCAGTGGCTACGCAGATGCATTATTCTATAGCGTATTACTACTGTACCAAATACTTGTAATGTATAAAATGTCTCTGTGTGTAATAAACCTATCAAACCTATCTGTAACCAGTACTTACGCTCTGCCATAGCCTTTTAGTTAAAATAATTGTAATCGCGAAAGTAACCAAAAATGGTGTTGAAATCTTAAATTACATCACAGTTTTATACTGTAATGATGTGTTTTTAACGATAAAACATTGCACTTTTGACTCATCATCTTTCTATTAATAAATTGCCTCCCCTGCCCATTCCTCAGATGAAACTAAGAAAATCCAGTTTAACTTTGATGAACTAAGTTTTAAATAAAACTACTCTGTTAAGAAATCTTTAATCTTACAATTTTGTTAATTTTTGAGATTAACAATCTTACTATTAGTACCGGTATAGCGTCTATTTCACCAAATCATTCGGAATTCTAAATAACCAGTATCTGCCTGTTTTGCGTTCATAATTTTTTTTCAGATACCAATTCATCTCCAAACCTGCAAACAGGAATAATATAAATACAAGGCGAGAAAATGTGTTTACTAGCAAGCCAACACATTATAGTCCAGACTTCCCTTAGTTGTTAACTGCGCTTTTTATAAGCAGCCGGTTTTAGTGACCAAACTTGTATGTCCTAATATGGACGAATTAAGCGGAACCGATTGTATTTAGTAAATACTCTTGCGTGGCATTGTGCATCTGCTGAAGAGACCGTTAACGTTTCCTAAAGCTCAAACTTCAATTATTTGAGCACACGATTTGAAGCTCGGAAGCTTTGAGTAGACCTGGACGTTTCGTACTAATCATGATATTATTTGTAGAGTTGTACACTTGCATGTAAGTGCGTGTAGGTTTCTTACCCCACCAAGCCGTAATTTTTAACATTTGAACTTTAAAAGCTCTGAGAAGCCTAAAGCGGTTTGGTGGGTCCAAAAGAAGTGATGTCCCCGGCAACTTCGCTGACGTCCCAAACCAAGAAAAGTGGCAAGAGAGTTTACGCTCGCAGCCCCAGCGCTCCCAAAGAGTTTCGGGTAAAGTATTTTGAGCTATGCAGAGCAAAACCGCCTGCAGTTCTGCTGGAAAATGTTCAGTAACTGTCGCTGAAAATTGTAGAGCTCAAAGCAGACTGACTTGAACTTTCGAATGGATTTGGGAAAAAGTAAATAGGAGCTTGCGTCAGCCTCAAATTTTGCTCGTTTTTACAGGGGATAGATACTAATCAGAAACAACCTGACCTGAACACGCCGGAACATGTATAAATCAGATATCAAATTTGATATCCATCATGTTTTTATTCTGGAGAGATAAATATCAACGAAAAAACTGATTTACACGCTATATATCTATACCGTACATTCAGGTAGAGGTAAAAAAGAATGAGCCTTAACATGATCCATCTTTCTATTATAGGGGAAAGTAATATCGTCAGAAAAATCTAACTGAAAACTTAGTAACTATATTGTTTTGTGATGAAATGACTCAATAGACTGACCGAACACGTTTGCTTAGCTTTGCAAATGAAATCTTGTAATGAACTGTTATATTTATAACGTAACAACTTGGAGAACATATTTTAATATTTATGTTCTCGTAGCTTTCGTATACGATTTCCATTCAAAACCCCTGTTTCATTCACAGTGTGATTGAAAAGGCGAGTTCAAATTCTCTTGGACCCGTAGACGTGTTACAAAATTACCTTGTCCATGCAGCCCTTTCCTTCAGGCGTACCTCAAGTGCAGCACTTGAGCAGCTTCGAAGGAGGGTAAAATTTCCTGTTATTTGCCTCAAGGTTGTGACGAATATGCGGTTTAGACAAGCAAGAGAAATTGGGGATGAGGGCCGAATGGGGAATTTTGTACGGGGAAACTCGTCATCCATCGTGGAAGATCGTCTTCCCTGATGCTACGTTGCTCGCTCCATTAGACTTTCATTAGTTTACGTCAAGCTTGCCATAGACCACGCGTTCCGCTCTACAATCTTCTCATGGAAAAGAGTAAAACGATCATTGACAGGCACTGAAAGATTGTCTGGGAGACGAGGGTTTTCATCGCACAGGAAGACAAACAGAGATTCATTACCAGTGACGAAGGACCAGAGAAGTTCGAGTCGTGCACAAGAAGAGGAAAGTAAACAGGGACACGCTGCAGGTGACATACTGAATATAGGATATAACGGCAGCACACGCGCCGACCGTTTTGATCCGACAAAACGTCACTTCATATCAATTTACACCACCTGGATCCGACACAAGTGGCGAGGATACCCAAACGAAGTTATGTATGTACAAGATAAAATTATCACTTCCCGAAACATCAATTGGCTGCACTGATTCCTACACATTCCAATAGAGACATTATAAGGCGATTGTACAAGAGATCAACGCTGATGAAGCATTTTTCACATTCATTCAGACACGGAGCATTCAAGACACTTTGTGATATTAAGGCTGCACACAAACGATAGTACTTATTTGAGGAATGATCTACTGGAACACGCTGCAAATGACACGAAACACAATAGATATCAATGCTGCAGCTAATACCGTTCTAGTTTTATAATAAAAAAAGATCAATAATAAGGGCATCAAGCTACGCGGGCAACGAAAGCTTACAGTTGTTGACTAAAAAGTCGAGATTTAATGCCTGTGATACAATTTAGCAACTCAGGGCTGAGCAGGAGACGAAAAAATGCAAGTAATTTACTGAGATAATTAATGGAGACTTGCGTAGGTGAGGCAGTTTATGAAATTACGGAAGGTGAGATAAGATTAGTTGAGACCCGCTGTAAGTCTCATATTTAAGACATCAAGGCTGCTTGTGAGACGAATCTTTTATGTGCTAGAAAAACAAGCGAGACACACTGCAAGTGTCACAAATTAACTTTTCAAGAATTTACAGAGAGTGAGACTTCTAGCACAATAAAATAAAAAAAGTGTGGATCCATTCGCATGAGATTCCAAGCCTGGACACGAGATTAGAGCCCTCACTGATAGAACGCATGTTCAGATGTACATAAGATCCTGGCGCAACAGTGTTGAAATTTCGGGCTACAACCACCCCAATTTAGCTAAGGCAACTTTTGACGCTCAACATGCCGGATTATCTTGAGCTTAGTAAGCACCCAAAATTGCCCAGGGGCTGGTATTTTCATATCGTCGCGAGATCACTAACCACATGCACATGTACATATTTGCAGCACAATGTAGTTTGCAGGAAAAGAGGAAATAACATTCCCTGTGGAAGTGCGTCACCTTCTACACGCAGATTATTTATATATTTTGCTTGGTGCCCCAAGGGTTAATGTTCTGCAGCAATCTCATATCTTCTTGCCTGTGGATGGCAAAATAATGCCACATTTTCACCGGAACCGGGAAGTTGAACGTCTGGGTAATGTTTCTATAGCAGGGTTGACTCACGAAATTTTCGGGGCAGACGCTTTTGGACTTACAGATAGATCCCACTCGCACCTTCCACATCATGTTCACCACATTTTGATGGTAGACTTAATCAATTTCTCCTAGTGCCACCTCGTCGTTCGGTACTACCCATTCGGCGGAGCACGAACAATAGTTCACTTTCCGTATAGGTCCGACATTGGTACTTCGCAGTATTTGAAGGTTTCATGGCAGCTTTGTTATCCTATTTGTGTGAACTCTAAATATTTGCTCTCATGTTTGCCGTCAAGTGAGTTTGCCTTACAAAATTAATTAATGTCACTGAGTAGGTTTCGGTTGTTTCTTTAAATTTAAAGCAAATTAAAACCTTAAAAGTTGCGCAGTCTTCTGTTGAGTAAACCGATGCAGCAACGCGTTCGAAAGTTGTGAAGAATGAACGTATAGGGTAAAAGACTGACGTGTGAACCAGCCATGAGGCACTTAAAATAGCTAAACATAGCCACATCTAAATTTGGCGTTTTTGTATGCCTTTCTAAAATTTCGAGGTTGATCTGCTACGTGCTTTGCACCGTGTTGAAGAACGGATTGCGGCACACTGTTACGGGGTATGTAAAGTATATTAATAAGGCACGGTGATAGACATAATTAATTATGAGCATAATATTTGAATAAATATATGCTTGTTTTTCTAAGTGTGATTGAAGGATTATTTGGGAATGATCCAGTTGATCATGCACTGAAAATAGCACATGATAGAATTGTGACCACGAATTATAAGAAATACACACAAGTTAAACATGTGCCCAAGGGGCGAGCCATTCCCCATCCTACCTAGAATAATATACTTGGCGATTGGATCTTTCAGCCTGCGAAAAGGTTCAAAGGAAACACACATTTTAGATCTTTCAATATACTGGGAAAAAGACATGGAAATTTTGTACAACTGACAAGTTCACAAAAAAACACCATATGAAATAAATCAACGGTTGACAAATGCAACTGCTAGTTATTGATTCGCCAAACTTACCGGCCAAACACTGATGTTGCGCGCATTATCCGGTAATTTTCATAAAGGAATGCAGGATTTGAGGATCTCTTAGGAAAGAATACCTAGGAAAAGGGTTAAGCTCTGCGCAAATACAATGCAAAAGAACGTTGCATTTGCGCAGGACATGTTACACCGAAACTTGTGAGAAAGATTATCAAAAGCTAAATATTAAACCAGGTGGTAAAAACGGTATGTTCCGCCGCCGAAGATGTAATAAAATATGTGTAAACACACATGTTATCAAACCGAACTGCGGGTTAAGGACCACCGGAGTATAGACCGCACTGGCTATACGCCAACTCTCACATTTTTAATAACACATTCTGATGACTGCAATGTTTACCAACGATGGTACAATTTAAAGGACATAGAAAATATCTTTTATGTCTTGAAGGGCAATACCAGTATAAAATAAAACATAGCATATGTGTCTAATGTCATTGCTATCCTCAGGCACAAATCCTACTCTAATCTTTAATATCTACATCATAAAATCTAACGTTTTCCACTTTTCCATTTTTTTAAGGAGCTATACTAATCACCCTTATTTAACTACATATATTTACATTTCCTCCACATAAAGGAATTCACCGCAAGAGAAACCTTTTCCTGTCGGCATTCTGTGCTAAAATGTTTCAAAATGCAAAAATCAACATTTTTAGCAGGCTAACATCACCGATTTCACTCTCACTTCGGGTTATAGCTACTAGGAAGCGACGACGCTGCACATCAGACATTTTGGGACTCGCGCTGCAACAGGAGACATCCGCCAACGCTGACGCACTGCTGCTCCGCGAGGGCGCAAATTAGGATTCTTGAGCCACAACATTCAAGACCTCAATTCTTCACGCACTGCGAGATAATATCACTTTTGTGCGACTTCTAATGATAATCACTTCGACAGTTTGTGATAACAGTCACGGGCCATATGGGAGACGGCACTAGTACATATTTTTTTGAGCTACTGCATACAAAGCCATAATTCTTCACGCACTGGGAGATAATATCAAGTTTGTGTGACTTCTAGGGATCATCACTGTAATAGTTTGTGATATCAGACACAGGCAATTAGCTGCCAACAATATTCACTGCTAAAGACTCGTTGAGACTCAAACATATAGTTTTCAGTTAGGCAAGGGCGAGAGCAATCACAGCTGGAGCGCGAGAATCATCGATTAAAGAGACTAAATATAGTTCTCAACTCAAAGAAGATTACGTCAAGTACAACTGGGCACTGACAAGGCACAATATGGACACACAAAATCGTTGGTGATTGAGACTAACGTGTAGTTCCCAATTACAAATGATGATGGCGAGCACAACTGGCACCGACACGGCAAAACGTTCAAACTCACTGATGAAATGGAAACAGATTAGCAAGAAAGTCGTCGATATTTGCTAGCTATAGCACACATATGATGTATACGTAGATTGTTCGTGCAAGCCAGCCAACTCTCACTTCATCACTCCGCGGCAAAATCAGGATTCAAAATATTATGGTAAAATACTGCGAATCGTATGGCGCTGGATTGCAGAATATTATGGATTGGCTATCAAAAGAAACATGCCCACACCACTATCTTCAAGTTCGATGCACGGGTAAATCACACCGCAAAGTATGAGCTGAACACTTGAAATTGGACCAACGGGCTGGTATCCAACTCAATACGGCAGAGGACGGCAGTAAAAGATTGCCGCGCCGGCTCTCCCAGACGGGAAGAGCGGCGAAAAAACAGTGCTGTCGCACAAACCTCTGCTTCGGGACTAATTCTCAATTTTTCTAACCTTGCCAAGGACCTCCCAACTAATTCTAAATGTTGAAAACCACGAACCACCCACCTAATAATCTACCAATGACTTTCCCCAAAGTAACCTTGTGCTAAAATACTACGCCTCCAGTAAAATTTTTGACATATAATTTGCCGAGTGAGCCTCAAACACTCCTCCCAAAGCAAAGCTGGGGCCAATGGGACGTCCTACATCTATTGGTTGTCTTCGTCTTCCCCAAGCCTCGGCTATCGCTGTACAAGCTTCTCTGTTTACATCAAGTGACGGACCCTTGTAATTTATAGGCCTCAGCCTAACGGTTCCTCTAACACTTGAATTTTTTTGAGGTCGTTCCATCCTGTTTCTCATGAAAAGGCTCTGCTATTCTCACAGTTTGGTAACAAAATATTTTCTTTTTCATGAAATAGAACGTTAGGTACCTAGTTAGTGAATTTTTTTTTTAATGTTATTTTTCTTGCCTATAATATAGGTATATATACGCACATAAAAAAAGTTACCTAAACATATATATGCGAGAAGAACTGTTTCATAACAACGCTGAAAATAAAACCTTGTAATTCCTTTAGTCGAACCGGAGCGCAAACACACGACACGAATCAAGTTTTGTACATCAAACAACTCGAAAGATGAAATATGTTCACTGAATATGCATGGCATCCATCTTTTTATCAACAACCCTAAGTCGATGAACATGAAAGAATAATACTTCTGGCCTTCGAAATAATTTTTGGTGTGCACTCTTTACACAAATAACTCGGCTTCAAAAGCTGCTACGTTACATCAAATATTATAGCGATGCGCATGAAACAATTACATTTATTCGAATGTTCTGTACGCGCAACTTACGTAACATTTTGCAGAGATACATTAGTTCCTAATCTGCTTTGTTCAATCCACTGGCACTTCATTTTTTTTTTTTTTTGTGACGCAATTTAATTTATTTCCTGAAGCAAAGATTAAACCATGGTAAAGACTTTCATTTTTCAATAAATATATTTTCTCTTTTTTTATACAATGAATTTAGTTCTAGTAATCAAAGCAGCTTCTTGCACAGTAGGAATCGTTCATACATATCCTGTCATCCTTCTTTGCTTTCAATTTCTTAATGTTTCTTTATTGAATTAATTTGTTTTTAGATAGTTTTTACACGATTATTTTCTGAGCTCAGCGTGCACCACGTAATATGTTTCTTCAATTACATATTTTCATCGTCAGTACAATTCGGTAGTTCAAAATTTTTCAAGTTTATAAACTTTTGGCGATTCTTAAAGACTAAAATAGTATTTTTTTTACCTTGCACTGGACTTCGTTTATACCCATTGGTCAGACCTCACAAGAATCTAATTATGTATTCCTTTATACTTTTTCAGGTTCCTTTACCTTTGTATCGTGATCATTTTAAGTTTTCAAGTTGCCCAAGGTTTAGGTTCGGTAGCAGTACTCTAGTATATCATTACCCGTGAACGAATTGAAAAAAGTGACAATGCTCATCACCGGCGAGCGAAGCAAAGAGCGATGATAATGGGTCGCACATTAAATCAACACTAAACACTCGTAAGTAGCACTAAGCAGTCAAGGACGAGTGCCTGCTTGATACCAAATATTAAACACTCAACACTTAAAGACTATTGAGTATCGTACTGAAAGTGTTTAGTATTACACTCAAGTTTCATATGCTAAATCGGGGAATTTCTGAAGTGCATACCTACTTAACATATCGTAAGTGTGTCTCCTATAGCACTAACACGTTTAGTTTCTTTTGTTTGTCACCCAATGCGGTTATTCATTTTATACCGTGTTATGAAAACAGTAACAAATGAATATAGCAAATGAATGCACCACTATCCTCCAACTCTGCAGCCGTTTTACTGGCATCAGCCATACCGATTCCAAGTTATTGGCATCAGCCATACCGATTCCAAGTTATTGGCATCAGCCATACCGATTCCAAGTTATTGGCATCAGCCATACCGACTCCAAGTTACTGCCCAGTCGGAAATTATGGTTGTGATTATAGAAGAACAACCATGATTATGGTCAAGACTTTGGTTGTTTATCATCGAAATATCCTCTATATTCAACCATATATGGGGTGCAGTATGGTAGAGATATGTCACAACCTTCGACCATTTTATCAACCATAATTCCCAACCATAAATACCCAATTACAACTATAAAGGCTTTAGCTGCACATCAATGATCTACCATAGTGAACCGTAAAAAACACCAGTCACAACCAAAATCGACTGTGTTCAGCGAATGATACAACTGTATTCTACCAAGATAAACTTTTTTCACTGTTGACATATTATGCAGTCGATCCTGCTTTGTTTGCTGATGATTAGTTGCTTATAATAATAATAGTTTAATTATTACGTACGTGTAAAGCCTGCAGCTCAGAATGGTCTAAGGCTCTAAACTTCAGAACGATGCTAAAGCAGGAGCTTGAACCAGTCGGTGCAGTTAACGCAGGTTAATATGTAACTTCTTTAACTCTAAATCGGTACAGTGCTATTCTACCCAATTTAGGGGAAGTCACTACTCGGGTAGAAATTTTCAATCCTACCCAGGGTACAAGTACGAAAGGTTAAATATCTCATTAAACTTTACATCTTCCACATAAAGCTAACGGGAATAATATTCTTGATGAATTTTTACAGATATAAACTCAATGAACACAAAAATTTATGTCAATATTTGATCAAAGATTGAAATACTATTTAGCAAAAATTACATCAAATAAAAATAAAGATAATGGGTAACTACGCTAAAATGGCTAAGCGTAAAAAAAATCTTTAAACAATAGATAAAAATAACGTTAAGGCCGCTAGTGTCCATATATATTCTACAATTTTTACATTTCATCGACAGGAAAGAAAAGACTGAAAATATGCACAATTTTTGCACTATGATATGAATTTTTAGATGTTTCGCATTCAAACTTATAGTCATACAATATTATTTNATCTTAAACAACCAATATCGCCTCCACCAATATCGACCTAAATATACTAAAATCAACGTTATGTTATGGTCGACATATCTACCATATTGTTTCATCATCCATAATCGACTTTAATTTCTCATACACCACTATATTCTACTATAATAACAACCATAATTTCCGACTGGGTGGCATCAGCCATACTGACTCCAAGTTACTGGCATCAGCCATACCGACTCCAAGTTACTGGCATCAGCAATACCGACTCCAAGTTACTGGCATCAGCCATACCGACTCCAAGAAAGCTTCAACTAAATGATCATACACAACAATACTAAGTTTAAAACTCAATCTTCAACCAGAATTACACTAACATTGGATTTCTATTTCTAAATAAGTAAAGCTCTGAGGTTGACACATGAATATATAACTATACTATCGAGGAATGATTTACAATTGATCAAACGGTTGTGACTATCCTGAACTCTCTTAAGCTATCTAATCCCGATGCGCACTGAATCCTAGACCTATTCCCGTATGGTCATAGCACCATTTATTATGCTGCAGGCCCTGTGCGTAGCACTTTCATATCTATTAACCCACGAGCGCCCAGGAAAATTTTTAGGCATAGGAATGTTACCAAATTTATACAATTTTTCCTTTATTGTATCAATATTGACAAAAAATGCAAAAAACATGAAATCTTCGATATTCCTACGAGATACGAGGTGTTCATTTAAATGANTGAGCTACTGCATACAAAGCCATAATTCTTCACGCACTGGGAGATAATATCAAGTTTGTGTGACTTCTAGGGATCATCACTGTAATAGTTTGTGATATCAGACACAGGCAATTAGCTGCCAACAATATTCACTGCTAAAGACTCGTTAAGACTCAAACATATAGTTTTCAGTTAGGCAAAGGTGAGAGCAATCACAGCTGGAGCGCGAGCGAAAATCATCGATTAAAGAGACTAAATATAGTTCTCAACTCAAAGAAGATTACGTCAAGTACAACTACTGGGCACTAACAAGGCACAATATGGACACACAAAATCGTTGGTGGTTGAGACTAACGTGTACTTCCCAATTACAGATGATGATGGCGAGCACAACTGGCACCGACAAGGCCAAACGTTCAAACTCACTGATGAAATGGAAACAGATCAGCCAGAAAGTCGTCAATATTTGCTAACTATAGCACACATATGATGTATACGCAGATTGTTCGTGCAAGCTAGCAAACTCTCACTTCATCAGTCCGCGGCAAAATCAGGAATCAAAATATTATGGTAAAATACTGCGAATCGTATGGCGCTGGATTGCAGAATATTATGGATTGGCTATCAAAAGAAACATGCGCACACCGCTATCTTCAAGTTCGATGCACGGGTAAATCACACCGCAAAATATGCGCTGATCACTTGAAATTGGACCAATGTGCTGGTATCCAACTCAATACGGCAGTAAAAGATTGCCGCGCCGGCTCTCCCAGACATGAAGAGCGGCGTAAAAACTGTACTGTCGCACAAACCTCTGCTTCGGGACTAATTCTCAATTTTTCTAACCTTGCCAAGGACCTCCCAACTAATTCTAAATCTTGAAAATCACGAACAGCCCACCTAATAATCTACCAATCACTTTCCCCAAAGTAACCTTGTGCTAAAATACTACGCCTCCAGTCCAATTTTTGACATATAATTGACCGAGTGAGCCTCAAACACTCCTCCCAAAGCAAATCTGGGGCCAATGGGACGTCTTACATCTATTGGTTGTGTTCGTCTTCCCCAAGCCTCGGCTATCGCTATACAAGATTCTCTGTTTACAGCAAGTGACGGACCCTTGTAATTTATAGGCCTCAGCCTAACGGTTCGTTTAACACTTGAATTTTTTTGTGGTCGTTCCATCCTGTTTCTCATGAAAAGGCTCTGCTATTCTCACAGTTTGATAACAAACTATTTTCTTTTTCATGAAATAGAACGTTGCCTAGTTAGTGATTTTTTTTAATGTTATTTTTTTTACCTTTAATATAGGTATATATACGCACATAAAAAAGTTACCTAAACATATATATGCGAGCAAAACTGTTTCATAATAACACTGAAAATAAAACCTTGTAATTTCTTTAGTCGAACCGGAGCGTTAACACACGACACGAATCAAGTTTTGTACATCAAACAACTCGAAAGATAAAATATGTTCACTGAATATGCATGGCATCCATCTTTTTATCAACAACCCTAAGTAGATGAACATTAAAGAATAATACTTCTGGCCTGCGAAATCATTTTTGGTATGCACTTTTTATGCAAATAACTCTGCTTCAAAAGCTGCTAAGTTACATCAAATATTATAGCGATGCGCATGAAACAATTACATTTATTTGAATGTTCTGTACGCGCAACCTACGTAACATTTTGCAGAGATACATTAGTTCCTAATCTGCTTTGTTCAATCCACTGACACTTCCTTTTTTTCATGACGCAATTATATTTATTTCCTGAAGCAAAGATTAAACCATGGTAAAGACTTTCATTTTTCAATAAAAATATTTTCTCTTTTTTTCTTTTATGCAATGAATTTAGTTCTAGAGATCAAAGCAGCTTCTTGCACAGTAGGAATCGTTCATACATATCCTGTCATCCTTCTTTGCTTTAAATTTCTTAATGTTCCTTATTGAATTAAATTGTTTTTAGATAGTTTTTACAAGATTATTTTCTGTGCTCAGCGTGCACCACGTAATATGTTTCTTCAATTACATATTTTCGTCGTCAGTACAATTCGGTAGTTCAAAATTTTTCAACTTTATAAACTTTTGGCGCTTCTTAAAAGACTAAAATAGTATTTTTTTTACCTTGTACTGGACTTAGTTTATACCCATTGGTCAGACCACACAAGAATCTAATCATGTATTCCTTTATACTTTTTCAGGTTCCTTTACCTTTGTATCGTGATCATTTGAAGTATGCAAGTTGCCCAAGGATTAGGTTCGGTAGCAGTACTCTAGTATATTATTACCCGTGAACGAATCGAAAGAAGTGACAATGCTCATCACCGGCGAGCGAAGCAAAGAGCGGTGATAATGGGTCGCACATTAAATCAACGCTAAACACTCGTAAGTAGCACTAAGCACTCAAGGATGAGTGCCTGCTTGATACCAAATATTAAACACTCAACACTTAAAGACTATTGAGTATCGTACTGAAACTGTTTAGTATTACACTCAAGTTGCATATGCTAAATCGGGGAATTTCTGAAGTGCATACTTAACATTTCGTAAGTGTGCCTCCTATAGCACTAACGCGTTTAGTTTCTTTGGTTTGTCACCCAAAGCGGTTATTCATTTTGTACCGTGTTATGAAAACAGTAACAAATGAATGTAGCAAATGAATGCACCACTATCCTCCAACTCTGCAGCCGTTTTACTGGCATCAGCCTACCAACTCCAAGTTACTGGCATCAGCCTACCGACTCCAAGAAAGCGTCAAGTAAAAGATCATACACTACAATACTACGTTTAAAGCTCAATCTTTAACCAGAATTACACTAATATTGGATTCTATTTTTAAATAAGTAGAACTCTGAGGTTGACCTATGATTATATAACTATACTATCGAGGAATGATTTACAATTGATCAAACGTTTGTGACTACCCTGAACTCTCTTACGCTATCTAATCCCGATGCGCACTGAATCCTAGACCTATTCCCGTATGGTCATGGCACCATTTAGTATGCTGCGGGCCGTGTACGTAGCACATTCATATCTATTAACCAGGAATAACTAATAACTCTAATAAAGCTGAAGTTTATTATTATACTCAAATTTACAATAGATTAGACCTATAATTGAGTGCACAGAGCTTACAAGCCAAAACCAAGAACTGAGATATAGAACCATGTGCAGTCTATTTGATTTGGTGGTGTAGAGGTAACTCAATTGCTGGAACCATTGCATATCAACGTATTACAAGAACAGATATCGAATGAGGGCAATATTTCTAGATTTATCAATTAGTTATGGCAGCTCAATCCCTATAGAAGACTTGCATGAACTGCAGTCTAAGAAATTGGACTTGAGTCCGTTGTAGCTTTTCTGCAACCAGGAGAAAAAGAATTTAAATAAATGATTTGACTGCAGGGCTATTATGTAAATTCTACTACACTTTCTATAATATCTAAACAATAATCACCGTTTCTACTTTAACGTTGTATGTTTTGTTGTGTCGTCCATAAGCATCACTTATATCTACCTGGATCGGTGACAGCCAGCAATAGAATAGTTCCTGCTACGCTGCCACATTTATTCCGGTTCGTAAAAATGAATAAACGCATAATAATGAAATAACATTTACCGTGGTAATAATCTAATTTGTGAATAGCAACTGGATTATCTAACGAAAAGCTTGCATTTTAAATAAATTCTAAGCAACAGTATGTCACCGATACACTGCTAGACTGCCAGAGTAAGGACACAACCATGCAGCTACCTAAAACACGGATACAAAAAATCATGATAACTTGACACTTAATATTTTTCAAGAAGGAAAGAATTAATATTTTAGCTTTTAATAAACTAGAACGAAGCATTTTAATAAATTCAAAATTTCACAAATAAGCATTTTAATAATTTTCTAGCACTGCATACATTGAACTGCTTTAAAAGTCATTTTTTAAACTTTCTTCAAATACAAGTGCTGCACATATAAGTATCAGTGTTAAGTATTCGGTTCTCTGCATACGAAAGCTGAAGTGCAGCACTCAAGCAGCAGTGGTACTTACAAGTGTTTAGTGCGGTCTTTCAATATAACATGCGGTTTAAAGTATTAGTAGGCTAAGTGCTACTTCTTAGTAATAAGTGTTGATTTAACATACGACCCACTGTTTTCGTTGAAGATTTAAGTATATTTGTTATTTGTATGTCTCTGCATACAAACGAGACAGAAGAAGTTGCGTAATGTTTTGGAGTGAGCCTAGTGGGTTGACCTAGATGTGAAAAATGCCAAAAGCTCTGGAGTAAGCTGGCCATAAAAAAATGACGACGTTGAGATTTGCCCCCCACCACCACCGCAGGTGATGGTCTTATATAGGCCACGAAGCGTTCTTAATATTTCATTGTTCCGTCCTCTACATGTGTCCTCATCTGTTTATGTATATACATGTATATTTCTCTATGATGTCCTACACCTAAAAACTGCCCAAAGGAATTGAGTTCCTCCCCATTCCCATCGCGGGCAATAGTCTTACGCAAAAAGCGTGCTAGGTCATTTACTGCATTTGTCTTGCGCCGTTTTTTCTACCCACTGCCCAGATGGCTTTATATTACAGTATTTATTAAATAAACTTATTCAATTACCGCTCTTCCGCATACACGAGACTCCAAGCAAACACAATCGCCTGATATTTGTCAGTTACACAGCAAAGCGCATTGTTATCCAACGCCTTTGTCTCAAGGACGAGAAGCTGTTGAACTTTTGTTATCTGCATTCACATCTAAGTCTGCAAACACACGTGTGTTCCTGCACTGTCTGTATAAATGCCTGCGTCAGCTCGTTAGCGTTGTTCTTGATTATAAGTGAGCGCATGTGCTAACGAGTATGTATGTAGGTGCCTGTGAATAAGTAAACTGGTGGGCTTTGCGTGTGCAATCATATGCAATACTTATTAGGTCCATTCGTTGACGTTTTACTTACTTAGGAGTAACATAAATTAGCAACGCTTGATACCTGCCACGTTCGGAAGTTGCATGTACCAATGTTTCTTTTGTATAAACTTCAGGAAATTTGACCTAGGATGAGATCGAGAACCCTGAACGCCAAATGCCAAGTACAGTACCGTCCAAAAATAAGGGACAAAATTTCAAAGCGGCATAACTTTTTCTAACCATGTCAGATACTTTTTCTTCTGCACACTATTATCAAGTAAGATGTTGGTTATTGCGTTAAAATTTCAGATATGAGTGAAGGATAATGAAAGAATTATGAACGAAAAGCTTTTCTCTTGAAATGTAAAACGTCCATAACTAAGGGAAAAAAAAGTTAAATTAGTTAATTTCTTATTCAGTCCGTATTTCTTTATTTACATCGAAGACAAAGTTTGACACTGCCATTTGTAAACATTGCTGTTCGTTACATTTTGGCATCACGTCAGAAAGCTGATTATATCCTGCGACAAGATATCATCAAGTTGCACAAGAATAATTTCACTATTAGAGAAATTTCTGAGAAAGTAAACCGTTCGAAAAGTGTTGTGGACAGAATAAAGAAGTCGTACGATGAAACCGCTGAATTGGTGCCCCTAACAAAGCCGGCAGGCCCTGTAAAACGTCAATTAAAGAGGACAGAGTCATCCAGCGTACGTCAATGAAGGATCGTTTCAAGTCTTCAACTGCGATAAGCAGGGAAATGAATTACACAACATGTATGAACGTCTCACGTCAGACCGTTTCTCGGCGCCTTCAAGAAATAGGGTTATTTGCAAGACGCCCACAGAAGAAACTGCTTGTGAGTGCCAAGAACAAGAAAAAGATATTAGAGTTTGCAAACAAGCATGTTAACTGGTCCCATGAAAATTGGGCTAGAGAATTTTTCAGTGATGAAAGCAAGTTCAATTTGTTTGGTAATGACGGTAAGAACTTTGTTAGAAAACGTGAAGGTGAGAAATTAAGTGTAATGTGTAGTAAGAAGACTGTGAAGTTTGGCGGCAGGAGCGTGATGGTTTTCGGCAGGAGCGTGATGGTTTTCGGCATGTTCTCTAGTCAAACGACATTGCCTCTCGTTCGTTTGCAAACCCGTGTGAATGCTCAGGTGTATAAAAATCTGTTGGAAGGTATTGTCGTGCCTAATATTGTAATCTCAGGTGTCCCCATGTTATGGGGAGCAAAAAATCTGTTGGAAGGTATTGTCGTGCCTAATATTGTAATCTCAGGTGTCCCCATGTTATGGGGAGCAAAAAATCTGTTGGAAGGTATGGTCGTGCCTAGTATTGTAATCTCAGGTGTCCCCATGTTATGGGGAGCAGCACCATCGGGGGACTCTATATGTAACCTTAGCTTTAGTTAGGTCTTCAGAACGCCTGTCTGCCGTGCCCACATTGCTTCCTTCCATTGTCGTATTCGTGCTAATGGTGTTTTGTTCTGTTCTTCTTCTTCTTTCCTGACTTGTTGTTCTCATGTGCGTTGATCCTGTGTGAAACACCCTTGTGTAAGAGATCCAAGTTTCTATTGACATACCACATGTCCCTTCCTTTTCCTCTCTTGAACCATCATAATTGCGTCTAGAATGGCTTGAAGAACTTGCATGGTAATAATTTCATTCATCTGATAGAAAACGGTCGGTTCAGACTTCGATATATGACCATTTTTTAGTTTCATGAAGTTTTTTTACTACCATGGCCTTAACAAATACAGTATGAAATTAACCATCAATTTTTTAAATCTAATGGCACATTTTTAATAATAATAATACCTGTTTAAACTCTCATCAGAAATTTGACCAAAAACACCAAATATTAAGTAGTGTCTCTTAGGAGTTATTTCGGTGTACAGTTGCAAATATTTGTCTGCTAGGAGTTTTGTCAAGTAAGAGGTAGGTCTATAAGGGGTTTATTCTTGCTGTATTATGTATAAGGGTCATTGCACTTGTCTGCCTAGGGTGTTACCTGTTTGCTGGAGACCCCAGGGTGTACGGTTGCATGACTGTGATATTGATTACTTATTGACTGGGCGTGAGAATGCGAATCAAGTTTATCACTGACCCTGAATATTCAGTGATGTAAGTTTCATGATTTTTGCAGTTCAATTACCACGCAGAGTGAGCAGTAAGACGTCAGCATTGTTGCTCAATTCCAATGAAAACGGTAGAATATTCACACTAATAACATGCTAGCTTTATCATTGCATGCATTGTTACAAAACTCGGCATCACGAGCTAGTGGGCTCTCTTATAGAATCTCTAAACGGGCGTGTTCTGGGATAGTTAAGTTTATCAAAACTAATTACAACATCTTGCGCAAGCAATACGAGAACAAAGCTTCAGCAGTAAGAAGATTATGGCATCGCTGATTTGTTTATTGACTGTCTTAAGCTGGAATTTTTTTATCTTCGGCAACATAATGTTCGGTGCGCGCGGCTTTGTCTTCAGTTAGGTTTCTCACTCTGTGGAACAGGTGGGGGGGGGGGGCGTCTCGTACCGTAAGTTCAGATATTCCTGCTCTCTTTTGTGCAAGACAATTTCTGCACGTCTACGGGCACATATCGTACATTCATTGTTTAGTAACTGACGAGTTTTTTTTTTTTTTTGGCGTCCATAAGTTTATGCTCGGTAACCTTACCCTGTACTAGAATTTACGTTTTGTCCGCATTTGTCCGTTTTCGCTCTCTTTAGGCCGTACTGTCGGAAAACCCGAACTAATTTCAGGTAAGTTGGACTATATTCGTTCTTAACTTCGGGTAGGTTAGGGGAGGGCAGGACTGGTTTTTCTATAAACCCCTTTTTTAAATTTCGGGTATGTAATTTTTTGTATAATGGTAACTCGCGGTTAGGCGCGTTTGTTCAAGGTACGGCAGAAAGCTGTTAGATGCTTGTCCAGTGCGTAAGCTACCTGGGATTTAGTTATAATTTATGTGACTATAAGGCGCCTATTTAATGTGAGATAGGACGCAAAACCATGCCGGGAACCCGTGTTAATCACGGGGAGCATGCGTGTGAAGTAAATGTTTTGAGTTGTACTTGGGTAATATGAATTTTTACTTTTCATTTATTAGACAGTTTGTATATTTTCACCGCCCCGTACGTTAGCCGCATTGAACTGTTAATCCTGTGCTAAAAAGCACTGTTTTCGATGGAAGACAGCTGCTGCTTAAGTATGTCAGTGCATATATCCACCATTTAGGAGTGTAGTTTTCGGTCAACATTGAATCCTTGTATTCACTATTCAGTGCAGGCAATCTGTTTGCTAGGGTACTAAATATCCGGCATTACCTATCTTTTGTATCGTGGGTAGGTACGTCTTGTTCCCGGTAGTGTTGTTTTCATGGGGTTGTATGGATTACTGTTATTCAATAAAAGAAAAGCACTCGCTGTGTCAGAGTTCTTGCCCTCTCTCTGAGGGTAGGCTGGCCGATTTAGTCATAATAGGGAAATAAAATGTATAGTAAAAGCTATTTTGACAAACTGTTCTGTGCTCTGTCGGCTACAATGTGCTGTTTCTTGTACTTCATCAGAGGTATTACTGCAATCCTCCAAGGAAAATATTTAATAAAATTTGACATAATGTTTTTATGGCGAGAGAATTTCCCCTCAGTAGGTCATAGGAGGGGCAATAGGGTTAGGCTAGTTAGGTTGTTACAGGGAGCCTCGCCCCAGGGGAATCCCGCAAACCACCTTATAGCTCGACTTTCGGGACGTCTTTCTTTTGGGCCCACTGTGTTTATTTCCATTTTTCTACTGATTACACTTTGTTTATGTTGCTTCCTTTTCTTTGCTGATTAGCTGTTCCATGATTGTTGATCCTTCGTGCATGGGCTCCAAGTCTCCATCGACGCATTACGTACACATCTCTTCCTCTCTTGAAATAACGTAGTTGTATCTAGGGAAGCTTAAACACCACACTCACACACTGTTACTGTTGTCCTCACACGCAAATTTTTTGGTTGAAGCATATAATCACGTTGATAAAATATGTCTCTATATGTACATCGTCTCGTGTCAACAACACTTGACGTTAAATACAAGGCTATTCGTATAAAAAAAATCGTTTAACACTTTCGGGTAAAGTTTTGATCTACGGTTCACGCAGAAACTCGGAGACTGCAGTGTAGTGTAACCTCCATTGAACCTGGCACAAAATTGTTCACCTGCCTGGCCACAAGTTCATCTCACACTTTTGTTCAGGTTTGTAGTCTATGCAGCACCGATTTTGCTTCAGTACAGCAAGCTGTCTTAATAAGCTATGACAGCCTCTAGTGACCTACGAACTAATAGCAGTCAGCAAAACTATGTACCTGCGATAGCCGTGGAAGTAGAGATAAGGCGACGCCCCTCTAACTTACATAGTGCGAATGAGATCAATTAATTACATTTGCTCACATTGGCATAAACTTTAATATTGAATCTTAGGTTAGCTACGTTTGAACAAATTTTCAGCTGGTGGTAATCACAAAACAAATGCGATTGAGAGGGGCGGAAAGTGAATCTTACTTTCGATAAAGGCCTGGAACGCGATATAAAGTGGTGAACCAAATGGTGAAAACAGAATTTTCGTACAAGGTAAAGCCAATTTCATTAGAAATTATTGTTAGTAGTGGGTGCATTAAATACTCAGTACTCAAACTTGAAGTTCCGTGCAAAAATTATAGCAAGTTTCATCAGGGAATATCGATAGCAGCAGATGAGTCAAACACTCAGGACTGTAGATCTGTCCAAATTAACGGCAATTTCATTAGATATTGTCGATCACAGGGGGCGAATGAAATACACAGTTTAATCACAGCAGTGGTTCACATCAATATTCTCTTCCTCGAGCATTGAGATGCGTTGTCGCGCGCTCTTTCTTTGTTCCCTCCAAACAGATCTGCTCAAAATGCTCTTCCCCCCTCCCCATTGGCAGGCACCGAGCAGTATCAAGTTAACTTCAAAGAAATACTCGATCGCCATGACATTCAATATTGTCTACTGGACGTAGCTTTGCTTCCGTCAAATAATGAAATGGAGCTTACCGGTTTTCTGAAAAGTTTCTGAAGACGAGTTCATTAAAAAGAAAATATTTTTCATCACGGCGGTTAAACTCAAAATAAATATAAAACAAACCAAGCCTTTTTATTGAATAGAAAACATGCTGAAAATTACACTGTTCCAATTTCCTCGTGATACAGAACCCCAATTAGCTAATGGCACACACACAAAAAAAAAAAACAAAAAACATTTGGTTTTGAAATAAAGCTGGGAAAAAATTTTCACAATACAACATCAATCCTAGCATATATTTACATTATGAATACGGTAGCTATTGGTAGGCCATTCATCATAGGTATTAATGCTATGGGCATGAGCATATCTTATCGCCCACTATGGTTAACAGATAGACAGAGAGCCAGACCGACCAGGAGGCCAACGTTCACAGAACAGCTACCTGCAGTCCAAGCTTTCCTCTACTTTTAGCTTTTGCTGCCGCGTTAAGACATACAAAAAATGCATGGATGTCTGACGAACTCTAAAACCAAGGGAACGAGCGAGTGTGAAACAAATATGAATAGGAGCATACCAAATCTTGGCGTAGAAGCAAACTGAAAACGAGAGCCTTTCCGCGGCTGCGTCTGAAGTCAAAACCCACGCGGTCCCAGCTGCAAGAGTCAAAAATACCGGAGGGCCGCAAGTAAATCCTTACTGACTCCCCTCATTAGTATGGTGCCTGGTCCATAAGTATTCACCACTGCTGCAAGCCTCTATAAGGCACTGTTATTGCTATATCTATTACGATCAATTTGCTTCGTTTACCAACAGACCCGTAGCACGCCCAATACAAATTGGCGATTACCACGCTGTCAAGTCAGAACGACGATTTTTTTCTTAACATGCGCACATGTCATCTTCGTTATCATTACCACGGCACTACTATATTTGCAATGTGACAGAGCTATATCTGGTGGTAATAGCTAAGATTGTACTTACCCAATTTGGAGGGTCTGGACGACGCGGTATCTTTAATTTTCCATAATTTGTATATTCTCATGAATCCAACTATAAAATATAGTTCCATATTATATTTTCACTATAATCAATATTTCCACGGTAGCGACAATCTTCCACATTTCCATACATCTATATTTTCATATATTTCATATATTTTTCATATGTCCATTTAGTCCACATTTCCGTGTTCTAATTACCGCATTTCAGCATGTTCCCCATTTACATAGTAGGGATAATCTTCCATATATTCTAAATTTCAAATAGTAAAACTGCACTGAAAGTAACACTTTCACAGGAGAGCTCATTCATTTCGAGTGTACAGGTCGTCAGTGTAACAACGGGGATCAGTTCACAATCGAATACAAAAAGTATGGGTTTCCCGTCAAAGCTTGTACTGTAAAGCGCGCTCTAGTGAAATCGCTCAGGATATTACCATTAAAGTATTTATATACAAGCAAAGCCTCAGGGGCGCAAGTTGTAATGAAGTCTTTAATCAAAAATGCGTAAGAATCGAGCTGAGGTTGCTTTGAAGATAAGGTAAAATTCTCCGAAGAAGAAAATAATGGGTACGAAAAAATCATTGATATATTTAAATAGTTAACCGGATATTAATATTTTTGTCAATTAGCCGCCAAACTGGATTCAGGGTAAGTTAAAAACTGCTTTAGCGATACAAAGATTGCAAGGCGTTTCAGTCAATTTTAATATTAAAGACACAATTTGACGCTTGACCTAACGTCACGCAGAGGAAGAAATGCATAAATAAGCTGATGTGATGTCGACACAAAAGATTTAAACAAGGTTTACTTATTAAAAATTACTCAGAATTTACATACGCGAGAACGCACAATTTTAGTCGGGATAAAATTTAGGCCACTTTATAAACAGTATACTACTCGGTTAATCAAAATGGAAAGAAAAAAATGGACAAAAGTACAAATTCATTCACTGAAGTAAGAGAAGTCAAACACTTTATTATAACGTTCTACACTGATAATAAAATTACTAACCCTGAAAAAATTGCTCGTTAAAATTCGGTACATGTTAGGTTATGCAAGCACCAAGAGGCAGTAAAATCGTAGATTTCTCTTCGATAGCAACAGTTTCAAATCTTTACTTTGCTGGTTTGGGTTTTAGGTTTTGGTAACCTTCAAGTACGAGCAGGAATCTGAACCAGACGATAGGGACAATATGTCATTCCCATTACAAACTCAATTTCGTTTGGGCATTTTATGGTTCAGTGATGTTACCTATAAAATACTCCGAGGTCCAGAATTAGATTAAATAGCAGGCAGTAGACGGACCAACAGGCCCATTCCCAGAGCGCAGCCGCGACTTACGCTCTGGCCCTCTATGAGCTATTGCCACTATGTCAGTGTATATCATTATAGATGACTGAGGAAAGGAGAAGAAAAAAAACTTAGCGAAGGAGGCGATCTCGCAAGCACGATTTATAGCTGCAGATGTGCAGAGCTTGGAGACGTTAAGATCGATGAACATGAACATGAGAAACATTAAGCGTCGACAAAGCAAAAAATTCAAGCATGCAGGACGTGCTCCTAGACTAGCTATTGAGTGCATATCGCTCGTTTGAGAAAACAATGTCATAACTCAAAAATTGGTATTGTTCAGGAGAGGCGAAAACAGTTTTACTATCGCCGTGTTTTCTTAACTATCACTTGAATAATGACCTTTCTCAAGCGGCCACTTTTACAGATTCAGTTATGGCGTTATTATCATTTTTAGAACCTGACGCGGGCTTTGTGATGGTGGCAATAACTCAAAATACCCAATTTTTGAGTTCTGTCACTGTTGTCGCAAACGAGCGATGTGTGTTCGACTGGCTCAGTTTGATTGAGGCAGTCTAAGCCAGAAAGCTTTAATTTCCGTAGAACTTTAATCCTAAGCTTTGGAATCACCATTTTGGAATGAGTTTTAGTGATTAAGCTCCAGCCGGATAAAACAAAAAGTCTCAAAAAAACATTTAGGACTACCACTACACTAGCTTAAGCTTAAGTAGATACCACAAGTTCTTTGATAGAGGAGGATAAGATTTCGATTATAATCAATCAAAATGAGAAAAAAACGTAGCCACTATGACCACATTCTCGTGCTAGATCGTAAAACTGCGGAGGGAATGAACAGAAATAGCCCGTAAGTTGACGCATGAGAATGAAGAGTTACTGCTATCATTGTATGAGTAGTTTAGGCATTCCATTAGACAACAAAGCCGATCTCACAGAGGAAGAAAGAAGGGGCTTACAGCATGTTGATAGAAACCTGGATCCCATGCACGATAGTGTCCCTACCCAGGTTTAATGCGCATATAAAGGGCAAGTCAGGTAAGAAGAGGAAGAACAGTTGACCGTAACACCAGTAGGTTTATGAAAGTGGGGACTAAGGAAGAACGTCCCGAAGGGCTAATTAAGGCTTGGTAACCTACAAGCTCCCCTGGGGCTGCTGCTCCCTATAACACAGGATGGACGAACTTGACCCTCGCACGCTCGACAGCCGATTTTTTTCACAGCAGTTTGTTTGTTACAGGCGTAACAAATGTTCCGGTCGAGCATGCGAGGGTTAATTAACTAAGCTAATCCTATGCTCCCCTCAGGCAGCATGAGAATGAAGAAAGTGAACTATGCACGGAGTGAATATACCAGTAGGAAGTAACCCGAGGAGACTCTTTGCAGATTCTCTTTAATTTGGGGACTTTAGAATTCCACTCCCGTCCTGCACGCGGCGTAAAAGGCGACCAACGCAGGGTCGATTCCAAGCGACTAAATTTCAATCCCTTCTCTTTAGCCACCGGCTGCTGCTCGGCAGGCGTATGAGCCTGGAGAAGGTTGGGTTATGGGAACCCGCATGCGAGGAAATGCGTATGAAAGGCGGATGAGCTCCATGGAGCCAACGGCAACCAGAGAGGAGATCACCTGGCTGTTGCCATAGCCGTGTGTCCGGCATTCCACGTCAGCTCCATTCCCCACCTCTCGATGGCACAGTCGAGGCTCTTTTTTCTCCTGTCTTTTCTTTTCTTTTTCTCCTTTCTTCTACTTTTTGCTATTTTCCCTCTTCTTCTGTGCTAATCCCGAGCTGTGAGCGGCTGGGCCATGGGAGGTTGATGGAGGCACCCACATGTCCATCGTGACTGTCGTCCCCCATAACCTGGCGAACCTGGGGGTTGTGTTAGTTTTACTTGGTACGCAGCTTTGCCGAGTTGACCTTACTTCTTCCTCTGCTTTCTTCTATGTATAGGATTTCTTTCTTTCACTTTGTATATATCTGTGTATTTCTGTTTACTTCTGTATTTTTCTGTTCATTTCTGTATACTTCCATTTTTGTCTTCTTTTATCTCTTGCTATCTGATGACGTGGAGAGTAACCGGGGACCGAGTCAGGCTTGGAGGTATCGCGTCCTTAATTGCAATATCAGAGGACTGCTTGCGAACCTCGCGGAGCTTGGTTTTGTGTTCCGTGGTGTTGATGTGTTGTGCTGTTCCGAGACGTTGGTGACGAGTCGGATGCACGACACGGAGCTTGTCTTGGCCGGCTTCCAGTCCCCTTTTCGCAGGCCATGGGGATCGTGCCCTGGATTCCGGGGCATGGCCGCCTATGTTCGGAGGGGTTGCTGCGCGTACCGGCAAGCAGTGCATGAATGTGCCTGTCATTAGTTCGTCGTTGTGAGGGTGTGTGGCCGTCGGAATAATTATTATTTATTCTCCTTATATCGCAACCCCTCAACTGATGATTCTCTGAATTACTGTTTGCTGACGGCGATGGCCTCGATCCAGAGTACGGATCCTAAATCAGCGTTTGTTTATGGGGAAAAGTCAATGCACACCACAGGAACTGGTTGGGATCTGTGTAGTGTGCAGCTAGTTCGTGAGTCCACGCATGATGCTGGTAACTGACTGATGTCCCGGACTTGATGACTGTGTCAGCTGGCCACCCTATTGGTACTACTCACCACTAGCACCTTGTTATGTCGCTGGACCTGAATCTGATGGTTCCTGCGATAGACACCATGAGAGTAGTGTTTGTTAAGAGCAGGGTAACTGGGAGGCTATTACTGGAGCAGTAAGGGCGTTACCTTGGCGCCAGATTATCTGCAGTGACGATCCTATCTCTGTGCTCAATGAGTTGACTGTGTCTGTTTTGGAAAGGTTTGTCCCGAAGAGGACTATTCTTGTGAGGTCTTGTGAGGTTTCTTCATAGGTACGGATGCTCCAATAGCTGAGATCTGTACGCGTCCTCCATTAGCTGAGGTCTGTACGCGTGCTACACTAGCTGAGGTCTGCACGGATGCTCCATTAGCTGCGGTTTGCACGGATGCTCCATTAGCTTGGGTCTGTACGCGTGCTACAATAGATGAGGTCTGTACGCGTGCTCTATTAGCTGAAGTCTGTACGGATGAGCCATTAGCTGAGGTCTGTACGGATGAACCATTAGCTGAGGTCTGAACGCATGCTGCATTAGCTGAGGTCTGTACGCATGCTCCAATAGCTGAGGTGTGTACGAGTGCTCCGTTAGATGATGTCTATATGCGTGCTTCATTAGCTGAGGTCTGTACGCGTGCTACATTGAGGTCTGTATGCGTGCTCCTTTAGCTGAGGTCTGACAAACCATAGTTTGACGGCCAGTGTCAGTTAGCTTTCGAAGCTAAACAAGCGGCTTATCGGGCATGGCGGCGTTCGCGTGACCGCACGTTGCGGCTGACCTATGTTGATTGCAGGGCCGAGGCTAAGCGTGTTTATGAGAGTGCACAGCATAGTCAGAGGCAGCTTTCCAGGGAGTGTCGACAGAGTATTGACCATCCACATCGTTGGTGGAGTGAGCTAAGGGTTCAGTTTTGTTGGCTGAACCTTCGTTGCCGCTTCTTGTTGGTCCAGGTGGGAGTATCACTGCTGATCCCTTGGCTAGGGCGGAGCTCTTGCCGGCTCACTTTTGATGGAAAGCAGAGCAGAGACGTGTTGTCATTACCCCATGGATGTTAACTTGAACCTCGTTTAACTTCTTTGGCGTTTAGATCTGTGACAATCAAGGTGCTGCTTGAGGGCCTTGATCCTCATGGAGGTGTGAACGCGGTGGGCATGTTTCCTCTGTTTATAAGCAGCTTGCTGACGTTCTTGCCCCTAAGCTTGCAGTGATCATCCTGCGCCTGATACGGCTAGGAAATTTCCCCCTTGTTGGCGTACTGGGAATATTACTCCGATTCCCAAAAGTCCAGTGTTGCCCCATGTAGCAAACTCCCTACCCATTACGCTGACGCCCATTTTGTCGAAAGCGTTCGAGAAATTAGTAGCTTATAATCTTTGTTGTTTTGCTGAGGTTACGGAATTGCTGGCTGCCAGGCAGTTTGCGTACAGAACTGGTTTAGCTTGTTGTGACGCATTGTTGTCGGTGTTACACCATTTACAGTCTGCACTGGATTGTGGGTCTGAGGTACGCCTTGTACAGTTGGACTTTAGCGCGGCGTTTGACAGGGTCAACCACAAGAGTTTATTGTAAAAGCTTGAGTCGTATGGTGTGGGTGGTGGAGTTCTGTCAATCATTCGCGATTTTGTTTCTGAGCGAACGCAGAGTGTGTCTGTTGACGGCATTTTAAGTACCCAAGTCGCGGTAGAGTCTGGTGTCCCTCAGGGTAGCGTACTTGATCCGCTGTTGTTCGTTCTGTATACTAGTGATATCTTCTCTTCGCCGGGAAACACAATGATCAACCGTGCGGATGATTCCTCTTTGATAGCAGAAATACCTACACCACGCATGCGTAATGCTGTCGCCCAGTTTCTGAATAGGGGTTTGTCCCGTATTAATGCCTGGTGTTCGCCCTGGAGTATGAAGCTAAATGCCAGTAAGACAAAAACGATGATCATCAGTCGATCTCGGACCCTTGTACCGCAGCATCAAGTTCTGGAGATAGCAGACACCTTGCTTCAGGAGTCTGGCTCCTTGGAGATTCTTGGTGTTGTTTTTGAAGAAAAACTTACTATTAAACCGCATATTAGGCGACTGGTGTGAGTGCTTCCAATAAGATTAGGCTTTTGCGTAAGGTAAACTCTTTGTTTGGTGACAGTGCGGTTGCCTGCAGATGCTTTTATGCTTTTTAGCTACCTGTGTTGGAGTATTGCTCACCGGTCTGGGCTTCAGCTGCTGACACTCACTTGCGTCTGTTGGACCGACTTGCTAGTTCAGCCAGTAGGCTGTGCGCCGCTAATGATTTGATGAACCTGTCCCACAGGAGAAGGGTTGCCGAACTCTGGATGTTTTTTACAAGGTGTACAACATTGAGAGGCATTGGTTGTATTCGTCTGTCCCTGCACTTAAGGGGTTTAGGAGAGAAACAAGTGCTGCGGTCGGTGCGCACACCTCCACGTTGAAGGATGTTAGATGTCAAACTAATCAGTGCGGCCGGAGCTTCGTACCCTGGTCTGTTGGGGTTTGGAATTCTTTGCCGGCATCGGCTTTCGGTCGTGTTGGCCTGCAGGCGTTTAATGACTTTGCATCGGGTTTTCTTTAGCAGCGTTTTGGCCTTCTTGGTGTTGCAAGATCCTTCACTAGGGTCATGCTACCTGTCCGTGGTGGCCTGTGCGTGAAGTTTTACTAATAATAGCAAAGAACCTACAGTACATACAAACCTAATTGAACTATGAGCCACGCGTAATTACTTATCATCTATCGGTTAGCACGTTCTTCAAAATACAGTAAATCAATGATTTATTTGCTCCTTATAGGGTTAACTTCATTCGAAAAACATCTATATGACATGTTATACAGTTCCAGTTATAGGCAACACCTAAACTTATTGCTCAGAGTTCCTTACGGATTACTTTCAGCAAGACATCTTCAGGATATATCATTATAACAGCAGCATTAGCTAGGTAACTAGCCCCAAACTGCCAAACCTACTTCAAGTTTTTCATGGGACCTAATATTCATGTAGTTGAAGACAGCAGTACCGCATAGGATTAACTTGAAAAAAATGCAGTAAAATCAAACATTGTAGAAACGAAATCTTATTTTCTCTATAAAAGTCCTAAGTTGGTAAATTTTTACAATAACCTCCACTCGAAACGAGAGATTGACGCACTGAACACGAACTTATAGGATACAACTGTCGGTAGTGCTCAGATGTACAGATTCGATTCATACTAAGCCTAAAATAAACCGTTTGAAGGAACATTATAGGTGGAAAACTACGAAGAACGATACATAGACGCATTTGCTTCTTTGGAAAAGTGATCTTATTGACGAAATTGGCTAAAACTTTAATTATTATATACGTTCTTCCAGTAGCAGACGCTCGCAGTACGCGCACTTTCGCCCGTAAAGCTCTGGCGTCATTAACCTGTCCTACGCTCGTAAGTCCTAACCTTGGAAAGCAACCATAATTCGATATAAAACATATGAATTTATAATAATGATAAAGTTTATTAACACAATTCCACTGCATAATTAAAACAAAACAAAAGATGAGGTACCACAAAACCACTTAAATCATATTGGATATCATAATTCGGATAAACCATCAGGGAATCCCCGATTAATTCCGTTGACATGATTTTTATAGGTCTTTCTATGGGGTCATGATCGGATCAAATATTATATGTCGTGTTCGTCAGGATGAGCTGAAACTGTTCAACCAAGTGGCAAAATTTTTTCAGAGAGAGAGAGAGAGCAAAAGGAGAAGTAACGTACCATGCTTTGAATCGCACAGCCATGCTGCCACTTCAAAACAACGATGATGGCACACCGGTAGCCGCAAATCAGGACTGAGGAGAATGAACGGATTCATTCGGAATCTTCAACAAGGTCTATCCCTAAGGTGGGAAGTTTGGGTCAAGGTCCTGTTTAGCTAAAACGGTGATTTTCATGATTTGTTAATTTATTTAGGTAATATAAGGTATTTTAAGACTTCTTTCATGAATAACGTTTTCGTCGTATATGCTTAGTTTTCAAAATACTTCATTTTGAAGTTCCCACTGTTTTTCTATTGCACAAAATAGCCGGCGACCCCATCGGAAGCTAAACTAACCCAACCTAACCCCAAAAAAACTATAAAAAGAGGTTTTCCTTTACACTGTGCGAGTGTGCTTATGTTTTCCCATAGGAAAACAATGGGAACTTCAAAGTCAAATATCTCGAAAACTAAGCATTTGCGATGGCGACTTCGTTCGTGAAAAAAGTCTAAGAATGCCTCATATTACCTAACCTAAATAACTCAACAAAATCATAGAGATCTCCGTTGTAGCTAAACCCGACCTAGACCGAAGTTTGGAACTAGTTTAACAAAAAATTAATGTTTTGCAAGTTAGTTACGACACGTCGGACGCAACACTACTTCGACAACACCGTGTACCGCCGATACCGCTCGACCAACGCACGATGTTTGAAATGTGTTTCTTTCATTTTATCGTTATTATGTAAAAACTCTTGGTTTAACAATACTTTCTCGGAATGTAAAAAGTTTGGTTCAGTAATGTTTTCGTGTTTTCTAGGCAAAAATATTTTTGTACGAGCTAAATTCAAGCGTGCTATGAAATGAATTTTAACAAATGCTTAGTACTGGAGATATCGAATGGTAAATATAGAATAAAATCAGTACTATCACTCATAGCTGCGTTCAATTTGTCTATAAAATGTTTGCCTAACCTGTGAAGTCATTTCCAGGGCGAGCCCTACTCTCCTAACATTAAAAAATAAAGCTTCATAGGACGTAATACTTATGGATTTACGATTTACGATTAAACATTGCGCCTTTTAAGCATTTAATTAAACTACCCATAACCAAATGGGGCTCGAGTTCTAATATAATGCTGTGTTTTAAATTACTATTTCAAAATTTCAAATTCCCGACGGCCATAACCTTCTTATGTATTAGAGTTCAGTGCAACTACATCTACCCGAATAGTGGTTTAAAGTACTGGATATGAGTGTGTGGAAGGGGGAGGGGGTTCCAATGAAAATTACCCCTAATTTTTATAAACTGAAGTTTTGCATACAGCCAAAACTTTAACCCTAACTTCCAAATTCAGAAAACATAATATGCCTGACAGCCAAAGTGAAAAAAATCGTTAGAGATATTATCACTAAAAATAGTATTTCTTACTATTATTATTATCCCCACTCGAACCTAGGCATTTTAAGACCATATTTCTAATAAATATTGATCCGCTGAACACAAATTTGTATGTTATTGCCCTTGGAGATTAATAGTTTTTGAGATGCTGATATGTAAATCTTGGTGCTTTTTCTTAATAATGCAAAGATTTTATTAGGTTAGGTGGGTTAGAATAGGTTATGCTAGATCAGATTAGGTTAGATAGAGCAGGTATTGCTATGCTGCAACAGATTAGGTTAAAATTGGTCAGGTTACGCTAAGTTGGGTTATGTTAGGCAGTTGGTTAGGTTAGGTGCCTGTAGGTTAGATTTCTGCGCGTTAGGTCAGGTTCCCTGAGGTCGGGGTTTCCCTTAGGTCGGCGTTTCCACGAGGTCGGGGTTTCCACGAGGTCGGGGTTTCCACGAGGTCGGGGTTTCCATGAGGTCGGGGTTTCCATGAGGTCGGGGTTTCCATGAGGTCGGGGTTTCCATGAGGTCGGGGTTTCCATGANGAGGTCGGGGTTTCCACGAGGTCGGGGTTTCCACGAGGTCGGGGTTTCCACGAGGTCGGGGTTTCCACGAGGTCGGGGTTTCCACGAGGTCGGGGTTTCCACGAGGTCGGGGTTTCCATGAGGTCGGGGTTTCCATGAGGTCGGGGTTTCCATGAGGTCGGGTTTTCCATGAGGTCGGGTTTTCCATGAGGTCGGGTTTTCCATGAGGTCGGGTTTTCCATGAGGTCGGGTTTTCCATGAGGTCGGGTTTTCCATGAGGTCGGGTTTTTCCATGAGGTCGGGTTTTCCATGAGGATAGGTTCCATTCGGTTAGGTTCCAATAGTTTATGTTAGGTTCCAGTGGGTTATGCGGTGAAAATTGTCCGTAAATACAATCCTACAGTCTAAATATACTGAAAAAAATGAGGTGTTAGCTGCTGTAACTTATAAATCCGAGTTCAGCGCATCAATATTTATAGGAGTTACGATCTCAAATATCTAGATTCGACTGGGGGTTCATAGTAAAAATGTACCAAAAAAATCAAGTTTAGCTGCAAACGGTAAGTGCACTGTAGTGATAACTTGCTTCTGGCTCTCCCACCGTTCCCGTAGTGTTATATTTGATGCGCAAAAATGGGGTGAAACTTTATTTTAGGTCCAAAATAGAATTTACACATTTTAATGTGTTATATAGGTAAAGGGCCCATTTAAACACATTTTACATGAATACCATTTTACTCGCAAATGCTTCGTTTTCGAGATACGCATTTGACTTTGAAGTACCCATTGTATTCCTGTGGGAGAAAATACCCGGCGACTTTACAAGAGGTTAGAGTAGGTTGGGTTCGGGTAGGGTAGGCTAGGGTAGGGTAGATTAGGGTAGATTAGGGTAGGTTAGGTTAGGGTAGGTTAGATTGGGGTAGGGTAGGTTAGCCAGGGTAGGGTAGGTTAGATTGGGGTAGGGTAGGTTAGGTTTGGGTAGGTCAAGGTAGGCATGCTCAGGGTCGGTTAGGTTAGGATAGGTTTGGTTAGGGTAGGTTAGGGTATGTTAGGATAGGTTAAGTCAGGTCAATTTAAGTGAGTTTAGGTTCCTCTGTGATCGCCGGGTATTTTCTGCCATGGGAAAACAATGGGTACTTCAAAGTCAAATATCTTAAAAACTAAGCATTTGCGAGCAAAATGGTATTCAAGTAACATGCGTTTAAATGGATCCTGTGATCCATATAATACCTTAAAATTTCGAAATTCTATTTTGGACCTAAAGTAAAAATTGGCGGAAGATGGGTTGCGTTCATAAAGCCACCTGGACCTCGTCCAAATAATGTTATGCTACAACACTTTACTCCTAGAGCCAGAACACAAACACTTCACCCTAGAGAGCTAGTACTACACTCCTACGAGCTCTAGCGAGTTATCACTACCTACACTCCTAAGACCGAAGGGCGCCGATCTCGAAGGTAATGTTAATGGAGTAGGTAGCTTACGCCTCACCGCTGTAGTGTGTTGAAGCTAATAAGTTAGGACTCTGTCACATTGATAATTTTGACCGGTATGTAGGCACCAAGCCTGGGGTGGACCTACAGGGTCCCGAACATCTCTATCCACCGTGTGTGGAAGCGCTGAAGGGCGGTTAGTCAATCACAAAAACTGACATGGCGATTAAATGGCCACAGTTTCAATGATCAATATTTGTTTAACCTTTTATCATTATATTATCGTTATGTTCTCTTATTATATGATCGTTGCAATTTTTATGGTATGCCTGAATAGAAATTAGAAAACATACGTTCGAATATAATTTATATAAACGCTGCTAATATTTCAAATATAGTATACAAACAATTTTCTATTTCGTTCAAATGATTATTCGAATTCTTAGCGATCTAATTTATAGTGCTTCAGTTCCCAATCCGTAAATGTTTACGAGAGGGGGTCTGGTGATTTTACCTAACACGAATTATCAATGTGATGCACATTTTAGGTCGGAGCATATCGTTTTCTTCGAGTTCTAACGCTTTCAACTTTTTATTTTCTCTTCTATAGAAGTGAAGGCGACAGGCGGACAGCCACGATGAAGCCTTCCAACAGTGAAGCCATCGGTTAGGTCGAGAACCAAGGTTATGTAAGGCAAGGTAGGTTCTTCTAGGATCCTGTATTTGTCCTGCTTTGCCTCCCTAACCTAGGTTCTCGGCTTAACCGATGGTTTCATTGTTTGGGTTGTGCCTCTACCACAAACGCTTACGTAACTAAGCACATTCGTTTCCTAAAATGCGGTACGTAAGCTTACCGTACCTTATAGAGGTGATAATTGATTTCAATGAAGTATTCGTTTCGTTTGCTGATTGTAGAAAATATTGGAGGCGCTTGGACTTATTTTTGTACTGATTAATAAACAGATATGTAGCAAGATAGCAGTCGAAATGGTCTGCACAGCGTCAAAACGCGAGGCACGGACGCTCGTCAGTCGGGTGACGGTAAACATTTTTACACCGTTTCACGGCGTCACCGTTCACTTTGAAATAGGAGAAAATAATAAGTTTAAAGCGTTATAACTAGGAAAAAATGTCATGCACAGACTTAAAATGTGTATAAGATTGATAATTGGTGCAAGAAAAACTATTTAATGTACTGAAAAATTGAAAAATCACCCGAGCCCTTCTCGTAATCCTAATGTACCTGGATCTAGAGTACATTACCTTCAGCAAGACTTAGCATAGACAGAGAGCTGTCACCATGGAGTATGAGGAATCGGACGAGCAATGAAGAGGTCGGTAGCAGGAGCACAGGGGCGTGTTGCAATCAAGCCTTCGGTGTCACTTGTGCTACACCGGCCGCCAGTGCGACACAGGTTGGGTAACGCTGGGTGACACCGACGACAACCCTCCTAACTGTTGGGGTTATGAGCTGGGTAACACTGTCTTTGTTAACAAACATTGACTATTAAGCTCGAATATCAGTATTACAAAATGTATGACTGCCATATAATGCTGAATTGTAGCATGCGAAGCACTTTTATGTAGTTTTCTTCACTTTATATCGTAGAACACAGCCAAAATAAGACTCTGCCAGAGATGTATGCGTTTAAGCTTGTTGAAAGTTCCACAATACTTTGCTGGGGCACTGAGATCGCACGTCGCATTCACTGCTACACGGGTAACACTGTGAGGGTAACACCAGCGTTTTATTGAAACACGTCCCAGAGTAGAGCAAACCACGGTAGGCAAACATTGCCGTGGTTCCACTTTGAAAGCTGTGATGCTAATCCCAGTAGATTAGATAGTCGGAACTACACGAACCAATAGGCTCATTCCCAAAGAGACACCGGAACTTACGCCCCGGCCCTCTATGAGCTATTGCCATTATGTTAGTAGGATATAGAGGACTGGAAAAAAGAGAGTAAAAAAAGGGAAAGAATCCCTGCCAGAGAGACGATCATAAATGCACGCAAGCACGATCAAGAGCCGCTGATATGCGGAGCTTGGAGATGTCGAACTGTGTAGTTGGAGCGGGAGAGAGAAGAAAACGGATTAAGGTGGCCTCGGAAGCTTTGGCCGTTAAGAGTTTGCGACTCCTGGAGGAGGAGTTCTTAGCTGTGGAGGATGCCTCTCCCAATGTATGTAAAGACGATTTTTAAACGCGTTGACTGTCTCCGCACTAACAACATCGGAAGGGAGTCTATTCAAAATGCTGACTATGAAATACGGAAAGAACTGCTGACTTAAGGTCGTTCTTCGAGCTTTATGCTTGAGTTTTTGACCGTTGTTTCGCAAGCGATCGTTGAGATCTCCTTCAAAGACACCCGTTGTAGGTACGTCGTTGAAGCCATTCAAATACACGAATGTTTCTATTAGTTGCCCCCTGAGTCGTCTTTGCTCGAGAGAGATCAGACCCAGTTCCTTTAGGCGACATTCATACGGCCTGTTTCGCAGCTGAGGTATCAATTTCGTTGCTCTGCGTTGGACTCTTTCCATGTTATCGATATCTTTACACAGATGTGGCGACCAGAATTGAACAGCAAATTCTAAGTGTGGCCGCACTAACGCTTTGT
>LQNS02278171.1:9899553-9920298 GCA_001587735.2 Parhyale hawaiensis
GAGGTATCAGTTTCGTCGCTCTGCGTTGGACTCTTTCCATCTTATCGATATCTTTACAGAGATGAGGCGACCAGAATTGAACAGCAAACTCTAAGTGTGGCCTCACTAATGCCTTGTACAAGGGAAGAAGCAGTGCGACATGCAGAACAATAATTGCAACAGGAAGATGGTAAACGAAACATAGCAGCAGAAAAGTGCGCTGAATCAATCGTAATCAATATAACAGAGTATTTTGATTCAGAATGCAGCGATTAATTACAGTCAGAGAATAGAGGAATAGACATACTGAGGAAACCTCTTCAAAAAACGAGCCAAGACTTTTACTTCAAGGTTGAGAGAAAATAAGTTAAACCTTCATATGTTATTCAATGCACGCGTATGCACACATTTATAAACTCCTCTATAAATAGACGTGGGTATCAACGTATATTTCAATAAATTCATATATATATGTTCATCTGATAATTGATTAAATACGCATTAATATGTGTGCAAGGTATCCATCGTATCTTCTATCACTCTTATCTATGTTCCTAATAAAACCTATACCGGTAGAATAAATGTTACATCCATTTTCTAACTTCTGCTGTCATTGCTATTTCAAAATTTTCAGTATAGTCCACCTGAAATAATGTTGGTTTTCTAATCTTTTGATTGAAAACACGCATGCTGGATAATTGGTGGCAGTTGCGGCACCGTTGCTGTCACGCCCACAGCGTAAAGCGAGTTTAAGCGACCGTTCATTGGCTGTAGTAGTGAGCTGTAACTTACAATCATAAGGCAGATAGACGACAACCTTGTATCGGGGTTGTAAAATACGACATTGTAAGTTTTACAATATAGTAACGTTAGTAATTCTGGGCCCAGGACCGGAAGTAAAGAAAAAAACATATTCATCTGGCCATTCTTTACCTCTATGGCTATCCGGCAAAAGATCGCAGAGGTGGCAGTAACTGCCAAGTTGTGACAACAAGAGCATACACTATTGCTTTCGGCAGGCTCTTCTGCATTAATAGCGGCTTGTTTACTCGGTGCTTGCATGCACGCACTTGAGCTGATAGCGAGCATCCTATTTACGGCAAAACATTGGCTGATATAATGTCGCCTGGGCAGTATCGGGTTGCTGCTGTCGGTAATGCGTTTGTGACCTCCAGACCATGTTTCTGTGTGACTCCATAGAGTCTTGTTTCTACTCGAGGTAAAATGCACATAAAATGAGCTCATTGAAGATTAATGATGGTAATAAAAGCAATATGAAAAACATAAAAACAGAGTTCTCCAATCTTATCAGATGACGCTTTTACATGTGTGGCACAGAGAGTCAGCAAAAGACACTGAAGTCACAAAGTACTTGGTATAGAGATCTACGTACATATTATTATTTTTAATTTCAGAGGATGATGCTGGGGTATCAGCGTCCAATACCAACTGACAATCATAGACTTAGTCTTGCTCGAGCTTCCACGGATAGGTAATGCAACCCAAATGAAGATCATCCAACACCAGGAGGCCCAATTATAAGACGCTGCTAAGAAAAATCCGGCGATGAACCATTCACAGCTGACTTAGAGGCTCACAGATATACACGACCGAACACGCATCCCGATTCCCACCAGCGCAATCCAGGTCAAAACAGACCAGGGTACAAAACGCCAACTCAGCTGCTAAGATCGCCACCCAATAGTTTCCAATGTGAAGAGTTGAACATGAGCCGCAGCTTGTGTGTTTCTTCCAAAGATCTTGACTGCAGGAAAAGAAGACTGCAACTAATGTCTCTCGTTGTTGTACACCTTATAAAACATTCACAGAGAACCAACCCTCCGCCTATGGGACAGATTAAACTGATCACCCTCAGCACGCAGCCTACTGGCTGACCTAACCAGTTGGTCCAGCAGACTCAAGTGACTGGCGGTAGCACGGTCCGGTGAGTACTATTCCAGCAAAGGCAAAGCAGGAATTCATAAAACATCTACGGACTACTTAATGTTCCTGACACCGAACACTTCACTCGTATTACGCAGAAGACCAATCTTTCTCGAAGCACGTGACACGAGACTTCTAATATGTGCTCCAAGCGTAGCCTTCTCGTAAATGAGGACACCAAGAATCTCTAGAGCTAGAACTCTGAGCCACATTGTCATCCAGGAAGCAAAGAATGCAACGGGAGGACTCAATAGGACTAAAATGAAACTTAGCCGTGACCGCACGTAGCAAATTTACATCACATGGCTAGAAGTCGAAGTATTTGAATGTTGGACTTCAGGGCTTCGTATGTTGTCTTCTTGAACATATCACCGTATTTTTTTCATCCTATCTCCCGCTCATGACTGGCCAGCTACTTGAGCTGCAAAATATCGTAAAATGTTGTCGTTACGTACAGAAAGTTCGAGCAATAGGCTAACTGTTACTGTAGTTTCCCTCGCGTACAGAATTGACTATATTGGTGCTTATAGTTGTTTTCAAAGAATAAATATGTTCTTTGAAGAGCACTGTGAAATTAATCTGAAGTGTAAATAAGGTTTCAATCAAGAAAAGAAGTGAAATCAGGTCGCCGAAAGGGAACAAATTCGGCGCTAGTGCTGTGAAAGTTTCCACCAGCATGCACTGCAATTTTCTATAGATAATTGTTAAATTAGTATGCATCATCTTAACTTATTTATAGGCTAAACATAAATTTCGCAATTTAAGACGAATTTTCTGGCTAAATAAGTTAAAATACTATTAGGCTGCTCAGCCATAGATTCGTCGATGATGACGTCACTTTTTGGTGCTAATTTCTCGTGAGTCCTCCCGTTACGCTCTTTGCTTGCTGGTGTCATCTATTTTCAGAGGAGGATGCTGGAGTAGAAGAGTCCGAGACCGACTAACAATCATAGACTTAGCCTTGCCCGCATTCTGATTCATACTCCAAGCAGAGGACCGCAAACTAATGCGCGGTGAATCGCCATACAGCGCTTAGTTTTCATACTCGCCCCAGCGGCAGCCTGGAGTGCTGGGCACATGACACTGAACGTTGCAGGTTCGAATTCCAACCCAGGCAGGCAAGCTCTTGCGGCGCTTGACGTGCTGAGTCAGTATTAAAACTTAAATATCTGAGCCATACCTCCCACTTAAGCCAGTTGGTTTATGTCTGCAACATGAACCAATGCGTACGGGTTTCTCAGTAAAGGTGAGGTTAAGTTGAACCCTTTAGCTTTTATCTGCAGTGATATTAGTGTGTGGCTCTATTCGAGTGTCGCAGTAGCTGTTCGGGGCTCAGTGCCTCTCGGACTTCAGTCATGCAGACTGTGATATGATGCAGGCTGTTAGTTTCCTTTAGAAATCTAGTTTAATGTCAGTCTTGTTGGGAGCTCAGTTGGTAGCTATGGTCCTGGATGTGATAAACATCTTCCTCTGGCGACGATTGAATGATTGAGGCGAGCGGTGAAGTAAGATGGGGCGGCTGCAGATGTATTTAGTCCTCTGGGGCCAGTTGGCCTATATCTGCTGCACGAACCAGTGGGTGTGAGTTTCCCAGGAGAGGGTACAGTGAAAGTTAACTTTAGCTTTACTTTAGAGAAGACGACGGATTGTCGTACGTTTCAATTAATTAAATACCAAATGAATAAAAAATAAAGGACACGAAGGTGTTCGTATGTATCCACGAAGATGCTACGTGCGCCAGGAGCCGATCTGGCAGTCGTAACTCGGGGTACCAAACTGGAAAAGTATGGGAACTTTAAGGACTCGTTCGATAGACTCGTCAATGTCGATATGAGCCACGCCCACTTAACTTAACGGTCCGGAATTGCAGACGGGAGCGTTGGCTTCGACACTTTGAACTTTGCTGCAGCTACGAAGGCATGTTTACAGGTTAGTCTTTTCAACGTGTGCACTCATCCACTCTTCCGAATGCATTGCAGCGTCGTTTCCAACACAATTTTTTGGAAGAAAAAAAAAAGTTGTAAAAATGTTAGCCTTCAAATCAGTTTCCCCTGCAAGCGTCACTATAGGCAAGTTACAGATATTTCTTCAAATTTAAAGAGTATTGAAAATTCCGAAAACCGTGCAATTTTCTGCTGTTTCTACGGCGCAGCAGCTGAATGAACCCGTTGAAAAGAACAACGTGTAGATCGGCCATTTGACAGAACCCGATTACGTTTTGCTTACTGAAATTTACCGTTTAAACCGGAAAACTTAGTTCTTGGGAGTCTCACAGGATACATTGTAGAGTCAACGCCTTAATTATGAATCAACAAGTCGAAATCAGGGCACCTGTCCTAAGATTTAGTCAAGTCAAGCCTCACAGGCTTAAGTTCGCTGCCCAGCGCGCAATGAACCCATCGCTGTACTACTTGACTCCTTATCGGGCTTCTGAAAAACTCTCTCGTAGGAATAGCATTATAGCAGTGACTGCTTGCAGTCACTTGCCCGGTAAAGGTTGAGGTGTGTTCGATTGGTCGTGAAAATAAAGCTTTTGGAATCTTGTTTAAAACATGCTGGATGGTGTTGTGCCTTGTGATCTGGCGCATCGTCGCAGAGTTGGCGGGGTCTGCTTTTTGTATAAAATATATAATTGTCCTAGTCTTCCACTGTCTGATTTACTTCCGGAGCCATTTGTTCGGGTGAGGTATACTCGACGTACTGGTGTACTTCATGAGTTTGCCTTGGAACCGTTACGATGCAATACGGGCCAGTATTTTCATTTGTTTTTTCCATCGTGTGTGGATGTTTGTAATGGTCTTGATGGCTCTGTCTTTGCAAGTGCGGGTAGTGGCAGCTTTAAATGATCTGCACACAGAGCTATTCTGCGATCTTGGATCTTCTCCTTTTTTTCTTTCTACACTCTCTGGGCTGGTTCCGTAGGGGTATGTCAACCTCATGGAGTTTCTCCGTTCCCACGTCGCCTGTCTGGTGTGATTCAATAATAATGAGACATGTGCTCTAGCTTCGACCAAATGAATTGAGTTTTAGTATATCAATTATCCGTGAGACTTAAAAACTCAATATGGCTCGGTAATATGGAATTTCCAGCAGGCTCAACATAATCGGGGTTGACAGGGGCGAAGCCAACGCTTATATCTCTAGTCCAGAGAAGTCAAGCTTTGAGGTTTTAATTTCGCCATTCAACAGAACGTTTCCTTAATTTTGCCTTTCCGTTAGGAAAAACACTGCTAGACACATACCACGAAAACGACAGGAATGGTTGTACAGTTAAAGAGTCAGTAAGCGCCGAGACTGTTTTTCATCCATGTACAAAATTGTACATTGTCGATATTCTCGATCTTCTGTCCCAGAATATTTGAAGTGCTAATTCGACGAGTACAGTACCCAGTAAATATCTCGAAGAAGTTGGTGCGATTATTAGGAAGATTACCGTACTAGTGTGACTATAGCCTTGCACTTACCTAGCTTCGCATACACGAATAAAGAGATACATTAATTGCCGACCTTCCTCGATATCGGTGCGCAACATTACATAAGTGGTTCCAGTCGTAGAATCTGCAATGATCTTGTAATGAACTTGGCACCAATGTGTACACTGAGTGCCATCAGGTCCGCTATATTACTCTGACTAAGAAGCTTTGTATAAATGAGATCATTTAGAGAGCTATCTCAGGTCATTCCCAGGACCATCACAACGCTCCATTAGCTGGTCAGTTAGCGCACCAAAATAAAAGAACTTCCACCAAAAGAAACAGAAACAGCGAAAAACGTTGATGACTCGGAAGAAGACTGTCTTCTGATTGTTTTTTTCCGCGCATTTATTGCCATTAGATGAGGTATTTGTGCAAATTTATCTCGGAAAATTAATGCATTCCTAATTAATTAGATGTGTTTTACGTTTCTTTTAGTCGTGGGCTACTGTTATGTCAAGGCAAAGTATTCATTTAATGGGTAAAATAAAAATAGGAAACCACACAGCTGCTTCTTTCCTATGCTCATCGTAATTTATAGGCAGCGATGCCTATTGAACTACGTAAACGTTTATTGTGCAGTAAGAATTAGAAAGCTTTCTTGGTTGTGATGTAACTATATTGTACCTAAGTAGTTTTTTTCTGTATAGATGCTATGTATTTAAAGATATTATACCTGCATTTTTTATATAGCCCTTGCTCTTTTATGTACATTTGCTACTATTAATGTAAAAACACCTGGGAAGTGGAAGGCTAATAACATCTACAACAAACTACAAATGAAGCAGCTCGGTCGATGCCATCGCTTACATCCTTGTGCATTTCCCGATGAAATATTCAGTGCACTTCTTAAGTCGAACACTAATAAAACAGATATGCAATAATCAACACACACTGTCAGGCAACTCAATGAATGTGATAGCCTGCACCAACAGCCAAAAATGAATTTTCAAATAACTCAATTTCTGCCACCATCCACTCAGCCACAACGAGTGCAGTCCCCATATGCCGTTCCAGCTACATTATGCTACTGTGTACAGTACTACTGTATCAAACGATATTAATTTTTCAAATGTGTCAAATATATCTGTGTGTAAAAACCTATATGGACGAGCTAATTTATCTTTTACATCGTGTGTGGATGTACTAGAAATTGAGAAGGCAAGCCAACTGATACAATGTGTTCAAAATGCAAAAGACGCCAGTATGAAACCATTTGCGAACACATTCAAGCAACGCGATGCCAGCTTCGAAGTCCACGCAAAAATATTGATAAAATTCTTCTTGCAGTTCTTGTCGTCAAACCTTGCTAAACACATGAAGCAACTCAATATCGTGCAGCACTTACATCCGCCAGTTTTCAATTCAGTTCAAAAACATCACGATGCAACAGCCAATACGCACCACCCAGCAACTCAGTTAATCTCTGAATCGACCTCCTTGCAGTTTGCTGATGAACTACTTAGTACAGTTTATTTCGTCAAATTTTACAAAACACAGAAATACAATCATAAAAAATACATCAGTCAACACAATACAAGCATCTAGATACCACGTACAGCACCATTTCATTTGTTGTTTTCATCAAAGATTTCATGCGCACAAAGATGCAAGGATCAACCAGCACCATGCAGCCACTCAATTAATGCCAGCATCTACATCCTCGTAAGTCTGCTGATGAAATGTTCAGTACAGAAAACAATTTGGCGGTTCACTTCATGAGCGCTTTTTAGGCGGCCGAATGGCATTCCGCGGGACAAGTGGGGCTCTGTTCTTCTGTATTCATGAGCTTCGTCGTGATATTACGAAAGTTGTCCCCCAAAATGCTAATGCTCCTCTCTAGCGCTCGCTCAAGCTTGGAATTGATAATAAAAAAGCTCTTAAATATAAATAGGATCCAGAAGAATGTTTCTTAGAGCTTTACAAAAGCCGGCGACTGCAAATATCTGTGCGGAAAATAATCAGCTGCTTTACAATCGACTGGGACGGACGTGTATTGCAGATGTTGTAGGCAAAGTCAGTGAAGGCCGGCAGGCACATTCGGTACTTCTAGGATATATTTACCTCCGCCAAAGAGGTTATTTTTTCGTCGGGTCTGTCTGTACATAGGTTTGCCTGACTGTTTGTCTCTCTGTCTGTCACCTAGATAACTCAAAAAGTTATTGACAGATCTCAACGAAATTTTTAGGGAATGTTAGGCATGTTAGGAGAAACAGATGATAAACTTTTGATGAAGATATGTTCATCCGTTTGTTTGTTTGTCTGCCTCACTTTTTCAATGCCATAACTCAAAAAAGTTATGGACGGATTTTTATGAAATTTACATAAGGTGTTAGACACATCATAAAGAGTAAATGACCAAATTTTTGTGATGATCTGTTTGTTCGTTCATATATTTGTTGCTGTGTTTGATTTTATGTTTGTTAGCGCAATAACTTAAAAATTTTGAGTGAATCTTTATGAAACTCACAGGATTTGTTAGGACATGTAATGTTAAAAGACATTAATTAATAAATTTTGGTACAGATCGATTGATTCGTTTCTATGTTTGAGTTGTGTATATCATAATGTTTGTTATGCAATAACACAAAAACTTTTGAATTTATATTTATGTAATTTACAGGAGTTGTCAATAATGTTAAAAGATATAAACGATTCAATTTTGGTGCAGGTCGGCTGGTTCGTTTGTATGTTTAATTTATTTGTTGTAATGATTGTTAGCAGCATAACTCAAACAGTTATGAAAGGATCTTCAAAAAAATTGCAGAAACTGTTAATACTATTAAAATAAACAAATATCAGATTTTGGAGTTGATACAAAATAAATCACGGTCTTAGAGCCAATTTGAATTTTTCGTTACCGTTGCCTTACTTGGCTTAAGTAAACGCTCTCAGAATGCTCTAGTTAGGAATGTAATCGACTGGGACGGACGTGTAGGTATAGCAGCAGCTGTATGTAAACTCAATGAATTATGGCTGACACGAATAAAGGATACGTTCGATTGGGTTGTCAAGAGTCGATGTCAATAAGCTTGCCTTTGCCGAAAATAAAGACAGGAACTTATATGCCTCAGTCTAAATAGTGATGTGGGTGCTTGAAACAGCCTGATTATGCTGAGCCTGCTGAAATCTAAGTTCTAGGAAGAGACCAAGGCATGTTCGATTGAGCGTCAAACTTAAGCCTTAGAGGCTTGACTTGCTCCAAACTTTACGTAGATGCGCTGGCTTCGACCCGTGCAACTGAATTTCAGGCATCGAACCCCAATCGGTTACCCTTGAGACACCCAGAACCTCAATCTTGCTCCGTTAAGTGGAGTTTCCAGCAGGGTCACGCCATCGCGTTGCTTCTAATGATTGCAACGTGATTCATAGTCTAAAGTGTCGAGTAAGTCAATCCTCTAAGGTTTAAGTTTACCGCTCAATCGAACATGCCATTAGTTCATGCAAGTTTCACAGGTAACTCATTAAGAGTCAGCTACTGAACCTTGAATAAACAAGACGAAGCCAGACCACCTGTCTGCAGATTCGGACAATTCCAGTCAATCCTGACGGATTGAGTCATCAAAGTCGATCTAAGCCACGCCCATTTGCATTGACTTGCCCGGACTGCAGATAGGAACTTTGGTTTCGCGCTTTGAATTGCGTTGCAGATGTTAGAAGAATCCCGATTGTGTTGAGCTGTCGTTTATGGAGTATAGGACTGAGTTCTTGGATGCCACACGGGTAGTCGAAAAAGGGTTGACACCTGAAGTCTGGATCATCGGATCAAAGCCCTGGCACCTGTCTGAAGCTTACGAAGAGTCAAGCCTCGTATACCTTATATCACAGCCTCATCGAACGCGCCCATGCATAGGCGGTAAACAATAAACTGCTTCGTATTTTGATTAACAAGGTAAAACCACTGAAGACCACTGGTAAAGGTAAAGCCACTGAAGGCTTGCAGCTTCCTACCTCTCATGAAAAATAATCTTCCCAAACTATTTGCACTACCTTGCGTTGCAGGCTAGTGAAGGCCTGCATGTACCAACATATTTCCGTAGACAAGCAATCAGATGGTTTACAAAGACTGCTACTGAGCAGCAGTCTACACAACGCCAGTGAAGGTCGGCAGCTATCCATATCTACAGTAATAAAATACCATACTATATATTGATCGTTATTCGTTTAATGCTTTGATTGCTACACTAGCAGTGACTCCAAATGTTACGTTTCTCATTATGAAAAATTTTCTTTGCAGCTGAGCAAAGCGAAGTCAAGAGATTCGATGGTTCATTGATCAGCTAAGAACTGCCTAACTGCATTGCGGCTCTAACACTTTCTGCTCGCTAAACCTACTACATCGACATATATACAATATATTAATTAATGCACTAGAAAATTTCATAGTTCTATCGTTACAGCTATGAATACAGAGGGTGCATCTTTAAACCAATGCATCAACTAGAGACACGTGCTCGATCAAGTGGTGTATAAACTGCAATCCTAAAAATTGTCGAGATATGGAGCCATAAGGTCGGTCTTTGGCCGCATTTCCTGAATGTAAAGTATGGCCGTTCGCTTATTGCAATCTGGAGCAACAGCGCCTCTGCGCGTGATGATCTTCAGTGTGGCTGAACGTCTGTCAAGATCTAAACAATCTGTCCATGCCTTCTTACTATGCAGTCACCGTACAAATAAGCCACACTATAAAAATGCTAAATAGATACGCGCTATTCTTTAGTATGATAAATATAAATAAGCTCTTTGGTCATCATGACACTCTTATCACGTCCACAGCTACTCAAGGAAAGTGATGAAATTTTCTCCATTTTCAAAGTAAATTAGCTTCCTAATGCACAAAATGAAGGTAATGAATGGAACGTCCTCAGTGACTCCAACGCTTAAATTGAATGCGCATAACGACATGAGCTTACCGTTGCAATTGCATTTACATTCATAAGACCTTGCAGAAAATGAAGACAGAAGAAAAAAATAATGCAGGGAAACGAGGCCGTGAAAGTCACGGACTAGATTATTGTTTCTTTACCTCATCGTTTCGTTGCATGAGGAGGAGCTCAGCTAGTTGAATGAATTTACTAAATTATCTACTGTAACTAATCGAGATCGAGAGATGAGAATGGTTCCCTACCGTCATTGCTGCACGAGATGGAACTTTAAAAAGATGGGTGAATGGACTGACTAATTTACCAGAAGTATGAACAGGCGTTGCAGATATGGGTTTCAGTTTCAAGAAGTAAACCATTTAGCGGTAGTAAAATTAATTTACAAACTTATGCTAGGGCACAATCTTTCAATTATTATCAGACAACAAAACAATGTCACATCACACTTTAATTAATATGATTGACGTATCTAACTTTAATTCAACGGCAGCAACGAGAGCAGATGCACAGAACAGAATACTTCTTCCGTTGATGCTGGTTCTAAAAAAATATCTGGTTTAATTTTTACTGACAGCGCAATGCAGGGCGGTTATTACAGACTTACCTTATGGATACTTTGTGTTTCTTTTAAGCTCTAAATATGCATTTCCGCTTGGTTCTGATTTTATAGAGGGACTCTCCTTAATTGAACACTCACGAACTGTTCTTAATAGAATCACTGCCCAATAGAAATGTATTTTGAAATCATTGCAGAAGAAACTGGGTGGTTCCTGAAATTACGTGCTGATATGAAATATCTGATGCCATGAGAATAAAATTGTCGAGAGAAGAGCCCCGCTTTCCAACATAATCGCTGCTTGATGAGAAACTGAATTTATTATTTTATTTATGTTATGATTATGAAAAATCGCTTTAGAGAAGCGACATGGCTTTTCAAACCTATATTTTACACTTGTGATGGAATAATTCCTACTTTACCTATATCACAAAATATCCGGAGATGAACTACGTTTAAAACAAAAGATGTTCCACAGGCAATTGGATAAATTTGTTTGTTAAAATATACTGAACCGGAATGTCATTGGGTCAATTTTTCCTCTCAGTGCTGCTTGAAGAGAAACCATTGCTGAGGTTATTCTGTGCTTTCGAATGTAAGATAACATAAGTATAATCATTTGTGGGCTTCGGTAGAAGAATCTTTGGGATATATTTTGTTTATCATACTTCCCAATTTTATGTTCACAAATTATCAACGCTGTAATCCATTATTTTCTTTAGATAGACAAATCTGTGATACTAACCCTTCAAATATTGTTCTTTCATGCCGTATCAAAACAGAACCCAAGCAAAAAACAAACAAAATAACTCTCGTGTTTCTTGTGCTCACTTTAGCTGACAAAGGACACAATTGAAGTGTTATCGCGAAGTTCAATATCTGCCATCAGTTGTGTGCCAACACCGCGGGCAGCAGCGTTCATTTCACAAAGTTCCATTCTGCTTAGCAGGAGCGCCTTAGAATGTTTGTCAGGCGTCTTCTATTTTGGTGCGTCTAAGGGCTGTTCCCGATAGGGATGCTAACCGTGAAGGCTAACAAAGACTTCTCCAATACCAGATGGAGCGATATGTTGCGGCTTGTGTATAAAGCTTTCCGTCATAAGTGTCAGTTGGACGTACTGTTGCGCCAGTCGTGGGTCGAGCTCTAAAGGTTTCTGTTATGACTTGAGTGTACTGTTCTAATACTCTTGAGTTAACTGTAGGTATGTGTAAAAGCCTCAAGTGGCTCATTACCAGGCTGAAGTTTTCAAACAGAGATCTTTACTAATACTGTAAGTTTTACCTTGAAAATTCAATAACGAGACAGGGAAACCATTCATCTGATAAGTTAATTGAAAAAACTGAGTTCTGCGAAGATTTTTAGTAATAAATAGAATTATATCCACGAAACATGCGGCCCCTATCAGTGTACTGTCCAGCGCCGCATGAGTTTCCCGCATTTTATGACTAATATATCTTCACTAAAGGTAGGAGCTATTGCTGTTGACTCATAGTGATACAGTGAATATTCTAGAAGATACGATGTGGTGAAACAACAACAAATAAGTAAAAGCCCGGTATGAAATAAGTTCAGTATTGTGCGTTAATCAATAAGCATTAACTTTAGAACCCTCTAATAACCCACTGTAATTTGTTTTATTCAGTATTCGCCTACGAGGTTTTCGTTGTCCCTTTCTTAAATAATCAGATAGCTTTATTTCATTCAAGAATAACTATTTTAAATTCTCCTTGGTACAAAGCACAAATCAAACATCGTGAATTGAAGAGATATGTACATTTTCCCAGGATAACTCAAGGAGTTTTAGCATGTGCCTAAAGCAAAATATTTTTCAGATGTTCCAGCTCTCAAATTCCCTTTGAGAACGAGAGCAGCGAAGGGGCTGTGAGAAAAGTGTTGACCCTGACACGACTACCAATACACTCGATGATGCTCGACATGGAAGAATGCCTCAAAACGAGGCTTGTGATCGAAGAACCTGACGAGAGCGCTAGACGCAAGGATGATGCAATCGTCAAGCCCAGTGAAAAATTCGCCTCTCCTCTAACAAAGCAACATTCTCCACTAGCACAGCATGTTCTTCACGGCAACATGATGAAAAATCTCCATGACGTAGGCATTGCATCACAAAAGTTGCAGATGACGGATGGGTTCGAAAAGATGATATTTTCGACTGTCATAAAAGAATTTGACGCTTCAGGTGGAGAACTGACGCCCAAATCATCCTCAGTGGTGATTGGTTCAAACCACGACGAGCTCGACGCAAAGTCTTCTCGGAACATTGCGTTATCTTTAGCTAGTGATAAAGAATGCAAAACCACAAGGGCATGTGCGCAACATTCGGAAACGTGTAACATTCCCGCACGTGGCACCTCCTATTTACAAAACCGTCGCTTAATTCCCGATACGAAACACACAGAAGCTGAACAGCCTCACGAAGAAATCGATGGCAAGAAGGCCCGAGGTAAATACAGTACAGAAGCCATTCAGATTAAATTCCGAAATGAAATTTCCGTAAAGGCTAAGTGCGGCAGGGAGGCGAATGGATGTGGGGCGCTTCAGAGAGACATCGGCAGTCCAATTGAAAGTCTGTCTCTTGGGACGAGGCCACTGCAAAGGGTCGGATTTCCTCAGGGTAAAACTTGGTGGATCACCAGGTCTTCGTCGAGTGTGCTGCTGCTCCAGAGTGTTTTTATCATTCTCTTCACGCTCTATTTCGAGTGAGTGGCATGAGAAAGTTCTCGTGCATAGTTTTATTTTTTTTTGTGAATCGTTGAAGGAATGATATTCATTGGCTTCAAGCTCTAATGCGAGTGAGTGGCATAATCAAGTGCAGTATGTGTCCCATGAATAGTTTTATAATTGTTTGAATTAAGTAGCTTTGAAGGAAATATTGCTGTTTCCTTTATTTATAATGAGTGGTATCAGTTACTGAAACAATGAGTTGTAGTATTTTTTCTGAGTAATACTGAAGAAATTACTATAGTTCTCCCAACCATTATAGCTAATGAATACTTTGAAAAAGCACTAGTAGATTAGATTAGATAGGTGGCAGTAGACGAACCAAGAAGCCCATTCCCAAAGAGACCCCGGAACTTACGCCCCGGCCCTCTATGAGCTATTGCCATTATGTTAGTACTATCTAGGAGACTGAGGAAATGAGAGGAGAAAAAATGGCTGATGAAAGAGAAAAAAGAAAGAAAGAAAGAAGTAGTCATGCCGATGCTCTGTACGTTTAACTGAAGTAAATGTACAATGGAAAGATTGGCGCGTATTTCTCTCAAGTGAGTGTTATATTAAAATATATGAAGCGCTTAATGATTTCCCACTCCTCAACTTAATCGCTTACAACTGCGAGTATATTTGCATTTCATATAGATCGAGGCTTAAGCTAAATATGCAAGTCCAGATTATTTCACAGCAACTGTAAATTTCTTTAAAGAGTAAAGTGCTCCCCTGCACTGTTTATAGATCAATAAAGGATGATTGCAGTTTTTTGTCCAAACTGAATTTAGTTTCATGCTAATGATACTGAGGATACCGCATGCAGCTTGAAATAATTCTATTGTTCAAGGAGATCAGTTGAATCTGGATTGCGAATATGCCTATGAGTTCGATCACGTTTTCACTAGTTATCTCTACTATCTTCACAAACAAAGCAATTTTTTCGGGGAGGAGATGAGACGACTTGATTGTTTTCGGTACAATATGCGGGGGGGGGGGAGAACTGAGAACTCGTTGCACTTGCCACAAAGCGGTAGAAGTACAGATAAAACTAAAAGCCGAACGCTTGCAGCCTTCGTTATTTCTTTTAACCCTAGTGATTGAGGTGCAGGAGGCCGCAGACTCTAGCAATTTTGATACGTCCGTGTGACTTCTAGCTAATTATCTATGTGTCGCTCTTCGCCGGCCTCCTCAGGTAATTAGCGCGGTAAGATAATGCACTTCTTTTGGGCTAGTTTCCTAAGTAATTATTTAGCACCTGAAACAGTCGATATTCACAACTTAGTTACAAGTAGTTACAGACTCACATGTCTGTTAATGTATCAATTTTTAAAACTTACTGATTATTGATGGCTTACTTCCAAGATTCTTATAGACACTAAGCGTTTTCTTTAGCGAATTCACCACAGACAAAAACATATGGTTTATGAAAATGTTATAATATGTAAGTAAATTCACAGAAACTTAGCTGCTTACAGGACTTACTGCATTATTTTTGTGGTTACGGGTCACAATTGCAATGTATGCTTTTTTCTATACAGCTATTCTGAGCAACTGGATGGGAAAGACCCCAACAACAACGTCCACCCGTTACTCAAAGGAAGAAACTTTGAATCACTGCCTCTGCGGTACAAAACTCATGCCAAAGGTGATTTTTTAATGTACTTATGCCCGCTTGTATTATTTATAAAGTGAAAATTCATAAACGAGGCATTACAGTATTATATAGGTTGTCGCTACGCGTACTTAATATTAAAGAAAAAAGTGACAAGAAATAGATAGAGCACATGGGTTATCAACCTGTGTATATTTATCCCGAATTTAGAATTAGACTGAGAGATATCAGTGAATCTTTAGAGTTAACACCAAAGAATATATCAGCCTTTGCTGTGTGTGAAACGTGATGTTCATATACTGTATACATATATACTACAAAATTGAAATTTAGTAATTTTTTATGTGATTTCTGGAGCTTTCCAATGCTGTCATGATACTGTAGTGGCCACGGTGGGAGGCACACAGTCGATCCCTGAGAGGTACATTCTGGCGGATCCTTTTCCTGTCAGAATATAACAATAGACATCACTCACCCAGGGCCTGACTCAGGTGCCTTTTTCGCAGATGATGCATCGGGCCCCAGTTCCTGCTGAGAAGCTTAGTGTGTAGAATTAGGTAGGTTCACTATACTTCCCTTCTTTCCCGTCAGGTGGGCTGCCGAATGGTAGTAAGCGACCCATCCCGTATGACTCCTATCTGCTTCCGTGTGGGGGGGAGGGGGAAGCGCGGAAGGGACTCCTTACACGGGTGTTTCCTTTTTCTGTCTTCTCTTTTATTTATCTATTTATTTTTGTTTGGTTGCTTCTTAAAGATACTTTGCCCATATATTACCCCAATAATAGCGCACTCGGCCGACTCGCACTTTCCGGCAAGACCGCCGAAATAAAACATTCACAAACTGATACGACGCAGTAAATAGAGTCTTACTGCTTGGATCACGTCATATTACGTGGGGGCAATGGAAAATCAGGAATATAATAATAATTTTTTATACTATTTTTTTGCGGCCATCTCCATCCAGGAACCCTCCAGAAGAGCGCTCTACTTTCAACAGCGCCCATCATTCGCAAAGTGCTCTGAGCCTTAGGTCGCGGGATGTGACCTGGCGCCGGACTGTAGACCTGAACATCGCTCAACCGATCCAATTTGGGTCGTGAAATCCCCTCGACAATAATAATATTAATAATGATACATGAAAAAAAGAGAGTCGATGTTCACAGTTTACTTTGATGAAGGCAAAAAGGGATCTCCTTCAACAGTTTGGAAGAGAATCTTTATATATTTTATATATATATATATATCTTGTTACTTAACGGCGAATTCTAACGTGATGAACGATGTTTCTGTCTTTTAGTAGCTTAGAACATTATTTGGATATGACGTATGTTTTCAAGGCGTTTTCACTCCAAGCTTGGCGGTAGGAAGCAAGTTGTTTTCACGTTTTATGAGAAGTTAATACAGTATTCGAAATACGATTGGTTTCATCCCATATGGTCCTTAGTTAATTATTCCTGGTGCTGTTGGATTCCGTACTACACTGTAGGATTCTACATGAAACCTTTTTTCGATTGCTCACAAACAGATTATTATCTTTCTCTGAAGTCCAAATGGTAAAACAGTTTCTTGGGCAGCCTGCAATTCTGCTTGGGTTGTAGTGACTTGCGTACATGCCGCCAGTGACCTCTCTATCCTATTTCTCACCGTTTTTTCCTTTAATTACTATTCCACTTTAACGTTCAGTTTAGCTTTCGACTTCTTTTGAGCTTCTTGTTCAGTTTCTTCGCCATTGCCTCTTTCAGTAAGACAATTAGCTTCTTTCTTTACTTTTTCAAAAGAAACTTTCTTTCTCAATTTCTTCTTCTTTTTACTTCAGTAGTGCTCGATGATGTAAGATCTCATTGCCCTTTGGTCTTAGGTACTAAGAGCTCTTTTCAAATGCCCACAGTTCTTGGATACCTGCCACCGCTCCTGCTCTTCAGTTTCTTATTACGAGCACGAGCTTCTGGCTGGAGCTCGTTATGGTGCGCCGCTCTTTGGCTCTTGAGTGTCCAGTGGACACTTCTATGTAGGGCTCTTCTGAGGGCTCCGGAAGTCGGAGGCGTAGCTATCGATGCTGTGACGTAAGTTTTTTTTTTCTCTACATCAAAGTTAAACATGTCCTTGAATTCTTCTGTCATTTACAAGTGGTGGTCGAGCTGTCGATGATGTGACGTATGTTGTCGTCGTTTTCTGTACATGAATGTTAAGCATGTAGTTGAGCTCTTTGACCATTTACAAGTGGTGGCTAAGGTATCGATAGTGTGACGTAAGTTCTTGCATTTGCAGCATCGAAAAATAACTGTTGTACCAAACCAGAACGCCTTCATGTGGACTTGCCGGAAATGTATACTTTGCCGTCTTCGTGCTGGATGACGTGCTGGTTTTTCAGGCAGTACACGACAAAGCGCGTTGGTTTTGGGACTACACTGTTCTCATTGTACGTGATAGTTAAGCACGCAATAGGGTTCTTCTTCTGTCTGCAATTAGAGACGTAGACTTTGACACTGAGAGAGAAACTTTACAAACTTCAGGCAGCAATGTACAGTAGCATATATAGATTTATGTTACTGATTACAATCCATTTTACATAGCCATAAGCTGCACAAGATAGTGAGGTTTTTGACTGAAATTGCCTTATTATATCCAAGATTTCGCACCCACTGGTAGATCATCTCGCACCCCAGCTAGCGCGAATTACACATGATTCGGAACCTCTGCCCTATGTATTCTTTCTAACGGCTGCCATTTGCACAATAACGGCTCGATTCTTTCATCTCAGTGTCAATTTCTTTGTTTTTGCATTATTTCGGTGAATGTTAAGGTTTCATTAGTCTATCTCGTCTCAAATTTCTTGTAGAAACGTTATCTTCAGTCCTGCTCAATATAGCATCTCCCTCCCCTCTGCTGTGGTTCCCAACCTTTGCTCAGCTTGGCACGCCTAGGAAGCTTTTAACATGTCGCTCCCCATAAAAAAAAAATACCTCATCTGATAACCGATAAAGAATTAAGCTTACACCTTATTTGCATACAAATTCATTGTATCCAAATTTATTTTATCCGAAGTTTCGCATCCCTTGGAATGTCATCTCGCATACGGGCACCCCCGGTTGGGAACCGCTGCTCTAGCTGTAACCGACGCCGTTAAGCCATTCCACTAGTGCCACTAGCCATGCCACTAGTGCCGGTTGTGAATTATACAAATCCTTCGAGGACTCCGAACCCTACGCACTTAGCCACCACGGAGTTACCTCTTGTTTTCAAGCAATCGATTGTGAGTCAAATCACTACGAAATTTTGCCAAACGTACGATTCTTCATTCAGCTCCAATAGCCTGTATCTTACTTCACCCCATAAAATGTTCACACTAACTTTGAATTGTGCGAAGCAATGGAAATTTTTAAGTATAATTGCCTGACTTTTCCTATCGCCCCAATAATAAGATACCTCACTACCATGACCACATTTTCGAGAATGTTCGTAATCCTCGTCGTCGTAAAGTTCGTATCGTCGCAGACTTTATGGGATCAACAACTTTTGCCATAATTTAAAGGTTGTTGGAGGCGACACTCCACAGCATGGCAGCGCTCGTCGTGCTGGCCGGCACTTTAAATCAAGCGAGTGACTTGCAGCAAGTTTTTCTCGTGATGTTGGTCGTACCTTTGGAGACCGTGGCAGACTTCATCGTCGCTGATGTCCTCAAGGTGAGTGTCATAATATTTTTAGTGTGAAAGTTTCAATCCGAGCATTTTCACACTCATGCCCCATCCTGAACGTACTTGCCGTGAGTATCATACATAGATTGATTTGTCTTATTTTTATATTGAACATGGTCGCGTAATTTTTTTTATCACGGATATGTTCATGGTACTTTTCATATTAATTTTCCAGGATATTTTCATGCTACATCATGCTACATTGAAGTACGTTAATACGAATATACTCGTGGCCCGTATCTTGTTTTTTTTTTATTGCACTGCTCTTGTCTACAAGAAAATAACATATCTAAGTTGTGCTTACATTGAATTCTCTTTTCTGAATTATTTCCCACTGAGGTTTTAAAGTGACTGTTCTTGCTGTTGTTGCAAAATTTCCAAGAGTATATAGATATTATCACTGAGATTTTGAACAAGTGAATAATTATAAGAGATGATGCATATTCTCGTGGTATGAGTCCCAAAACAATTGTTCCACAACAGTTGTCCCTATGGCAGAAACTTAATATGATTTTCTTACCCTGAATATAGTGTTTCGGCAAGAATTTTGAGACTTGACTAATTTCATAAAAAAAGTTTTAGTTACACTTCCTGAATGAAGAGATGATAATCCAATAACTTTAATTGTTTCACTTTTGTACTCAGCAACCATTCTTACTCTCTCAGGAAAGAAATCGGTAAATTGAAATGTTTAGATTTCTGCGCATCCCGCAGTAATTTTTTTTTTTTCATCTCCATCGCGAGCTTGGAGACTGAGTTTGTATTCCTACCAGAAAGTTCCTTTTTCCTTTGGCTCTAGAAATTTTTTTGCTAAATGCAAATCCTTATATAAAATTATATAGAATAGATGGGCTCAATAAAACCTTCGACTCGTGTATCTATTTTGAAGAAACTGTTTCCAGTTTCAAGGGAAAATACAATACACAGGCCTTGAAAATCATATTGCGGCATCTACGAGTTTTGTCTCTAGCGAAGTGCTAATTCCTACAACGGATATTTAGAACAGAAAATTAGTAAGAATCCTGCATATGATCGATCGATTGAAACATTGAACTTAAAGTTAGCAGGCACAAACTCATAATTAGTTAACGACTATGAAAATTTAATAGAGCACTAAAATGAATCTGACATTTGTTTAAAAGTCGCTTAATTAAGCTAGTGGAGCTACCATGCCTGATGATTTCATCATTTACTTTAAAAGTTTAGTTTTTACGTTAATTGCTCATTGTCAGTTAACTTTTTACAAATGCGCAACTGAAAAGTTTTAAGTTTTTTTTTAGTTTAGAGTTTCATTGCTCTGCTGGGAAATTAGCGTCGCTTGCATTGCAGTACCTAATGAGTAAAAAGCGAATTTCTTACTGTAGTTTTTATTCCTCAAGTTTAAATAACTGTAACCTCCAGGCGAGAATTCGCGAGGTTTAAGTGAGAATTTTCATTTGTGAAACTAATAATTTTGACACATTGGGCTGAGGTTGAGCTCTTTAACTCATTTGGGCTCGATGGAGATGATAAAATTTAAGAAAAATATTTACCCTCTAATTGACTCCTATATGAATCACTAGAATGAGCACAAGGAGCCTCATGATTATGATTTTTCAAGTGAACAGATAGATTATTGAATTCAATATGGAACATTCTTTTGAACAGGTCCATCGGAGCAAGCTTTCTTACTAAAAGCTACAACTGATTTCAATGTTCATCTTCACTTTTTGATAGCATAAGTCATAGCACGTTGTTAAAGGTTCAGCACACGGTATAGCTATAGCACTATGTTGCCGCATGCGCTGCTGCTATGAGGAGGAAGCATGGCACGGTGAAAAAATCTGTTTCAGTTTATTATTTCTCAAGTCGAAGCACTTAACAGAGAACACAGGCCCGGT
>LQNS02278171.1:9920711-9948866 GCA_001587735.2 Parhyale hawaiensis
TTCTAAGAAAAGGTGCAGATCACATAGGAACGAACATTTCTAGTAATGCAGATTAAAGAATATCTATGAATCGTGACTGCTAGGAGAAGACAGACTACAATAATAAAAAAGAATTATATGCACTATAACAACGTAAACACTTTGGCCACATGGCATGAGCTCGCTCAACTCTTTAAAATTTTTGAGCTAAGGTGGCGGCAGGTACAACGGATCCTAAAAGAGCATTTAAAGTACATTCTTTGGTGTCATTGCTAATGGTCAGACACATGACACTGTGTACTCTATGCATAGGTATTTCCAAGATTTTTCCAAGGTAGAACCCGACACAGTCGTATTGCCTTTCTGTCTCGGTGAGGTCCTGAATCATATCTTCTGGTAATGAAATGGCCCATGCGCTGTTGTCATGATTCTCAGTTGCTCTCATCCAAAATGCATTTTTATCCTAGGCCCAGTGTGTCTGAGACATTGACTTTTTTCTAGAATATAGGGATATCACTACAACAGCGTATAGGCCCATTTTATTCTCAGCTAGAAGATATCATTTATGACCTTACTGCATAAGGCGGAAGGCCTATACGATTGTGCTGTGTTTTACCATGACAAAATCTTGATTACGCTAGTTATGATTATATACACAGGAGAGTCATTTTGTTGCTTGAACTGTGATTGATTGAAGACTAAGGCTAAAATCGACACCATATTATAGAAAATGTTTCGGAGACCTGCTCCATCATCAGGTCTGAACACATACATACAGCAGCGTAAGTAATATTACTTCAAGTGGTTCTACGAAAAACATAGGTAAGTTTATGGTCAACATAATAAAAGTTTATATATTACTAATTTTGATGGATATTAGCTATTATTGTTGTTCAAAACAGGTTTGAGTTTGTATATAAAAAGTGGTTCTAATATGCATGAATCTAAATTACTATTTGCAATTTTTATGAGTAATCTAATACTATGAATGACTGTCGTGTGTTTTTGTTTTATATATTTATATTTATTTTTTATTTATTTGTCGGTTTTGTGTCGCGCTTATAACGAAATAGATAGGCATAAATTAGCTTTGACCTTCCTGGTTTTATCAGTGAATTCATCTGTTTGAAGACTGTGGTCATCCTGCCAAGCTTCATAAAAACTGATAGGCAGAAAATATTCCAGGTTACAGATGATGACACTCGAACCGTATGTCTGATGCTGGTCTTTCTTTGACAATGTTGCAGTCCACTCGATGTAGATGCATACAGCTTCTCTAAACAATATCTTCCATCGTGTTGTGTTCTCTCATCATAGATTTCCTTCATTCAAGCTTCAGTTCATACTCTTATTTTCTTATTTTGGTAATTATCGAGGCAACTGGTAAGATATTCTTGAGCCGTCAGCAGGCGCGTAAAGACCACGATGATTTCTCCGCAGCAAATTAGTTTCTCCACATTTTGGGTTCTTCTGTCAACAGAGCAAGTTATCTCTTGTGAAAAATTTTTCAGAGTCTAAGTTATATGCCACCCTCGAGTATCTTGGACACAGAGCTCCGTATTTATAAGAAGCAATATTGACTTCGTGCAAAAAAATTTTTTTTTTTTTCTTGCGTATCACCAAAAGAAAGCTTGGTTTTGTTCAGCCTTGCACGCTTATCTGTACGGTTGCCTAATTTAAATTGGCAGTTGCGCAGCATCCAAGACAAGGAAGTTAATAAGAGCCTTACATGTATAGAAGGGAGCTCAACCGTCTACCCTAAATAGTTGATAACCTGAGAAATCATGAAGAACATTTCCCGTCAACACGCGGTACTACATAGACAGGGAGCTCCCTTCTATACATGTAGGCTCTGCTTTAATATTTTTGCGATGATGCTGCAGCCCAGTCGGAAGTTATGGTTGTGATTACAGTAGAACATAGTGGTGTACGAGAGATTAAGTCGATTATGGATGATGAAACAATATGGTAGATATTTCGACCATAACATAACGTTGATTTTAGTATATTTAGGTCAATATTAGTGGAGGCGATATTGGTTGTTTAAGGTTGGTCAGGAAACGAAGGTCTATGGTAGTACATGGATATTTGACTACTAAATATGGTAGATGGCTGTACAACGATGTTTAAAGACTATATATGGTAGAGCATATGCTAGAGCATAACTATTGTAGCTTATCAACCGATTTCCGTACGTACGATCATGAGGGGAATTCCTCCCATTATATGGGGCAGAATAAGTATGGATTGCCATGGATTTTAATAATATGGCTAGAATTCCCAACTTTATCGACCAAAATAATATTGTATAACTATACGTTTGAATGCGAAACATCTTAAAATTCATGTCATAGTGCAAAAATTGTGTATATTTTCAGTCTTTTCTTTCCTGCCGATGAATTGTAAAAATTGCAGGGTATGTATGGACACTAACGTCCTTAACGTTATTTTTATCTATTGTTTACCGATTTTTTTTACGCTTAGCCACTTTAGTGTAGTTACCCAGTATTTTCATTTTTATTTGTTGTGGCACTTGCTGAATAATATTGCAATCCTTGATCAAATATTGACATCACTTTTTGTGTTCATTCAGTTTATATCTGTAAAGATTCATCAAGAAATTATTCCCCGTAGCTTTATGTGGAAGATGTCAAGTTTTATGGGATATTTAACCATTCGTACTCGGGCCCTGAAAACGGGAAGGCCCGAAAATTTTCACCTGAGTAGTGACTTCCTCTAAACTGGGTAGAGAGCTCTGTACGGACTTAGAGTTAAAGAAGTTACATATAAACGTGCGTTAACTGCACCGACTGGTTCAAGCTCCTGCTCTAGCAACGTTCTGAAGTTTAGAGCCTTAGATCATTCTGAGCTGCAGGCCTAACACGTACGTAATAATTAAACTATTATTATAAGCAACTAATCATCAGCAAACAAAGCAGGCATCGACTGCATAATATGTCAACAGTGAAAAAAAGTTTATCTTGGTAGAATGTAGTTGAATCATTCGCTGAACACAGTCGATTTTGGTTGTGAATGGTGTTTTTTACGGTTCACTGTGGTAGATCATAGTTGTGCAGCTAAAGCCTTAATAGTTGTAATTGGGTATTTATGGTTGGGAATTATGGTTGACAATAAGGTCGAAGGTCGTGACACATCTCTACCATACTGCACCACATAAATGGTTGAATATGGAGGATACTTCGACAATAAACAATCAAAGTCTCGACCATAATCATGGTTGTTCTACTATAATCACAACCATAATTTCCGACTGGGAGGCAACACAAGACGGATCTTCACAAATTCGTCGCTGTCATTATTGACAGCGCGGGCACTCTAGTGCTAAAATTTATCCATGGTCACAGGAGCACCGCACTGCTTCGTACGTAGGTGAACTGACTGGTGCACCGTATCTCGTTACATTGATTCTAGTCTTAAATCAAGTTTTTTTTCGAAACGGTAGCTCCCTATGACGATGCCTCTTCCTATTTTATTGTTCTTGCCGTATTTCAGGCACCATGCAGAAAAACTACAAACGGAACTCAAGATGCTTTTCTCTAAATGCTTTCCAACTGTTCCAACTCTGTTGATGTAATGTCTCCATGAGTATTGAATAAAGTTTATTATTACTATGTCTAATATTGGATAACAGTTTAACAATTTCATCTTTGTTTCGGCACAAGGATTCTCCTACTAAGTCCCTACTGTCTTCTCAGGTGTACAAATTTAGTCGCGGGCGGTGCCCATGCGCGTCCGTCGGCATGACGTCACGCTGTCTTTTTGCCAGAGTTGCGGAGCATTGTAGGAGGAGCTTCCGTATATGACAGTTTTAGGCAACCCACCTCATTCCTCAGTGCGCCTACGTGAGGAGCAGTGCAGAGCTCGTGTGACCATGAATAACTTTAGCATCTTAAAAACTGCAAATACTAATTTACTATTTACGCATTATGGAATCACTTTTAATACGCAAAACTCAAACATGTTTTGAATAGCAAGAATAGCTCATATTTTTTTAAATTAGTAAATAGATATTGCTTTAGTATATTGACCAAAAACGTACCTATCTGTCTTTCGTGGAACCACTTGAAGAACTTTACTTACGAATCTTTTGTGTATGTTTTCAGAACCGATGGTGAATCAGGTCTACGAAACGTTATCTAGAATATGATCTCGATTTTAACCTTCATCTGTGCATATAAAAAGTGCTCGTGAACTGACACTAGGGATGTCAAGAATAGCATAATCCAAAAGCACGCCAACGCTTGGACTGCACCACTGTTCTTCAGAAAGGACTTAATTTATGGTATTTATCGTAAAATTTTATATAAAACCTCTGAGTCTTCACAAAATAATTGCTCTCCAAGTTAGCTCTGATTTCAGCCCCACCAGCACCTGAAACCAACCGGGAAAATAACTCACATCCGTCCTAGATTTTCAATGGAGAAAGACTCATTAAGAGTTCGTGAATTCGAATCGAGGCGCTTTAATATGAGCTACCTTAGGGAGCAAATATTTGTAAAGGCTGTGAGCTTACAAATAAAGCGGTGAACGTCATGAATTTCCCCATGTTCTGCAAGCCTTGCTCTTGGTTATCTTTGCAATATGCTATTGTCTGGCGCTCTTCTGTGCTTGACGTCGACCGAATCACCATCAGAAAAACTAGGATTGCTATGAGCTGCCCTCCAGGATAATGTCAGGCACAAGTGGAATATGTACGTATATACTGTGTATTTTGAAGAATACATAAAGGTAATGTATATATCATGGAGGAGCACACCTAAAATGTGGTGACACGGAGAATTTACCGCCATTTTTGGCTGCCGGCTATACCAGTAGACACTAATAAGCATGCAACTGGCAGAGCGTTGACATCAGAGCCTAATGCTAACCGGTTCCGGCGGAGTTTGAACCCGCCGTAATGAAATATCGAAGGCCATCAATACAATTAGATGACGTCGCTCACTGCTCTTAACTTGATCAGTCGAGGAGCAACGAAATTATGGGGAATGTTCCGAGGCTTGTCCTCAGGGTGCTGATGCTCATGGTCTTGATGCAACGTGCTGCAGCTCATGGTATTCATGTGACGTGCTCTAGCTTCTAGTCTCGATATGAGGTATTACATAGAGCAGCTAATGTATCATATAGTATAATAATGCTAATGTGACGTTCATTAGCCGATACTCTTGACATGAAGTGTGAATTAGAATGGTTTAATTAGATATTGCATTGTGCAATAAAATAGATATGATGTCCTTCAGCTTATAGTATTGATGTACGACGTATGACATAGAGTAGCTAATGCATTGCACTGCATAATACCATTAAATTGATTTCATGTGCTCTGTCTGTGGGTTTGACGTGATAGCAACTTGCTTGAGGTCGTAGCCTTGTTGCGGCGTGCTGCAGTCAGTAGAGTCTTGCGGCATGGTGCAACTATTGTGCCGGGCTCTGTGACAGTGTTGGTGTGAGATACTACGTGATGGTGCTATTTTAAATTAAAATGTAGTCATATCTTGATGAGCCTAGATCACTAGCCAAATTTACAGTGTGACATCTGCACTCTTGACGTTAGTCTCACCGACCAAGAATTAACCCTCTTTAGCTAAGAAATAAAACGTGATACATTTGAGAGGGCTGATAACAGCTGCAATAATTCTGCGGGTCATGGTCTTTACAAAAATGGAAATGCTCGAGAAGCCGACATCCACTGAAACTTCAGAAAAGTCCGTGTGCTGATGCGCAAGTGTTTTGGTTAATAGCATGAAGCGTACGACTCTCTCCCATAATGTTAGTATGTATATTTCTTTAACCGCATTTCTGAAGAAGAATCTCGATTGACCAGGATTGTTGCCATTGCTAGCAAAACGTTGTGACGGATAATGTAATGCGAACAAAATTCCACCCTAGATCCGCCGATAACTTTTTGAGTTATATTGGTGGTAAACAAATGGACAAACACATAAACTCAATGAAAACATAACTTCCCCAGCTGAGGTAATACATTTAAACTCATATGAATGTCGTAGGGGTCGCACGAGCACTCATAACTTCTCGAAATGACATGCCTTAGCTTTACCACGAACATGAGAGGAGGTAGGTTCCCACTCACGGACAAGCGAGGAAATTAGTTATTATGGATAAAGCCAATGTTCAAATGTGACCAACGATCTGTGAACAGTGGAGTTACTTGCCTTAAAGAGAGATACAATGTCAACTGACAGTTAAATATTGACTTACTGATTTTCATTTCTTTACCCATTAGGTTTTGTGAATCTATTTAATGAAACTTCGAGTTTGTTGATATAAGGAGGCCCATGGGTACCAATTTTCCATAGCTTACACCTTAGTAACGGCAAAGAGATGGTAATCGTTTGACAGACGTGCTTAGATAATTGGGCAATACATTTTTAGTTTGCCTCTTTTAAAAACAAACCTTTCACGCCGTAGGAAGTTTCCTGCTGTTGAGTTACGTCAAATAGTGAGGTACCTCAGAGCTACGACTGTTATCGGTCGACGCTTATAATGACAGGCTAAACTAGTGTCAGCTAAATCACAACTTCTCTTTTCTTCAGAGATTTTGTTGCACTTTTTATACTGATTTGAAATTGCAGAAATTAATTCAAGTAGTTAACAAAATTCTGCTTAAAAATCCTACTAAAAGCAATGATGAAGTTTACAGCTTTCAGCTACCTTAATTGTTAGCAAGACCTATATCAATTAAGTTAAAACACACCCTTCGGCCTGTTGGGGTTCTGCAAAGCATTATAATTACTTGACACTGCATAATGCGATATAAAGGTAAGCATATTCTGCAACATTCATGGTTCAAGAATCCAGATGAAGAACAGACATTTAAGCTAGAAATGCTTATCGCAAGTGAAGGTACAGATAAACTGATGCAATGACCTGAATATGAAATCAAGTTTGAGTAAATCAACAATATACAAGAGTTTGCAGAATCAAACTAAACCCAAGGAAGAATTTGTTTTGACAAGATATGTGCGTAAAGGATATCAGTGCAAATATCAAAATGTGTTCTGCAAGTTATTTTATAATGTAACTCGCAACAAAAAAAAAAAAACGAGTGTGGAGAGATTATAGCGAAATTTTGTTGGAATGACTGTGATGTATCAAAATGTGACATACTCACCATAGTAAGTTGGTACAGTTTAGTGGCATCTTGCTCTGATATTGGAAAGTTATTTCCAAGATAACTACAGAGATGGAAAGTGTTTTTTGTCGAGTCAGTTCGAGCAGAGGGGACGTGGATATTGGGCCACCGAAGAGTTCGCCCCATACCAAACTATTGAAGGTAAGCTGCATGGCATTTGGCACAGCAACAGCACGTTATATCGAACGAAAAACTTACTGGGTTTCATTTAATTTAACCATCATTGCTTTTTCCGCTAGGGACTATATGGTCACGCTGTTTAAACTTTCCATTGAGAACGACATTTCCGGCAATGTTGAGAATAACTTGCACATTTAAAATAAAAATTTTTAAGCCTCTTCGCCAGATCAAACTGCATTTTGAATTGAGAAAGAACTACAACTGAACTACTAGAAGGCGTAATTTCTGATTCAACAGATGTTATATTCCGTGTAGAAACATTAACATAATATCAACAGCTCTACATAAATTTTTGATATAAATGTGAAAAGATAAATGCTTTGCATTCCCCACTCCAACTGTCTTAACGTCGAGAGGATTGATAATAAAGTTAGGAAGGTAATATAAAGCAGGTACGGAATACCAAATATGATACAAATATTGTAATCTGCGTTAAGTTTACGGCCATATTTATTATTTCAAATTATTATCAACCCTATTTTTTAGAGCCATAGTTTGACCGGCTACGATTTTTATTGTAATCGAAAATGATAAGGTATAAGCTGGCTGTTCTCTTATCAGGCAACGCTTAACAGATGCACAAAATAACTCCAGCATTTTCCGCTCGGCATCATTCTATGCTATGAGGTTTGACGTTAGTAAAATTAATATACATATAGTCATGCTTCGTTTGGTAGTCGCAGCGGAATCTAGGCTTGGTGGTTGTTGGTTCAGAGCAAGAATAAGGCTCGATCTGTCCTGCAATGTACAAACTTCTATTATATTATTCTGCTTGAGGCTCCGTACATCCTCCCGTTCGTTCGTCCATGTGTCTGCACAATTCACTTTTCAGTATTAGATAGGGCAATATTCACCTTGCTAGAGGCTCCAATTTTCGCTGGAAGGAAGTTCAATCTTTAGCTGCCTCTTTAGAAAAATTTACAGTCAGTTTCGAAGTAAATACATGATCATTTCACCCGTATTATGTCTACCGCTTTTCATTTCTTCAGGCCATATTGTGTTTGCTTCACTGTCTGTTCAAGACATTCTTAATAAGTTCAGATGCATAGGTAGGATGTGGTATGGAAGCACAGACCGGGTAGTGTAGGACATCTCGACTCCAAAGTATTTTTTGAACAAATTGTACGCTGTCTAGGGAAATACATTGACATATTGAGAACAAAGGGTTACGCTGTTGTGACTAAAGAAATTTCCCGAGTCTGTTATATTTTGTTGTTTAACTATCGCATCAACCAAAGCTGGAAAATGATGAGTCACTGATTACTATCCACGGGTTCCGTAATAGTGCACCAAAAATCTGCTACTCCGACAGTAAATTGATTTGTGGAAGATAATGAAGGGCAAGATTACAGTTATCTGTAAACTGTGGGAGATAGAGCTCAGAAAAGCGCATTAATATATAGTAGAATAATGCAAGAAGTACCGTCGTGCCTCTATATCTTTATCAATGCATAAGTGCAAATTTTATGCTGATAGAACATATGCAAGGTTCACATGTGATATCAAAATACTAAGAGGCTAGACGAGGTGCAAAGTAGACGAATTGCGTAACGGTAAACATGGTTAAGCAACCAACATTAGCGTAGACTGGGCTTGTTAAGTTAGATGCCTGCCTCTGTTCAAAGTAAGGTAAGTTAAAACGTCAATTAGCCATGGAATTTCCACGTTTCCCGCTAGTACCAACAATAGAGGTCCTAATATTCTCCACTGGTCTACTCCAAACACCTTTGGCTCAAATTTCTCAACTTGACCTACTCTTTGCACTTCGTTTGCAGAACAAAAACCATCATTGATGCATGCACATCCATTGAGACCGCCCACTTGTTTCCACAATAACGTTGAACGAACTAGCGAGCTCCTACGTACCTATAGTTGCGTTTACATCACAAACTATCCGATGCATTAAATCTCTTTGCTTTCTCCACAATGTCACAAGCGATTCAACGCATTAGACCACTCTTACCACTGTCTTCACCACAACATCAGAGACCATCAGATGCATGGGTGTCTGCATCTGCACAGGCAGTATGCAGCGCATCAGTACAGATGGTCTGCGGCCACGTAATTACAGACCCATCAATCCCAGTTATAAGCTCGGGCTACTTCATTTATTACCCCTGAGGTTGCCATGTGCCGCCAATTACTCCTGGCCTCTGCCCCTGCTCGTCCTCCTCTCTGAATTGTATAGTCAGTCAGACGTAACCTAATTTGTGTTTCGTGCATAGTAATAAGCTTCTTATCTTCGTTGACATCATGTTACACTTGATATTATACTTCGTGAGACAGTAACTGGTTCGTACATTAGGTGACCTTATGTTACACTGTATGTAACAATTTATACTTTATGCATTTTCAGAGGGTCTCACATTCGATAAAGCGTTACGATATCTCATTAAAGACTTTGTGTTTCATACATGATACGAGAACATTACATTCGGTGACATTAATAATACTTTTCTGCTGCGTTAGTCTATAACTTATACTTAAACTTGTGCTTCGTTCTGCAGTAATAAGATTTATTCTGTGACGTTATTCAAAGACTTACAAAATAATTTTGCGTCTCATGTCAAACTATCTGGTATTCATATTCGTGTCGGGCGTAAAAACAAGCCTGTTTGGCATCAGTCCAGAAAATGAGTAGCTTCATAGTTTGGAACGTAGTGACGTCGTTTGGTTTCATTTCAGTGTTCCAATACCTATTTGAAAGTAAAGCTAAAGTAAGAGTGAGAAGAAATCGATTGTTTGTAAGACTCAATGTTGGCAGTACCCTCGAGGCCTCCAGAATATCCGGTTGAACGAGCAGGATAACGGGCACGCCTGGAAGAAAATAAGACGGCTGGCTTACGGAAGCACAGCGAGATCTAGCTAAAAATACTCTGGTTCGGGAAGCCTTCCTCTAAAAAGTTGCTAAATCTTGTTCCTCGTCCAACCCTGCAGAGTAATACAAGGATCAGAATGGCGTAGCCTATTGTATCCCCATCCTTCAGATTCATTCCTATTGTTGTATGATTTCACGTAGGGCAGCCGCTTTGTAAAACAGCTGTGTCCGTTACATCGCCTTACCTTTCCTTACCTTACATTACCTTGCCTTACAATGCGTTACTCTGCCTTATCTTATATAAACTTGACTTACCTTACATTACTGTGCCTTACCTTGCCTTACGTTATCTTCCCTTGCCATACGTTACTTTGTCTTACCTCACATTACCCTGCCTTACCTTACATTACCTTGCCATACCTTACATTACCTGACATTAGTCGATTTTCGGAAAATGTCCTGATCTTGTCATGTGCGTCACCCGTCCTAAATAACTTGATTTTTGCTTATATCACGCAGTAATCATTGAATGTACGCTTGTACATTAAATGCACACCCACCTTAGCCGTCCTGTAAACGTTTCAGCTGACTATTGAAAACGTAACCTTAACTGGAATTACCGCATTGAGTAGCCGCAGGCCCAAAGTGTCTCGTTTCAATTCCATTGTTCATGCAGCTGGGCGAGCTCCATCTAGCTGTGCTTGCATTTCCCCAATACCAAGCCCGAGGGTAGAAACCAGTACAAAGCTATGCTTCATTTCTGTTGCAGATATCGGATGATTAACAGGAACTGACAAGCAGAACCAATGCGATAACCCTAATTAGGAAAATTCCATTAGTGAATATTTATAGGGTTATCGCTTTTCTCCAATTAATTAAAGGCGTGTTGCATTTTCAGCCCACTTTAGTTATTGCAAGCAGAGATATGCTAATCGTAACCCGAAATGCTATGACTGAATGCGGTTCCGTTTATTCTTTAGTTTTCCCTTTTCGGGTCGGTAATTTTGAACGGCAGTTGATGCTGGTGAAAACCGTATTACCAGGGGGCTGTTTTTCCAACAAGCTTTAGTATTCTCAATGGAGGGCTGACGGTACGAGCAAGTGGCCATCACAACTACAATAACCATTTTATACGCGACAAAGTTTAGGGATGCAGCTTCTGTAGAACCCACCCTCCGAGTGCTGTTAACCACATAGAAACATATTAACACTAGAGTGCCCGCGCTGTCAATAATGACAGCGAAGAATTTGGGAAGACCCGTCTTGTGTTGCCTGTAGCATCATCGCAAAGATATTAACCCTACAAAGGGAGACCTGAGGTGTATTGTACCTCACCCTGCAAAAATTTGCATATTTATTGCTTTCAAATTTCAGTTGAGTTGCTGGAAACTTGTGACTTTTAATGAAATGGCATTTTTCATGCTTTGTGATAAAATTGGAGTGAAAATACCATACATAAGTGAAAATACCATAGATTTTATGATAAATGGTCCCTATAGAGGGAGGCCTGCGCGATAGTGCACTGCACCCTGCATTCTTACGGCTCGCAGCCCCGCGTACGTGCCAACGTCTGTTTCTTCTGTGAATCTGCTTGTAACTTCATCCCAGGATTATAATTACCGATGGACAACGAAGCTTTATACACATTATTTATAATAAATGTGACCACCTTAGCTAAATGAGGCTACATCAGTACAGTCACAGTCCATTGTATATTGTATCATTGAATGGATATTGTTGTGTACAATCGTACTACATTGATTGTTCTGCGTACGTAGACAGTACAGTCCCTGCAATACAGCAGGCACCCCATAGCTCCCGCAGCACATAGACACTGCCTGCATTTGTGAGCAAACTGTTACTGTTATCGTGCAAAATGTATATGATTGTATGCTTTCTAGCGTTCTCTTAGAAAAGTTCATTTTGTGGTGTTTTATTATAATTTACCATTGAATTGATAATTCTAATTATATCTCAACTCATGTAGGAATGTCTGGAGTTTATACCTGTTGATTTTCAATTCGAAATACATATAAAAAATGAATTTATTAGCAAATCATTAGGCTGAAATACATTGCACCTCACCTCTCCCGTTATAACTCTTCCCAAAGGGGTTTCTCTTTGTAGGGTTAAAGCAGAGTCTTACATCTATAAGAGGGAGCTGACTGTCTGGGTAGTACCGTGTGTTGACGGAACATGTACTTTATGATTTCTTAGGTTATTACCTATCTATGGTAGGCGGTTGAACTCCCTTATATACATGTAAGGTTCTCAGTAACTTCCTTCCTTGAGTAAGATGCTGCGCAACTGCCAACTTGAATTAGGGAACCGTACAGATAAGCGTGCAAGGCTGAACAACACCCAGCTTCTTTCGGTGATACACAAAAAAGCGACGTTTATTGCCCGCAGTCCATATTGCTTATAATAAATACGGAGCTCTGTATCCAAGATATCAAGGGTGGGATATAACTCGGACTCGGAAAATTTTTTCCTCAAAAGAAAACTTGTTCTGTTGAAAGAAGAACCCAAAATAAGTGGAGAAAATAATCTACTACCGAGAAATCATCGTGGTCTTTACGTTCCTGCTGACCGCTCAAGAATATCTTACCTCATTTTTCTTCATGCTATAACTCAAAAAGTTATGGATAGATTTGTAATGTTAAAAGGACATAGATGATTGAATTTTGCTGCAGATCGGCTGATTCGTTTCTATGTTTGAGTTGTGTTTGTCATAATGTATGTTACGCAATTACTCTAAAACTTTTGAATCTATCCTTATGAAATTTACAGGAGTTGTTAGCAATGTTAAAAGAAATAAATGTTCAAATTTTGGTGCAGATCGGTTGGTTCGTTTGTATGTTTGACTTATGTTTGTTGTAATGTTTGTGAGCAGAATAACTCAGACAGTTTTGAAAGGATCTTCAAATAATTGCAGAAGCTTTTAATCCTATTAAAGGAACAACTGATTAAATTTTTGAGTTGATACAAAAGAAATCATGGTTTCAGATCCAATTTACATTTTCGTTATCGTTACCCTACTTGACGGAGGTATGCGCTCTCAGAGTGCTCTAGTTTCTTTTATTTTTTGCTCGTTACTTGGGTGCTTCACTTCTTTTGCAGTCTTAAGAGAGAAGCCCAACTTCTATGTCCATTGAGTAGACAGCGAGTGTAACATGCATTAGTTGTAGACTATATATAATTCCGTTTTTAATATCCTGTGCTCTAACGATAAGTATAAAAATGTATCATGTAACGTAAGATGCAATACACCGTTTTGATTTTCTACTCACTCTATGCGTAGGAGTCACTCCGTGAATGGCAGAAGAACAGATTCTCAATTTTTGTCCTTTTAGACTTACCACTAAACTGGCAGGAAATTGAAGCGTAAAAACACTGGTAGTGGTAAATCCAAAACTTAAAACTAACGCTCTTTATATTTTATTTTCTGCTTACGAACTTGAAAGGTTCCACTTGCCAATAGGATGATATATCTTCCTACTTGGTGTTATTAATGATGCGCTCTTCTCCAGGCAGTAGATCGGGGAAAATCCATGGCCATCCACGGGTTCGGAGGCATGTTCGTCCTAACCACCCTGCTCACAACGACGATGCTTCGTAACTGCAACCGTTGCTCGTGCATCAGAAGCCGGGGCAATAATTCAACGTCTTCAGAGACCTCGCACTGGAAGCCTCCGAGCGCATCTCAAAAACTTGATCTTGACAGCCCCGACGCTGCCGATATTGCGGGCAGCGGCAAAAATTCTGCAGATAGTATGGATTTGCTCCAGGGACTTGCAGAATTTATGGGTAACACACTGTGCTGCCTGTTTGTCGCGCATTATCGGACGTGCGGGGAAGCTGGAGTATGCAGGGGAAATTTGAACAAATTTTTTGTTGTTTATTGTCAATGGTGCCTGGGCTCATAAACCGACGCTAGCCAAGAATGAGATGGCGAAAGGGAGACTAGAGAACTTGGAATATTTTGTTGAATGCGCAATGTCAAATTTACGTTAAATTAAAACTCTTTAGCTAGAAAAAAGATGAAAAATAGGTAAAAAAAAATTACAGTGTGGCTAACACACTGTGACGCATTGGCTTAGATGCATCGAAGTTAGAGTAGGTGGGAAAAACTTGAGTAAAGTTGATGTTTAGCGTTAGTTGTGTTGCGGTATCTCGGGATCTAGAGGAAGTAGAGGCGGATGGAGGAAAATGGAGGAAGTTAAAAGTTATATTCAGCATTATCGGGGTTGCCAAGAAGTTAGAGCACGCAGGGAAAATTTGAGTAAGCTTTTTGTTGTGCACTATCAGTTCTGTTGAGCAATATTGGAGTCTAGAGCAACACGATATGGTCAGAGGGAGAATAGTAAGATGATTAGAGTTTATATTACACGTTATCGACCGTGCGGGGAAGTTAGCGTATATAGACGAAAATTTTTCAAAATTGTTACTGTTTATTTTCAGCTGTGTTAAGGCACATTGAAGTGAAAAATGGGAAAATTTCTCATTTTGCACTTCTATGATCATTTTCAAAAACTTCCACAAGAAACTACGTAATTTGTAAATGAGAAAAATACCACTTGCTTCTCGTTACTTCTTGAAAATAGACTATACTGCACTAGTAAAGTTCACAGTGATTTGTGGTTTCTTGCTAGTTGTGCTAATAACGATGATGATTACAAAAAATGTATTTCGATACGGTAATTCTAAACACCGAAATCCACCAAAATCGACCGAAATCGGCTGAAATCGACCGAAATCTACTGATTTTCACCTAAAATATGTTTATTTTTCGCATTCCAACGCTAAACGAGGTCTATTGCTGATACGATTGAAACTTTTTTATTTATTTCATTTTTTATATTTTCCTAATGGGAAACTATACACTAATTACTTCCGCCAAAGAGGTTATGTTTTCGTCCGTTTTGTCTGTCTGTTTTTCTGTCTGTCATCAAGATAACTCGAAAAGTTATGGACCTATTTTGACGAGATTTACAGGTATTATTGTTAGGTATTTCAGGAGGAACAGATGATTAACCTTTGGTAATAATCTGTAAATCCGTTTGTTTGTTTGTCTGTCTGCCTATTTTTTGTTAGTGCCCTAACTTAAAAAAGTAATGGGAGGATTTTCATGAAATTTACATGAGTTGTTGGGTTTATTATAGAGAGTGAATGATCAAATTTTTGTGATGATCTGTTAGTTCGTTCGTTCGTTTGTTAGTCGCTGTGTTTGATTTTACGTTTGTTAGCGCAATTAATAAAAAAATCGTCCATGGTTAATTATAAAATTTTCAGGAATTATTACTAATGTTGAAAGACATAATTGATTAAGTTTTGGTGATGATCGGTTTGTCCGTTTGTGTGTTTGACTTACATTTGTTAAAATGTTTGTTAGCAGCATAACTCAAACAGTTAAGAACGGATCTCCAAGAAAATTACGAACACTGTTAACATTATCAAAAGGCACAAGTGATCAGATTTTGCTGTTGATATAAAGAAAATCATGGTTTCAGAGGCGATTTGAATCAACCGCTGCCTTGTTTGGTGCAGATATGCACTCTCAGAATGCCTTAGTTCGTCATAATTGTTTTCCAGTGTGCTAAGATAATACTTAGAAAACAAGTGTTTTCCTGCTTTCCTCATGCTTAAAATTTTTAACCCACAGTGTAAAATCACAAACTAAGGCAATTGCAAAAAATCAAGTAGCTATAAAATCTAGTGTAGTAAATGGTGCAGTGACAATTAGCTGTAAGCTATGCAATTCTTGAGAAAATAATGGTGTAATAACTTTAAGATTGGAGATACCTCAGTAAAATATACATGCAGGTAGGTAAATGATTTTTTTCAGTTGTCTAACCAAATTTTTCCAAGAGTTGGGAATAAGTTCAAGTTGCTTGATTGGGTAAAAAATGCGAAATGAAAGTGAACCTAATTAAACTTGAGATTCATAGCATCTCACTGTACAGCTGTGAAGACCACGACTAATAATACGCAATTAAAACTTTTATATATGTAAATCTAACTACATATTTTCTGAACTGAAGCTATAAGTAACACAGTCTGCGGTTGGCAGAGGCGTCAGTTTAAGGGGTGGTACGCTCATTGGTACATGGAATTGGCACAAAGTTTAGTGCGCATTACATACTAGCTCCAGAGTTGAGTAACTAGAAGCTATCTATTGTGTTACCTTATCTCATAAAGTAACCGAGCTTATAACCGCATTTTCAATTTTTTATATTGTCTCTGTTGATGATATTTTTTTTTTAGCACATTGGTCGGGCATGTGACGCTTTTAACCAAATGAGTCTGTAAGTAACCGAATTCACGTCGTATGAAAACGTAATTCGAGGAAAAATATGAAACTACGAATAAATGCTCAAAAATGTATGTAAAATGCATTCATGTTGAATGAAGCTAAACTTAGAACTAAATATGTTAACTTTGAAGTGTTTTTAAGAAATTATCACATCGATCTATAGTGCCTCAGTTGAAAAGAAAATATATATATATGTATATATATATATATGTATTCGCTGCCAGCAATCATCGACGCTTCAAAGAGCTTTGGTTTATTGCGCTCACATGATTTCTGCTCGTTTTGGTGCTCACTCGAACTGGGCCCCGCTCGAAACGTCCAGGGACCCTTACCAACATCAATCTGCCTGGTAAAGCTTCAATTAAAACCTTAACATATCACTCTTCAACTTATAGGTGTGAGCACACCTCCTAGAAGTGTAAATGTGTTGAGGTAGGGGGTTATTATTTATTTGGATTATAGTTCATGCTCTGCCGTTGCTAAGTAGTTTTGCTTTTGCTTCTGAGTCGGTAGATTTCGGTTGATTTCGGAGATTTCAGCCGATTTCGGCCAATTTTGGTGTTTGGGGTGACCCGATTTCGGCCGATGTCGGTCGATTTCGGTGTTTAGGGTGACCCCTTCGATAGAGGGAATATCGATGTTAATGTATCTTATTTAAGGTTGTTCTTCAAATATGTTTGACAACAGGTGAAATGAGGAAAAATAATGAGTCTAGGGGCAGCCCTAAATGCTATAGTATATAAGAAATATTTGTAAATTCTAATTCATATTACCAGCAGAAAGGAAGCAACAGATAATTCACGAGCTTCTTTTCAGTGATCATTGTCAAAATATATGTTGGGCTTCACTTTATAAGTAGGGACGCAGGATACTACAAGAGAGATGCTGACCGCATGTGTGTCTGCTCCAGATATTGCTAGTTTTACCCTCCTTTTCCTCAATTTTATCAAAGCAACTCAGACTCTGTCTCCCATTTCTACAAGGTTCACTTATGACTCCACCAATGACTTACCTTTAGCCATTACTGCAACGACTCTCCTGTTACTTGCTCCACTAGTTTGCTTCCACTTCTTCCAAATTCACTCACAGCTTTCAGTTATCATAAAAGCTCGCCTTCTAACGAACCAGGACATAAACAACTACCACCACTTTCCCTAAAGCTCTCTTTTTACAATAATCGAGACAAACTGCCAGCTTTCTAAGACTTTTGACACCATTTTCTGCCACTAAATCTAATCTCATTACCCTTATTTTTCTTCCAACTCATTTTAAAATAACAAAGAAATATCATTTATCATCTCGTATACAGGGTACAAACACCTATCGACATTTTCTTTTTGCCTTAATTCTAGAATTTTAAAGAATGGTAGTGTGAAGAGCAGGAGAAGCAGTCCGTGATGAGAGTCAATTTGGGATCCCTCACAGTCCATGACCTTGCCTTTCGGTGCTGGAGTGCTCCACGCACTGGAAATTTGTAGCGTGCCAACCGGGGAATCGAACCCGGACCTCCATTGGTGCGAGGCCGAGCCGTTGTCACTTGCATGCAGAGCATTCTCACAATTATTCTCACCATGTTCTCACACTAGGACAGGAAGAAAGTGAAAGACCTCTTACACTTAAAAAAAACTTTTCTTTGGCGTCATCAAGACTGGCTTTCTAACGCTTTGGACTATCTTTCTACCATAGTAACTTGTATCCTAAACCATTTCCGAAAACTCTCTAATCACTTGTATCATGAACGGCCTAATAACAATATTTCCTCACGTTCTACCTCTAAAATTTGCCTTTACCACTTTAAAAACTCACCGCCTGCCGTTCCTTCCACCAGGTTGCCTGGGACTGGCGTGGTGCTGGCACGCCGTAGCAGAAGTCAGCTCATCAGGGCCAGCACGACTTCGCGTGGCTGTCAACAGCTTCCTGGCACTAACAGGAGCAGCAGCTGTAGCTGTTAGCGTAGCCAAGGCGTTCGCTGTCACTACAGGGAAGCAACTTGTAAGAGATGTGTTGTGCCGTTCTGCGAGCTGGGCCGGGGACTGCATGGGCAGTGGAGAAATGTTTTTCTCGTTAGGAAAGAAACGCGGTCGTGCTGTATTTATTTTTATTATTAGCATAAAAGTTATGTGACTCGTTGCTTTTTAAAACAGCTAAGCTTCATTAGTGGTTCTTTTTTTAGTGTCGCTGATTTGTCTGTTGCGTATTTGTCACATTCCATGTTTTTGGGTTTCATTTTACTCTACTTTTTCAATTAATTTATTTTCGATTTTCTTGCTTATTGTCTAATTAATTTATTTACTGCGTTATCTTATATTTTGCATTTCTTATTCGATTTCACAGTTTTTGCCATTTCTTCATATTTTTTTATTCGTTTTTACTTTTAGCATTGTAGCCACTCCATTCCGTGTTGAAGCTGAACCACTTTTCGTTTATTGTTCGTTCTGTTCATTGTAAATTATTACCTACTATGGGATTCATAGCGGAAATTTTGGTCTCGGAGGAATGATGAAAAGTGTAATAAATTTTTAATAGTCTAACCTTGACATTCAGGGAGAAGCTAAGAGACTGCCTTAATATCTAATTGCCTGTGGTATTTAAACCCCTAACCTGCCGTGCAATGTCTCCACCTTCACAAAGTTATTTATCAGTGGAATACCCCAGACACACGAAGCCGTGTACATAGGCAAATTTCACACAGCTTAACATTGTATACCGAATCCTACACTGCTTTTTCTTGCGAGAGTCAAGCAAAAGTCCCACAGTCTCATCCTTGTCGTACACAATATCAAGCTTGTGAGCTTCATCACCACATATGAAAACTAGCTTATGGAGAATTCAGTTAGAACATAATATTTCAGTATTTTTTCCTCAATTTAGCTTGTAACCAATGCACGCAGACATCTTATCTTGCTTACATTTGTCGCCTGCGCACCTAAAGCCCCATGCTTACATGCAACTATTTGCCGGCGCTTGCAAACTAGCGCCAACTCAACTAATCCGATTACGTTGCCGCCTCACGGCTTCCGCTTGCATAAATTTTAACTGTGCAAACCCTTGTCAAAAATTTCAGCCACAATTTTTTGCACCCTACTAAATGCCAATGGTATGCTTTCAGCTGTTGCTTTTAGTTTTGAGTAACTTAAATTTAAAAACATAAATATATTTCAGTAATTAGAGTACAATGTTCATAGACGTCGTGCTGCACACGCGGTCACGATCACGTAATCGGATTAGCTGAGTTGGCGCTATGCTGCTAGTGCCAACAAAAAGTCGTGAGTGAGCAGTCGGCTTAAAATGCCCATTTTATGTGTAATAGCAACCTATCTCATTGTTTGCTACACTTATTTCCAAGAGACTATTACAAATCATCGCCTTTTATTATTTCAATTCACACAACGGATAGACATGGGCACAACGCAGTTATGAGAGCTAGATGGGTGGCTGGGTTCAACAACGCTTGATTTGTAAAGAAAAGTGTTAACACAATATAATGAAGCACCATTTCACTTCTTCAGAGGATACAGTTTTCGATATTTTGTATTATTTTGTGACATAAACGCATCAACAGGAAACGTTTCGTCCCATCAAAATTTGCAGCTCATCACACGCTTATTTTGATCTCTTCTATAGGATGAAATTTTTTCGCATGGTACATGACTTAAAAATGACAGCGACAACTTACGTATTGTATCGCGTCGAACACTAAAAATTCTTCCTATATCATGCGCATGTATTTATATGACGACCGTTTACTGATACTATGGTGGATATCAGACGTGCAATGACGCAAGCCCTGTGTCGCACCAAGCACTCCGGCTCCTCTTCAGTGAACTTCTGGCAGATAATCACATTAGGCCTCACTGACGACTTTCATTACTGTGATCTTCTGACTGCCGCAAGACTTCAGGATTTGTGACCTTGCTTGTTGTCATTACGATCGCATAAGAGGATGAAGGGAGAGTCTGACTGTGAGACAATTTCCTTAATCGGTTTCAGAGCGCAATCAAGAGGCACTTGATTCCAAGCGCCTAGGATATTGCACTCTTGAATCATGACTTTTGCTTCAAGAGTCAGGGAGCGATCTGGATTCGTACGTGAAATTTTAAAGCTGCTAACTGTCTTCATAGATATCGTTAATATAAAGTATTGCATCAAATACGGAACATTCTGTAAAACAAAAAAGTCAGGTGAACCACTTGCAATATTTGTAGATAATTGCAATTTTGATGAAAAAACAGAAATTGATTTCTAATGTGAAGGTGATGATATTGCAAGTGTTATGGCTATTCTGCTTAATGCTCAAAAATTGCATTGTGTTGGCAGTGCAACTTAACTTCTTCCCCAAGCGACGGTGGCAATTTAGCTTTAGTATAGTTTCCTTCCATTGGTAGTGCGCCACTCAATGGGAGTTTCATTCCTGATAGTACCCAGTGGATCAGAAATGCATTTCAACGTCATCGAACAGTGCTCGATCGCGGCGTCAAGTTCGGCTGGTTTGCTTTCGTTTCCAGCAGGTAGTTGGCAACTCGATGGTGGCTGTATCCCTGACTGTGTCCAGCGTCTCAGAAATGCATCTCACCCCCGCTGGAGCCATTGGCTTGGGTTGCTGCATCGCTGGAGTGTCAGCACTAGCTGTTACCAAGTCAAAGGTTGGTATAGTCTTTACTCAATGGAATGCCAGCATCCAATCACTGGGAGGAAATTTTCTGCTCGAATAAACTGCAGTAATTAGATAATTCGTTAGGTTTGTACACATTTTAAAATCTGCTCTTTAAAATAGGCTAAACTTTATTTTAGGCGTTTTCCATGAAAGAAGGCGCCACGAACCATTAGAAAATTATAATAATTTTTAAATTTCAAAAATATGCGATTTAATTATAACAGTCGCTGGACTAACCCTCTGGCGACTTGAAAATTTATTCAACGAAATTATCTTAGGAGTGCTACATGCTGGCAATATTTACCTCCGTTTAGGACGTAATGTTTTTGTCGGCGTTTGTCTGTGTTGTAGCAACATAACTCAAAACGTTTGAAACAAATCTTCATGAAATTTACAGGCCTAGCTAGGTGTGTCAAGAGGAATAGATGGCTACTTTTTGGTGATATACCATTCAGTGGTTTGTTTGCCTATCTACGTTTTTCTTAGTAACATAACTTAGAGTTATTACCTCCGCTAAGGAGGTTATGTTTTCGTCTGATTTGTCTACCTGTTATTCTGTCTGCCTGTCGGTCACCAAGATAACTCAAACAGTTATGGACGGATGTTGATGAAATTTCTAGGGAGTGTTAAGTATGTTAGGAGAAACAGATGATCAACTTTTGGTGAAGATCCGTTCATCCGTTTGTTTGTTTGTCTGTCTCATTTTTTCTAATGTCATAGCTGAAATTGTTATGTACGGATTTTTATGAAATTTACACGAGTTTGGTATATCACGATGAGTAAATGACAAAGTTTTTTTGAGGATTCGTTTGTTCGCTCGTTAGTTTGTCGCTGTTTTTATTTTATGCTTATTAGCGCAGTAACTAAAAAAATTAAAAATGGATGGATCTTTATGAAATCTACAGGAGTTGTTGGTAATGTTAAAAGACATAAATAATTAAATTTTTGGAAATGATCGCCTGATCTGTTTGTCAGTTTGACAAATGTTAGTTAAAATGTTTGTTAGTAGCATAACTCAGAAAATATGATCGGATCTTTCAGAAAATTAGTGAAACTCTTAATACTGTTAAATGGCACTAATGATTAGATCTTTGTGTTGATAAAATGAAAACCTTTGTCTCCGCTCCAATTTGAATTATCGTTACCTTTGCCTTGCTTGGCGAGGTATGCGCTCTCAGAATGCTATAGTTTATGAAACGATCTTTATAAAAGTTGACGATACTCTTAAGAATATCATGAGGAAAAAATGACTAAATTTTGGTGGTGATCTGTTCCTCCGTTTGTCTTCGTGTCTTTTTGTTTATCAGAACATAACTAAAAAATCATTTGCAGATTTTCATTAAATTTACGGAAACTACCAGGACTGTCACGAGGAATAGATGACTACATATTGGTGATTTTCAAAAGGAAATCATGGATCAACGACTAATTAGAATTTTTGATTAATACTGCATTGCTAGGCAGAGGGCTGCGTTCTCTTCTCGTAATTTACCATGCTAGATCTCTGCTGTAATAATATTAAAATCTAAAGAACAATTCAAACTAAGTTCAGCTTGACGACAATTACATAGAGGATTATGTGTAATGTGAAAGATGACTGAGACTAATTTGTGTGGAGATTTCTTTATTTCAGTTGATGGTCATGGATATTCAGGGAGAGAAGACGCTATGCATGCCTGTCTCTTATTTAAGAAACAAAAAAAGCCAAAGAATTCAACGCGGCTAACTTAACATTGATAAAACGTATCCATCAAGTCGCTATGTCGTCACTGTACGGAAGAAAGTTCTCGTTTTGACTTACTTTTCTAAGGGTATTTTGATTTTCAAGTATTGGAATAAAGACCCAAAAAGCTTGCCAAAAACCTCAGACACATTGTTGACAACAGTCTGCATGACTTAAATTACTTCAATGCTGAATCTCAAGATGCATTTAGACTCACCTACTGCTATAGTCATAACTCATAAGTTGAGATAAGCAGCGATATTGCCCGGAATATGCATGCCTCGTATAATTTTGCTGTCCCGTTTCTTCACAAGTGGAACAAACGTTTAGCTTGTCAGATGAGTCCGAGCACCTATGAGAAGCCCGTCTATGTCATAAGTGTAGGCTCAACTGCAAGACAAAAACGTACACAATGATACTCATTCACTTTACATCTAACTGCAACTAGAAGTCCTTGATAGAACTAAACTATATAATAAATACTGTCGTATGCTTGCATATTTGTATATTTACATACATTTTAATGTTCGTATTTTTCTATTATGCTTCCATAAAATAGGCATAAGATAGACAGATTTGTAGGACATTGCCACAGAGGGAATCTTTTTCATCGTTAATATTGAGCGCAGATTTTTTTCTGAAAAAAATTGAAATTGAGCCATGAAGATATTTACAGCATCTCTGAGCCCTCTCCTTGCATATAAACTGTATTTTTTCTCAATTCACGATACGTAAGTTAAGTAGATGATCAGTGAAGAATAGGGGAAACCAGTTTTTAAGGCGCAATAGATGCAGCAGTTATTATTTCTAGCTGGAACCTGCAAAAATTCCACAGAACAAAAGCAATGTTCTTCAGTGATAATCCAAGACCATATCATTCTAATTTTCCCTTATCTTATACGGAAAGAACCTATGGAAAGTTTGCAAAACAAAAGAATTGTTCCTTAAGCATGATGCTCTTGGACCCGTACGTATCATGCATACGAAGGTTGAAAAATATTCCAAGTCAGGCTGTGAATCTTTGGCCTAAGACCTGCGATCAGTAGCAGCTTATAAAGGGTGGGCCATAAGTAAGGTGCCTTTTTGGAAACAAAATCATAACATTAAAACTAGAAATGGTAAAGCGATTTGTTTTTTTGCAAATGAAAGAGGAAATTTTGAAGTTTTATATTAGAAACTTTAAGTTTTCGGTGTTCGGTGTGATTTGAGTGTTTGCTGACAAATACATTTTTTTTTTTTTGCATGTCATCTATGTAAGAAAAGGGAGGATTGCACAGCTCAGATGAATTTAAACAGAGAGACACAAATCTCTTATAATAATTTATATTGGCCGTTGTAGTTCATTCGTAATATACATATTAATAACGAAGTCTGATCAATGAAGAAATAGAATTGCGAATTCCTCACCGTCATATCTAATTGCCACGAGTAGTTTAGTATCTCTAGAATAATATACTCTTCTGCGACTAAGAGAGTATGTCCAATCACGACTTGGATACGACAGATAGTTTGTTTGCAAATTCTCGTGCAGGTGATCGGACATTCGCAATCAACAGTATAGCAACCTGCAACTTCAAAATTTAGCTCCAGGGCAGAAGCTTGCCGGTTTTCTAAGGCCCGAGCACTGGTCAAATCTTGCCAACTCGATTATTTGACTATCAATAATCCCTTCTTAAGTAAGTTACAATCTAGCAAATCATACGAAATTTCAATGTCGTATCTAATTTACAAACAATTATCAGCTCTCAGTCGTTTTTCACGGGTTCTACAACTAGTTAGCTGGAGTTTCTGGTTTGTTGCACTCTGGCAGTTTGATTTTCGGCAGCCTAGAAAGCTCCCTATACCTAGCAGTAGTGCTCCAATATACTGTATGTTAACCTTCGTCAATGAGGCATACGATGCAATGTCTGAACCCCCACCGCGTGTGTACTAAAGTTTACACTCTAAACACTCAGTAATGTTTCATTTAGTTCTTTGTGCAAAAATGAGGCGGCGTTCTAGTACTTCTTTCTTGCAGAGTTTCAAATGCATTTAACACCTCTCAATTTAGTAGAAAATGGCATTGTCGTCGAGGAGAAACATATTTTCACCATTTTTAGAAGAACTTTGTTCGTCCGCAGCTCAAATATTTTACCGAAAACGTTATTTTCTTCGCCATCAAATTTTATTAACTCTAAATCCTGGCGACATTCTTCTCAGACGTCTTTGCAATCATTCCTAGGCTCATTTCTTTACTCATTGCTATCCCGTAAATTGTGTTCGATATCCGCCCTAATCGGACGATAAAGAATGGTAGTGGCCCAATCTTGATGTTCCTTCATTTCAGTTCAAAATATACGGCTTTGGAGGGCCAGAACAGCGCGATGGCAACGACAGTCCAGGCAGGAACGCAGGGACGTCGATTGGAATGAGCCACGCACTTGGAGGAATTTTGGGAAGTGTGACTTCTTGTGTTGTGGCGGCTGCCACCACCCCGCACGCTGGGCATTTCTGGCATAGGTATGACCACCGTCCAATTATGCTGCTGTAGTACCTCACATATTCGGTATTTTGGCAGAAGTACATAAAATAACTGCAACGTCACTAACCCCATGTGTTGCCATTTTAGTGCGAGTATGGACATTGGATAATTGCGGTGCTGCTCCGTCACATATTAGACAATTTCTGGCATATGTACGGGCTACCACTAGCCCGCACGCTGAGCATTTTTTTACATAATAATGAGCAAACTGCTCTCACTACCTCCTATGATCGGCAATTCTGGTATGAGTCGGATCAGTTTTGCTACTGCAGCCAGATATGCTGATCAGTTTCAGTTCCGATATGAGCGAGAGAGTCAGTGTGAAATGACTGCAACGTTTAGAAAATTGTGTGGAAACTTGCGTTATGGCCGCAGCAATAATTTTGTAAATTTTCATTTTGGTACAAAAAGGTTCTTTAATGCCATTATCGATTCAGGTTACAGAAAGAAGAAAGTTCAATAGAAGTTACATTTTCAGATGTAGCTGCTGTAATTTCAGCACGTACTTGACATTTCTGCCGTGGGGGTATGCTAGCTACTTAGAATCTCAACTATCATTGTACTATCATTGTACTTCGGTCGCGGTAGTAGCTTTACAGCTACTTGTGCAGACGGTTTTTGCACGAATTGTCTATTTTGTGCTCCAATTACTTCCGAAGGAAAGTCTATTCTACGCTTGTACTATGAAGTACGGGAATAGAATCTAATGCCGACTTTGCCTCGTTTCATCAATTGGACGAGCGCAAAAACTGAGATGCCTTAGTTGACCTTCATACGAGATTCAGGTGGCATACCTCTCACCACCTCTTGTTTGATGATAGCACGAGCTAGTTACCCTCATTTTAACGTTAATCCGGTGAATTTTCTATGAGGTCAGAGCACTTTTAAGCTTACAGTCCTCCTCTTATTTTCATCTGCCATATCACTGCCAGCCAGCAGTTGGCCACACATGTCCCTAAATTACAATGTAAGCATTTTTCTGCATTCGCCTCTAAAGTGAAGGCTGCTGCAGATTCACTTAACCGCCTCACCCCACGCTATTACGCGACTCCAACAGCATGCTTTTAGCCTCGACAAATTGCCTGTAATATCGAATAATGGAGCCTCTCACGGCCCCACAGTCTCAATGTACTGGCTACTCCCAAGCAGTTTTAGAGTATCAATCGCAATTAATCATTTCCCCGTTGCTATAACAGAGCTTATTGATGGCAATCGGCCCTGCTTGGCATGAGTACATCGTCGTTCTAAGCGAATATTTACTGCATTGATGCATTGCGCAGCCAATTCACTGGAGCCCGTAACAGTGGGAGTCATTCACCTCTAAAGCACCTGGTTTAAATTTATTTCATCGAGCGATGAGTTGTGTTTGGCACGTCGAGAAACTTGAGTGCTCAGTGACGTAGGGCTGAAAATTTGCAATTAACTTTTATCTCGAAAATTTAAATTCAGGGGAACATCACCGTAGATCGGGCGTGAATGAACCTCGTTCATAATTAAGACTTGAGCTTAACATTTAGCTTTAAATTTCAGTTCACAGAATCGTGCGAGCAGCACTGTCGAACACAGAAGCTTTTTCTATTTGTGTTGTTCATTGCGTGATTGCAAGTTTACCGACCTGCTTGTTTCCAAAGGACGAAGCAGCGTTAATATGTGAACGCTAGCGTTCCAGGGGAATGTCAACATTAACAGTTTCACTGCGATGGCACCAACTGTCTAAAGAATAGTATTATGTATTTGTGAAATGAAGGCATATGTGCTAAATTTTGAGCGTGGAGTGTGTGTCTGTGTGTGGGATGGGGAGAGGCGTCTCACAATGATCCAATCAAGCATTGGAAGATATATTTTATAAGTGAGATGACCTAATTTGAAGATTGCACTAATTGCCCAGGAACTGTTATCCCTTCATTGTTAAATAAGATAGCATTCTATTTTGGATAATAGACATACCAATGAGATCCGCTCCCAGAGAGGAAATACACGCGAAATTTAGGTGCTTATCAAGCTACGGCTATCATAGTAAAGGGGATTGGTTTAGTGAGTCATCAAGTTATGGTTGCGGTTGATACATGACGAGTTCAGAACAATGGTTGTAGTACAAATGCACTTCCTTAAATTGTTAGTAGAGACGTGGCGAAAAACAGTACAACGTTACTATAGAAGCATGAAGATTTGTCAGTGCCTGATTATACATAGTACAGGTATGTTTTGTATATATATATATATATATATACCGTTTTTTTAGGATAAATTTCAGCCATAGGTGGAAAAAATGAAAATAAATCGATTTTCGTGAATGATAGAATGCAATAAACTCCTTAGTTTTCGAGTTATAATGACTTAAAGAAATTCGAAGTTTTAAGTATTTTACTACGTGCACGCCAATGTTAGCGCTAAATTTGATCGTTCAGCACGTTTTCCGACCACATTCCTGCCCATGCATTTACACTGTATCTATGTTGATGATTATATGGTTTAATGGCATGAGGATTATTAGGCTTCAGCACAATGATTATTGTGAATGTTAAAGACCCCTTCGCGTTGGTAAAATGCGCTTCATCTGTGGAAAAGAATCAGCTTTGAGAAGTTGAGATCCCCCGCTCTCTGTTGCATAAGCCACTCTGAAAATTGCACATAAGGTTCAAAATCTAGTGGCAGCAACCCCTGGCTTTTTTTTTTTTTTTTTTTTGAAACGACATGGATGTGAACTGACGACGTAGTGTCCGTCATACAGTAGTGTGTTTACGTTAAATGCTGAGTTTGAAACTGCAGATATTTTTTCCCATCCATGAAATATTT
>LQNS02278171.1:9950104-9989472 GCA_001587735.2 Parhyale hawaiensis
TCAAGAGCCAACTGTAACACATGAGAAATGTGAAGCAGAGCATCACAGGTTCCCAAGCCCTTACGAAAACCATACTGTGTTGGGGGTAGGACACCCTGCTTTTCCAGAAAGCAACCCAATCTCGATGCAACCAACCTCTCATAAACTTTCGACAAAACGGGTGTGATCGAGATGGGTCTATAATCAGAGGTAGCTACTGTGCATCGTCCGGACCATGGATTATACTCGGCCTTCAATTTATCATCATGGACGTTTGTTCATTCGAGGATTAAATCTCTGCCCATCGTTATCTTCATGCTAAGGGAAAACCATAAATAAATGTATGTATGAATATTTAAATGGATGTATAATTATATCAGTAAATAAACATTGACATTTGATATTGTGACATTACGGATTGCTACAAACTTGCATCACTCCAAGAACGTCCAGGTCATCAATGTTGATTCCAGCGGGCAATTAATTCATGATGAACTGTGAGTTTGTTTCCATTAAGAAACTGAATCGCATTGGCCGGTGAGGTGCTTCGAAACATTCTTCCGGAAAGCTACTTCACTGAACGAAATTCTGCCCATTTGGCAAATTTTCTCGGATAAATCTTTTTTTCTCTCTTGCAGTTTTCGTTAGCCGCTTCAACAGTGACGCAGCTTTTAGCAATCACCAACTAGCTCAACTCTCTTCTAAATCCCAGCAACTTTCTTAATTTCATGGCCACGGTGCGTTGTTTTTGCTGATCTTGGAAACGAGTTCTCTTCAGTTCCAGTTTTTTTCCCATTCTTTCGGCAGCAGACCATGGCTTATATTTCTTGCTGAAATCTTACTTTTTACTGATCCTAAAATCAGTCAGCTTTTGAGTTCCTTTCCCACATTTCTCTTTTCACGTTAGTTTTCCCAATCGCTAATTCTAGACGTAAAGAAAAATGTTCATTTTAGACCGTTGTAATTGTAATTCAATTGCTAAACGTCTTTGTTATAGTTACTCTCACTTTTACGAAGGAGTTATGTCAAAATGACTTTCAGATTGCTCCAAAATAATAATTCACTTACAAAAAAAGATCAGATTCAAAACAATCGTTAACTCTGTGAGCAGTAATGTAGATGAACCAAACAAGCTTCTTCATCAATGTCCGCCCACTACGTGCCTTCCAATCTCGAATTCATTTACAGCTTGTTTTATGGCACCACGCTCCGGCGCACGACCGTTACATTTTTCCCGTAATGCTTGTAACAAGATATTACTTTCATTAATTGTCAGTTTGTTGTTTTTAGATTAATGGTTAGTTGTCTAAGGTTTTTTTTCTCCCTTTTTGCTATTTGCCAGCGAAAGGCTTGAAAAAGTTCGATTTCATTTCAGTAACAAAGTGAATATCGTTTTTTGATGAGGATTATTTAAACCAAATAAGCTAATGACAAAAAATCAAAAGCACCAATACTAACCTGCTAATGCACATCAAACTACTGTAGAACGCCTCGTTTCGTAAGACCCTCACCCACGGTAGGGGACATATTCAACGCCGTCAATTTTGATGGCCAGCTAATTCTAGTTTTTGACATTGTTCAAATCTAAGTGAACGCACCTGATTCCTTGAAAAAAGTTTTGAACGTTGCTCAACTCCTTCTGCCTCTTTCGGGTGGAGTTACAGATTCAACGCCTTCATTTTTTATGCCCAGCTAACTCAAAATTTTTGCTATTTTTCACATCTCACACCCTCCCTCCCCCCCCCGTCCCCTGGCTGCCTGAAAAAAAAAACTATTATACGACTCAACTCCTTCTGCCTCTTTTTGGATAAACAGTAAACAGAATTCATCGCCGTCATTTTTGATGGCACGCTTATTCTAGTTTTTTGGCATTAGACACATCTAGGTTTTAGGTCAACCCACCAGACTCCTGCAAAAAAATTATGAATATTGCTCAACTCCTTCGACCTGTTTTTGTGGTGGACCGACCAATAAACAAATATCTATACTTAAATCTTCGACAAAAACGTTATCACCTCTCTCACTTCGTTCGCGGGTGATAATAATTTGAATTAGAACTGCTTAATGTGGAATGAAAAAGATTGGCTTCGGCAAAAGTTTTCTGAGCAAAGGAAGTATCTATTTTTTTCTGATATTGTTACAAGATTTACACCTAAAATGAGATAATACCATGATCAAGACAAATAAACAAAGATAAAGGTACTTACAAAACACACACAGAAAGGAGGTGTAAAGACAGTTTCATGATATTGATCTTACTGTAAAAAATTTTCCCGTTAAATATATTCATACCCGCTGTCATGGAAAACGATGACACTCAGTCGGCTGGACAGAAGCTTATGGATATCAACCCTTCGTCGTAGAGGCGATTTCTACCATGGTTTTTGTATAATAGTTCCATAGATATATGAAGGTACCACGTGTCAGTGAGATTAGCCCAGTAATCATTGAGTGAGGGTCTGCTCATTAAAACACTATATATTTTTTAATATGAAATGTGATTAGACAAGCTTATGTATATGAACTCTAAAGCCAGAGACATAGTTTCTCTTGCCAATTAACATTACCGCAAACGAGCTCCTGGAAGCTTCAATTGCACTTTGAACAATATTTGTGTAACTTCAGTTGATGTAACGTGACTGAACGTTTTATAATATCTACTGTCTTTTAATGTTAGGGTCACTGGTTGCATGCCTCTCTTCCTGTCCAAGCAATCTTTGAAGGAAACACTTGAACTGCAGCTGAGGCCCATCCCTTTACAATGGAGACTTAAAGTTACCGAACTATTCAGTTTCAATTATTGATGTTTCATGCCCCAATCTGTGTTCAAGTGAGCTGTGAAGATTTCACAGTGATTCTTCTTACCTGTTGAGCATCCTCCACTTAGGTTTCACTTTCGTTTCACAACAATTTCATTGCTAGTCCACTGACGCCCAGATAGGTAACTTCAATAACATACTGAAAGTAATAAAAGTATTAATAAAAATTTGTCATGATTCTGCTGCTTTCAATAAATACCTAATTGCATTCACAAATGTCTTGAACACACACAAAAACTCAATTGAAAGAGTTCGTTTTAGCATATTGCTACATCCTGTATCATATGGTGACCTCTATAGTCAACTAAAGACGATTCAAGCGTTCTACAGAACATTCAGCAGCTCCCGGTAATCAATGTTAACTATTGAACAGGGAAGATGAATGCCGCATTATAACAGCAAGGTACAGATAGGTGTAAAATTAAGGTTACCTTCAACAGGTTATACGAGCTGTATCCTGCACGGTCGCCAAAGAACGGTTCGGATGACCTTCAGGAGGTGCAGCAGTACCTAATGGTAGCTCCTGGACTCGGCAGATCATCGTCCGCTCAAGCTCTGTACCAAGGACTGGCACTGCTTTCTGTGGCCCTTCTGGCACTATGTGGTGGAATATTGGCAGGTCAGCATCCTGGTTCTTTGCGTATGCTAGCATAGTGTGTTCCGTCATCCTTCTGGCAATAGGAGGTAGAATTCTGGCAGACCAAAGGCCTGCTCTTCTTTATGTTTTTTTTTTTTTGCATGTTGTCAAGTGTCTGCTCTATAATTGTGTTAGAAATTTTAGCTGGATATAAGCCTACTGTGCTGCATCAGCTGGCAATGCCATCTGTGTCATTGCCAGCTTAAGTATACGGAACTGTAGCAAATAGAAAGCCTACTGTTGTGCAATCGTTTGGAGTGCTTTATATGAAATTTCTGGCAAAACACAATATAGTTTTCTTCAGGTGGGAACCCCGATATTTCACAATGGCTAGCGGTGCTTCTCGCTGACCATTTGGCAGCGAGAGGATGATTTCCCGACAAACTCCTTCATGCACGCTTCATAGTTAGTGGTAATTTGTGTAACCCTTCTGGTGAAAAGCAGTAGACTTCCGGTAAACTGGATCATAGCTACAGAAGTATAATTATTGATTTATCAGTGTCTCAAAATGTCAAGGAGTTAATCAACTCCACAACGCGCAGTGAAATTTGGAGGCATTTACAGCTAACTATGAAATTTTCGACTGGAAACTGAAAATAATTTTGGTCGTTTTATGGTCATTGTAAGGATTTTTTCTGCATATGTCGATTTATATCTGCAAAATGTTAATGCTTAACTTGATCCAACAGCTATTGCAGACGTCACTGATGTTTTTTCAGATTTTAGCTCTACTAAATTATGTAGAAAATACTCGCCGATGTTTCAGAGGGTAAACTAAATGTTCGTCGCGTGTCCCGTAGATTTAGTTACCTCTAAGTAACTGGTATATTGCCACTGCGTACTGAACTGAGATGATGCGGGAATTTATATGCTCTTTTGCTTTGGGAATACAGTCAGTTATGGAGTGAAGTTAGTAAAAAGATTTGATTTCACCTATTTAATGACGGATTTCTTAACTTGTCCAATAACCAAAGGTTGAAAAATCGGCTTACCACACATCACTACATTAGGTGTTCGAAATCTAATATTGTAAAATTTTTAGAGGATACAACGTCAGTCTCAGTGACATAAATACATAACACTCTACTGCCAAAACCGAACGTTGGACTTACTAATCGGCGAGCGCTGTTATTCTCACTAATAGTTTCTTACTACCCAAATTAAACAATTGTCTCATGAGCACATTATAATTATGAATCATGCTCGAATAGACCTTTTGCTCCCCAAAGTAATGCAGTGTGGTTAGCCGAGAAATAGAGCTTGTAAATATTCTTCCCTTAAGCCACACTTCCAGACATTCTGTCCGTTTCCGTGTGCTCATTTCTTTATGGCAGTTTCGCAGCCCCTCGACAGCCAGCACGAGGCAAATTTTCCCCCATTGCAAAAAATAAGAGGCGGAAATGCCCGCTCTACAGAGACAGATAGTGACTTTTATAAAGCCTTGTCGATGGCGTTCTTCAAAGCCCGTAATGACTTGGTGTTTTTCTTCAGATATGGCCGAGCACTAGAGGCCGAAGTGATACAAGAGCACTTGAAACACGAGAAAAGGGGGAAGCTAATGGGTGGACTTAGCAGCACTGAGCCCGGGGTGTATGTGGGGAAACTCTGTGTGGAACTGGTTAACTGCAAGATTGTGCAATAACATATATGTTTATTATATATATAAATGTTTATTCACGTTTATTCACTTGGTGAAATAACTGAAACAATATTTGTATTGGAGCTATGATCTTTTTAAATTTGCTGTACAACCCATTGTCCAGCAGATTATGTCATTCAATTACCTTCTTCGGTTTATGAGAGAGGAATTGTACAAAATAGCAGAAACAATATTTAGGTTGCAGTTATGTAGTGAGTGTGTTCTATGCACACTGCATATCTGTAACTGCCAAAATACATGTCTTCAGTGCCTCAATTTAGCAATATAATTATCGTGTAACTTAGTAACTTTCTGTCAAGATTGAAATATTCGTCCGTCACATAAGCTTCACTGATGGATGCTCAGTGATTTGAGAAAATAAAGATATTAATTCTATCATAATTATCCTTTGCCGCAAATAAGCGTCTCTTTAATTCAGCATCGGAAACACACGCATAAAGCAATCACGCGATATTGTAGTTATCTATTTCATTTCATATGCATTGATATAATAGAATTCATACTTCATAATTTACTAAGCAATACAATGTATTGATTGTATGTCTCAGTAAACGATGTTACATGAGACGTATATAAATTGAGCAGCCGCATGAGCTACATCACTTTTGTAAAATATTCATTGATTAATATGATGAATTGCACTTCTAAAGTTAACTAAGCACTGCATTCATGCAAACGACTACATCTTTGTAATAACTTTGTACGAATGAAATAGAACTCCCCATTAATTTCTCTGTGCAGAAGACATAACTTGCCATTAATTTCAGTAAGCAGAAGATCAATAGAAAGTCATAAAAGTGTGCATATTTACTAGTAGTATGCTAGTCATTCGCCTTATATCTTCGTACTGACAGTGACCAATACACTTCGTTAGGACAGAGCGCTTACAAGTGGTGTAGTTCATTACGAGGCAGATCAGCAGTAGCGGCAAAACTTAACTGCACCTCGCTCTAATCTTGTAGGTGAAAGGCTATGCCGTTTGATGGACGTGAGTGCATTGTTTATGGCCTAATTGGATTGCTTGTATATTTATATTTGCGATGATGAACTTGCTGTGATTCGATATTGCACGTCAATTCAGCTCCGCAATCAATAGACTCAAATTTTCTTTCAATAGCTCTCTCTACTTTGTTGACACCCTCTTTTGGAAGATTCTAGTTAATTGACTAATTGGACTGGGGAGCTGTTTATGTTTGCCGTGCAGCACAGGCACGGGTTTTGTTCTGGCTGGGACTCTGAACGTTAAGTTCATCACATGGAGGTGATTTACCAGTGCTATGGATTAAGTGAATTACCATTCGAACATTGTGGAAGTTACAAGTCAAGTGCATAACTGACGTTGTATCGGACCATGTTGTATTTATTAGAGAAATGAACCTGCTTTTTAGATGTGATATTGAAATATAAGAATACTGCTTACTCTAGAAAATAAAAAAGATCCAACAGTAGAATCTCAAAAGATGGTGGAAATTTTAATCATTCTGGATAGAAGTAATTTCATATAACTAGCAAATTTTCGATCGTTTTTGTAGACAAGGGCTATACTGCACAATCTAATGCAATAATTTTTTTGTTATTGTCAAAGTAGCAGTGGACAGCCCACAGTAACACGAATGTCCATTCCCTTGAAAACAATGAAAAAATATAGAAATAAATGCGGTAGGCACATGATTATTTATTTCGCTGTAAATAAACCCTTCAGCTCATGGTAGTAACGTGTAGCAGTGATAGAGAAAAAGCCGGAATATTTTAGGCATTATTATAGTGCATATTAAACGCTTTACTTTTGAATGCATTTTTAAATTAATGTTATGATGCAACGCCTAGTGTCTTCCATGACTTTTCGCCGAATAATTTTTACGGGTAAACTCACTAGAGAGCACCCTGAGAGCGCATACCTCGACCAAGCAAGGCAACGGTAACGAAAAATTCAAATTGGTTCTGAAAGTAGGATTTTTTTGGGGGGGGGGGACCGACACCAAAAATATAATCATTTGTGCTTTTTGACAGTATCAACAGTTTCTGTAATTTTCTTGAAGATCTGTTAATTACTTATTGAGTTATGCTGCTAACAAATATTATGACAATCATAAATCAAACGCACAAACGGACCAACCGATCATCTCCAAATTTTAATCGTTTATGACTTTGAACATTACTAACGAGTCTTGTAAATTTCATAAGGGTCCATCCATAACTTGAGTCGCTTCCAAGCGACTAAACTTATATCCCTTCTCATTGGCCACCGGCTGCTGCTTGGCAGGCGTATGAGCCTGAGAAGGTGGAATGTGGGAGCCCGCAAGCGAGGAACTGCGTATGAAAGGTGGATGAGCTCCATGGAGCCAACAGGAACTAGAAAGGAGTTTACCTGGCTGTTGCCATAACCATGTGTCCGGCATTCCACAGTCAGCTCCTCTCCTACCTCTCAATGGTACAACCGAGACCTTTTTTTTCTTTTCTTTTCTTCTTTTTTCTCCTTTCTTCTACTTTCTCTTTTTGTTTTCCTCTTCTGTGCTAATCCCGTGCTTTGAGCGGCAGGGCCATGGGAAGTTGATGGAGGCACCCACATGTCCACCGTGGCTGTCGTCCCTTATAACCTGGCAAACCTGGGGCTTGTGTTAGCCTTACTTGGTATACGCAGCTCTGTCAAATGGACAGTTCTTCTGCCTCTGCCGGCATTTGTTTATGGGATTTCTTTCATCTATTTTGTACATTTCTGTATATTTCCTTATTTTACTGTCGATTTTTCTATGCTGCTGTTTCTATCTTCATTTACCTTCTACTTTGTGGTGACGTGGAAAGGAGCTTGGGTCCGGGTCCGGCTCAGGGGTGTCGTCTCCTTTATTGTAATATTAGAGGACTGTATGCGAACCTCACAGAGCTTGACTTGGTGTCCCAAGGGGTGGACGTCGTGTGCTGTTCCGAGTCGCTAATGTTGTGTAGGAGGCACGACACGGAGTTTGTCTTAGCAGGATTTCAGTCCTCTTTTCGCAGGCTGGTGGGATCGGGGCCTGGAATTCGCGGCATGGCCGTCTATGTCCGGAGTGGTTTCTGCGCTTACCGGCAGTCAGTGCACGAGTGCACTTGTCATGAGTTCATAGTTGTGAGGGTGTGTGGCCGATCTGAATAATTTTTATTTATTCCCCTTGTATCGGAGCCCTACAAATGATGATTCTCTATATGACTGTTTGCTGACGGCAATGGCCCCGATCCAGAGTACGGATTCTAAGTCAACGTTTGTTATTGTGTGGAATGTTAATGCACACCACAGGGATTGGTTAGGATCTGTGTCACCGACTGATCGCCATGGTGATGCTGCGTTAGACTTTTGCACTTATCTAGTTGTGTGCAGCTAGTTTATGGGTCCAAGCATATTGCTGGAAATTGTCTCGACCTCGTTATGATTGAACCTGAACCAGGCTGCTCCTGTGGTTGACACCAGAAGAATGGTGTTCTTTAAGAGTGGAGCTGATTGGAAAGCTAGTACTGGAGCAGTAAGAATATTACCCTGGCGCCAGAATATTTGTAGTGATAATCCTATCTCTGAGCTCAACGACTTGACAGAGTCTATTTTGGAGAGGTATATCCCGAAGAGGACTATTCATGTAAGGTCTCGAAACAAACCGTGGTTTGACGACCAGTGTCGGTTAGCTTTGGAACTAAACAAGCGGCTTATTAGGCTTGGCGGCGCTCACGTGACCACACGTTGTGGCAGACATATGTGGATCGTAGGGCCGAGGCTAAGCGTGTGCATGAGAGGGCCCAGCGTCGTCAGAGGGAGCGTCCCAGGGAGTCTCTACTGAGTATTGACCATCGACATTGCTGGTGGAGTGAGCTTAGGGGTTCAGTTTTCAGCGCTGAACCTTCATTGCCGCCCCTTCTTGGTCCCGATGGAGGTATCATTGCTGATACCTTGGCTAGGGCAGAACTCTTGTCCTCTCACTTTGATTTGAAGCAGAGCAGAGATGTGTTGCCATTGCCTCATGGATGTCATCCTGAAACTCGTTTAACCTCTTCAGCGTTCAGAACTGGTACTATCAAGGTGCTACTTGAGGGTCTTGATCCTTATGGAGGTGTGGACCCGGTGGGTATGTTTCCTCTATTATATATAAGCAGCTTGCTGACGTTCTCGCTCCTAAGCTTCGAGTGATTTTCCGGCGTCTGATACGGCTAAGGAGTTTCCCCGTTGTTGGCGTACTGGGAATAATACTCCCATTCCCAGGCGTCCAGTGTCGCCCCATGTCACTAACTACCGACCTATTACTCTGACACCGTTTTTGTCGAAAGTGTTCGAGAAATTGGTCGCTTCTCAGCTTGGACATTTTGCAGAGGCTGCGGATTTGTTGCCTGCTGGTCAGTTTACGCACATAGCTGGTTTGGGCTGTTTTGATGTACTGTTATCGGTTTCACACCTTTACACAGCTTACTCCAATGAATTAATTAGTTATGATCCCTTTGGTTAGTGCTTAAGTGAAGTTAAATAAATACAAAACAGACGGACGGACGATTCATTCAATATTTAATAGAGAAATAGAAAGATTAAGAGAAAGTACTGTCACCACATCTGCACATTGTTCACTCGCGATTCCTCAGGCTGCAGAGGCACCGGTGCAGCAGATACAGGGCTGGCACGAAGACTGCAAACTTGCACATTTGCGTAATACAGATCCGGCCGCCTGGCGTCCAACGGGGGCAATCGATACCGCCAGTCAGAAAACTCTATCGATGTTATCTAAATTACGCGACACGTTGGCAGGAACAAAGCGACGTATCTTCTCATAGAAAACGGTTGGCAAGATTAAATTTGAGGCATGACTGTGAGGGCAAATTTGAATTAATAGATCGACGTTCAAAGTTAATCGACGATAACACAGCGAGGAATATGAAGAAAATAGTTGCTCACAGTACGGACTCTCGATAGGAAATCTCAATTGGAACTGACGTTAGAAATTACTGGTGACCCAAGTAAACTTTACTCTATCATGAATACAGCTTCCGCCTGTTTCGCCGTTTCATAAAAAAAGTAATACCAGAATTGATATTCTATGTCTGAAGCAAGATTGGGTTCCTGCGTAAGGTGAATTCCGTGTTTGGTAACAGGGAGGTTATCCGCAGATGATTTTATGCTTTCTTGCTTCCTGTGCTAGAATATTGCTCACCGGTCTGGGCTTCAGCTGCTGACAGTCACTTGCGTCTGCTGGACCGACTTGTTAGTTCAGCCAGCAGGCTGTACGCCGAAAATGATCTGGGGATTCTATCCAGTAGGAGAAAGGTTACTGGACTTTGTATGTCTTACAAGGTTTACAATGAAAGACATTGGTTGTATTCATCGGTCCCAGCCCTCAAGGTCTGAAGGAAGATTACACGTGCTGCGGTTGACGCTCACGCTTTCACTTTAGAGAGTGTTAGATGCAGAAGTCATCGGTTCTGTCGGTGCTTTGTGCCCTGGTCTGTTGGAGTTTGGAATTCATTGCCGCCATCGGCCTTTGGTCGTGTTGGCCTGCAGGCGTTAAAGTCAGCAGTTAATGGTTTTTTGTTGATGTTCTTTAGCAGTGTTTTGGGTCTCCCAGTGTTGTAAACTGCTTCAGTTGGGTTATACTACCGGTACGTGGCGGCCCGGGCGTGAAATTTTTATAATAATAATAACGTTTGAGTTATTGCGATACCAAGCATGAAATCAAACACTGCAACAAACGAACGAACAGATCATCACAAAAATTTGATCATCTACTCGTCATATTATGCATTACAACACATGTAAATTTCATGAAAATCCGTCCTGAACATTTTGAGTTTTGGCCGCCAGGAAAACTGGGCAGACAAACAAAGAAACAAACAGATAAATGGATTTTCAACAGAAGTTAATCATTTGTTACTGTTAACATGCCTAACAATCCCTGTAAATTTCATAAAGATCCGTTCATATAGCTTGTTGAGTAATTTTAATGACAGCAAAACAGAAAGACAAACGGTCAGACAAACATGACAAAAACATCACCTCCTTGGCGAAGATAATAATTTTCGTCAAAGAAGTTGCGTAACGAATTGGACTTCTAACATGTAAGACATTAATGTATAAAAAATTATCGGTACCAACTTACTCTCATTGGCTGTTCTGCCCTAATGCTGTGATATTCGTTAAAAGTCCACATAAATGCAGCTAATCATAGGGAATGAAATGAAGTGATACGCATCAAAGGTCTAGATAAATACAGCTGATATGAAACCTAATTCCAGACTGAGAAGCTAATCAATACAGAGTAAATACAGTGATTTGTTTGAAGTGTTGACGAAGGTATGTGTAGCTGATCAAGGAAAACAAATGCCTTGATGTATTTCAACTGTCAAGATAATTTTAACTGATCAAGGCAAAACAAATGCTCTGATGTGTTTCAAGCTGCTCAGACAAACGCAGCTGATCAAGACAAAGCAAACGCAGTGATATAATTCAAACTGTTGAGATAAATGCAGCTGATGAAGGGATGCGCCTGCCTTTCAAGCTGTTGTAATTTACCTGCGTCACCTGGCAGCATTTATTCTATCCGACCCATGGCGATCAATACGTAGCCACGTGGTCCTAATTCTTCTGTTTACAAAGCGCGGCAGGTCGATTGTCACGCGATCGTTCTCTAGTCTGCCGCTATCTCAAGACAGCCCAGGTGCATTGCAGTTTGCTCTGATTTTCGCCAAGGTACAGAAATGAATGTCTTCATTTGCTACTTGTTGGATTTGGTTAAAATGTCGTCTCGTGTTTCATCGACAGTAGCTAACTCTTATGTTTGTTTTTCATTAGCAGTTATTGGACACATAGCAGGCGAGCGGCAGAGAAAGCAAGAATACCGCGAAAACGATGAAAAACCGAATTTCTCCCGAACCCGGTAGTTAAGCATAAAGTGTCCTCTGTGAGTTAATCGCTCGGCTACCGAACACGAGCCGCTTGATAGCACATGAACATCGAATTCATATAATTTATTTTTATTTTTCTCAAAATGTACCTATATTGTGTTTAAACGTATCTTTGTGTAATATTAGATATGATAATTTAGTATCATAATTCAATTAGTATTCTAGTGTCTGCACCAGGTCCGCTGTCATTATGGCAACACAATTTTGAGATAATGTTAAAAGTGTTTATTTCTAAGTCAAGTAATCAGTCCTTATTTCTTTGTGAACCAAATCATGTCTATTTTACATTTCAGAAGTAAGAATGCACCAAAACTAAAGTAAACAATGGTTATTCATAGAAGCACAATCGTATGCCTTGATAAAAGAGAAGACTGAATTCACATAATTAAAAAAAAAGCAGCACATTCGCCGTGAAAAAGTTTAGACAGTCATGGATACGTTTAAAGAAACTGTTTTAACATGCAGACGTTCAGACCAGAAAAGAAAATGGTCGGTTCGAACTCACCGTCTTATCAAAGTCTTGCGTGAAAAATTAGAAAGAAATCCGCGTCGTTCTGTATAAAATTGGCGACAGAAGCAGAAGCTTGACAACACTTCAATGCGTCGACTTCTGAAATAAAATCTCAATGTAAATCCTTACAAAATGCAGTAAAGGCACGAATTTTCGATAACAATTACTGATGAACGTGGGAGATTTGACAAAAGTCGACACATCCTGAACCTCTTGAGAGATAGCATACTGCAAATTTAGTTTTCACTTATGATAAAAGTCGATGATCAGCAAACTAAATTATCAGAATAATAGAATTTGGAGTCGCTATAGATCAATGGAGGTGGACGAGCGCAACCATGCAAGAATCCTCTGTCTGTAATGGGCAGGGCTGCAATCATGCCCTGGGAAATTTCCTCCCGTTTTTGTTTCTTTAGGCGTCAAACTTAGCAGCCAGAATTTTATATCTGACGTATTGGAACCATAACTGCTTCTCTGGGTACGTGATCACTTTGGTGGTGCACCCTGGACCCTTCTACAAAACTCTGCTCCATCACGGGGCTCCAAAGACTTGATGCTGAATTCAGGGGGACATTCCAGCTTTCCTGAGCTGAGAAGAATGGCCATCGAAGAGCCCGGATTTGAACCTGCTAAACTCTTCTGTGTGGTCTGTCTTGGAGAGTAAGGTCGGCAGCACTCCATATGATTCGCTCGACACCTTGACGTCTAATCTGAGTGAAGAATGGGCTTTGATTCCTCAAAAAAGGGCTTCGTGCCTCCTGTGACGATTTCCAAAGTTGATTGACGTCAGTCAGTAAAAATAGAGGAGGAAACCACATTGAATAAATGCTAGATATTTAATATGTATTAAAGTGTCATTGAGCTAAATGCCCGATTAATTAATTTAAAGCTTCGCTACTTTCTCAGTGAGGCACTTGATTAAACGTTTGTATTTACATATGTAGTAATATCTATTTTCGGAAACCGCAGCTTTTCCACTGGTTAAACTGTTATTGTCAAAAGTTTTAATTATCAATATTACAACACCGTTTGCATTCTATTAACTAGCAAAATATGCTGACTGCACTCCATATATGCACACTTATTTGTAAGTGTACCTATTTTTTATTTCAGCCTTCTTGAATTTGTTCAACAGGAGGTTTACTACAGCTTCCCGTTTTTCATCTCAAAGGTCACCGAAAAGGATCAAAACTTCGAGAGAGAGAACGACGCAAAAATTTAGACTCACCGGCTTGAGATTGTTAAATGTAAAACATATGTTTTTAATTCATATAATCATATTATTTTCACTATCTCTCATAATGAATATTAAACCAAATTAACTGGGTGAGCATAAAGTCTGACCCAGCATATGGAGCTTAGTGAACTTAATGTGAAGTAGGTAGAATAAGTTTTTGGTTTGCTAATATTATAGAATGTGTAAAAGAAGTTCATGAGATTTAAAATAATAAATATTAACAATGACAAACCTGATTTTTTTCATTGTACACATATGATATCCTACGATCAGGGAATGATTAATGCTTACCTTGTATAATCTAATGTGCTCGTATACCATTTTCATTGACGTAATTTAAAAACAAAACCAAACTTCAATATGATGATATTTTATTAACACAAACTAATTTAAAGCCAATATAACAGATTATATTTTGTAGAAGGCAAAAACTAGAACTTCAGACTTGATAAAAGGATTATGACAGGGGTAGTTTGGCATTTTAGAAAATAGGCCTCGAGGGGGAAGTCCCAGACTTTAGAAAAAAAATGATCACGTTTTATCTCGTGGGACGTTCAGAACCTTAAGATGTTGACCAGAAGACATCTCGTCAGAAGTTCAAACTCTTAGCAAGTAGACCACATAATATCGCAAATGAATACGTCAAGGAATCATGCTTCACCTGTTCGTCTAACACAGGTCATATGGTCATACTTCATATAGGAGAGTCATTCTTAATCAATTCAGTTTTTTTTAATTCGCGCCCCGATTCAGGGTTAAAAATGATGATAATTACAATTGGATGATCTTGTTTCCATAATGGTGATATAACGACGTTGTAATTGTATGTGTTAACTTCTCTTTTACACGGAACAACCGAGGCACAAACAATTATAATGTCAGTTCAGTTATTTTAAAATCCGTGCATATTGGAGAGCACTCTGAAAGAGCATACCTCCGAAAAGCATGGCAAAGGTAATGAAGAATTCAAACTGGTTCTGAAACTGTGATTTTATTTGTATCAACATCAAAATGTAATCATTTATGCCTTTCGGCAGTATTGACAGTTTCTGTAATTTTCGCGATAATCCGTTGATAATTTTTTGAGTCATGCTGCTAAGAAACATGATGACAAACATAAGTCAAACACACAAACGGACCAACAGATCATCACCAAACTTTAATCAGTTATGTCCTAGCACTACTAATGACGCTGGGGCTACTTAAGAGGAAACTGAGAGGGAGCATAATTTAAGCTCCATGGAGTTGTTAGCGTCGACTGTTAGCGCACATAAGCTATGACCTACTTTGAAGAGCGCTGTGCTTCATGCAAGCTCTTCTGCCTCTCCCCTCCTTTCAATTGGTGCTGGTGGTACCCTGCTGCCAAGGCAGACCTTTTGTTGCGCTACTCTGATGGGAAGCTGAACCGGGACCGGGTGCACATTCCCTTAGTGTGTGACCCAGGGCCGAGATTCTCCCGTTTTGTTTTTAGGTCTTCTGAAGTGCATCACCTTCTTCTTAACCTGGACCCCTATGGGGGCACTGATCAATCGGGTATGTTTCTTCTCTTTCTTCGGAGAGTGGCTGGTGTGCTCGCAGCCTGCTTCTGTGTTCCATCGGATGTTACGGCTGTTCGCTTTTCCGGTATGCTGGCGTGTCGCTCATGTGAGGCCTGTTCCGAAGGGCTCTGTCTCATCTCGAACCTCCAACTATAGACTTATCTCGATCACACCTGTTTTATTGAAAGTTTACGAGAGATTGGTGCCATGACTCAAAAAGTTATTGATGGATATTTATGAAATCAACATGAGTTGCTAGGCATATAACAAAAAGTAAATGACCAAATTTTGCTAATGATCCGTTTGTTCATTCGTTTGTCACTGTTTTTAATTTTATGCTTGTTAGCGCAATAACTCAAAAATCATTAATGGATCTTTATGAAATTCATATTGGTTGTTAGTAATGTTGAAAGACATGGATGATTAAATTTTTATGCAGATCGGTTTGTTCGTTTATATGTTTTGACGCATGTTTGTCATAACGTTTGTTAGCAGTATAACTCAAAAGTTATCAACGGATCTTCAAGAAAATTGCACAAGCTATTTTTACAATCAGAAGACACAAATGGTTAGATTTTGGAGTTTATACAAAAAAATTATGGTTTCAGAGCCAATTTAAATTTTTTGCAACAGTTGCCTCGCTTTCGGAGGTATGCGCTCTCAGAGTGCTCTAGTTTGTAACTGTTAACATGCCTAACAATCCCTGTGAATTTCATTAAGATCTGTTCATAACTTTTTGAGTAATATTGGTGACAGACAAAGAGGCAAACAGGACAAAAACATAACGTCCTTGGCGGAGGTAATAAAGATGTTATTATACTGGGTGAGCTAGAAGTTACCGTATATAATATGATATGCGATTTCCATTCCATATTGCGACACATTTATTTATTTCAATGTTGAAAGAGGGTATATGTTAGGTTTTCCAAAACTAAATATTGGTAGAAAACTACTGTAATTAGGGCCTGTAAATACAATATAGTTTAAGAATAGCCTATTGTATACCTTGTTCCATATAGTGATAGTGTTCTAGCTCCGTGTAGAGCGTGATGCATTTTGTACCGTGGGTTATTTCTTACGGTGGTGGTGGCTGGTGGTATGCAAGCCACTCCGCGTGCGCAGAGGTCCTTCTACTCCAGGTGTGCCCGTAGTCAAGTCAGAGTTTGTGATCAACGGAAAACACAATGGCGAGTTGTCTGGATCTTGTGTCAGTGCTGTAAAAAATGGGGCTGTGACCACAGAGTGATGACGCTTATTGATGTAACTGTCTTTGTTGCGCTGAATGACTTTGTAGCGATTAATTAGTAAATATTTTATCTATTAGCACAAACTCTAAATCGACTACCTGCAATTTCTAAGAGTTTAGAGTGCAGGGGAATAGTTGATTAATCCTTCACTATTAGTCCTAGTTTGGTGCATCGTATCCTATCCTAGCTAATGAGATCTCTCAGTGCTATAAACTAGGATAAACTAGGATACCGCTTTCACTAATTTACTCTAGTTGTAAGCAATGTTTCCATCCCCTAGTGAGTACTTACTACAGTTGATTGATTGATACTCAGCAGTAGTCCTCTTTATCAATTGTTTCATGCTGTAACAAACATATTATACTTCACATAGTGTTATTCCTGAGCGAAAGGCAAATTAATATATGAAAGAAAGGGTTTATGGGTTCTAGTGGTCATAAGATTTCTTTGATTCGTTCATTAAAGTCTTTCTGCCTTTAAATTGCGTTTGTTTATTGATCCTAACCAGAGAAATTCCAATTACCGCTGCCATTCACTACACGAAAAATACAATAATAACAATAGAGGGTTAGCCGCGAGCTCCTATGAGTCTGCTGTCGATGATAAGTGGCTCGACTAAAAGGTATTTAGCTTCTGTACCCTTGGATTGGAAATCAATTCGTCTGCGTCACAACTTTGAACGTTCTGTCCAAAATAGAATTTGAAATATAGAAGCCTTTGAAGCCAATCATCATCCCGTGATTTGTGCTAAGAGAAAATAGTTGAAAGGACGCAAAAAGAAGCTGGTGCCTTAACGCTCTGATGAGCCAATACGCATTACTGCTGGCAAATATTCTCCATGAATGGTTAGGTAAATTCACTGCTAAGTAAAGTTTGCTCTAATTTTGAAACGGCTTTTATGCACGTGTATTTCACAGTTCAATTTTCGTCCTGCGTAGAACCCAAGCAAGTTCGAAGCTAATTTTCCCCTGATAGCAGTTCGTTTCAGATTCAATTATCGAACTTTCTAAGTCTTTTATGGAAAATTAAATTAACTCTGTTGCGTAGTCGCCGAGGTACACGTGAGCAATTTGCAAAAATTTAGGACTTTCGACGAGATGTTTTGCTTTATCGTATGCTAACGAGGAACCGAGACTGCTGCTATTTCTGATCTCTTCAGAAGTACTTGGAAGCATATTGTAAAGTCACGTCAGATATTTAAGAGATGCAAGCCGCCTACGTCCCTTAGGCTCGCCTACCTAGTTAAAAAATTAATTTAATGCATGTTAAAATCAAGTTTCAGTTTCATTTTAAGCCCGGATGCGCGCAGTGCCCGCCAATCCAACCCAAAATCTTATACTGAAGGCGCTGCGTCTCATACATAGATGATACAAGCAATAATACCATAAAGCATAGATACACAGATCAGAGTTTTAGTATTATGTAAATATTGAAAAATGATTTACAGTGCAACTATATTGCTATGGTAACTCATATGTTGTGTCTGCTTCATTGACTGTCAAGTTTACTTGTCGTTTCAAACAATATTATTCTCTCAAGAAACAAAATTTCTATTGCACCCCTTTAGAATTAATGTGTTAAATAATGTAGAACTTTACTTTGCGTCTAAACTTTTGGCCAAGCATACCGTGGAGAAGAAAGAAAAGGAGCAAAGTTCATACAATCAAGCGAGCGAACATAACCCTACATTTTTTTCTCCCTCTGGAATGAATGGTGTGCTTTAAAAGCCTCATGCCAACCTGAGGTAAGAAAAATGAGACACCGCTGGGCCATGTTTCGTTCTTACTCTGCGGGTAAAGAGCTACGCTTATAGGGGAACAACGACAGAACTCGTGAAAATTTTGTTTCCGCCACCTGATAGTGAAAAAAAAACTGAATTTCTAGATTAGCGAGAGGTTCAATTTCTAGACTCTAAAAGCAATTCCTAAGAATAAGAAGGAAATTTGCCTGGCTTTCTGAAGAGGCAGCGGGAGTTTTGAAAATTAGTGAACAGTCGCATTTTTAGCCATTTTACACCGTGATAATAATTCCAAAATATAGAAATGAGATGACCGATAGCGGGAACACCTAGTAAGAATTTTTCAAAATCACCAAACGATTTTACCTGCAGCTTTAAACGAAGTAATTAGAACTCTAATATTTAGAAACAGATCGAAACGTCGTAAACTACAAGCCTGTTCACCCGCTGGTATTTCACCCTAAGTTCATCCTTCGTAGTGTTCGAAGACGTTGCTGTGTCTATTTAAGCAACTTGCGACGTCCACAGCTTTTTATGTTTTAATTCACAGTAAATTTGTAAAAACCTACGAAGTATTACTTGTGACACTTAGTGAGCAATCTCACCTTTTATGGTTTTAGTAATGCTCACTAGTGTACACACAGTTGTATTTATAAGGATACCAAGAAAGATTCGGACGTTTCAATATACGAAAGCGCTAAAACGATCTTAAGAAAAACACCAAGATGGCCAATGGTCTTTTACAGAAGACGTTTTGAACAACGCTCTTCCTATGAGAACAAGTAGTTTTAGTTTGTTCTTAGATGAGTAGCGAATAGTTTACTTTTACAAGTCTTACACTGTTATAAAATTTTTAAAAAATAACTTAGGTGTCTTACTTCATACCTAGAAAGCATAGCTGATGTTTCAAGATTACCAGGCGATAATCTTAAGAAGGTTTATACCTCAATAAGAAGTGGACAAATATGATAGTAGGGGTCTATATCAAAAAATCAAAGAAAACATTGAGGTATTACAAATTAACTAAATTTCAATTTTGAAATGTTTCATACCGATGAAATAATGAAATTCCAAAATAGACCTGCCCCATACTGAGGATATATTAACGGCTCTAAAAAATTAAATGAAAATCTAATTTTTAGCCTTATACTCCAAGAAGCTACTAAAAAAACACGAAAAGAGTAAAAAGGATATATGCAGCAGTAAAAGATATTGATGGGCATGCCGATCTAATTTAGAAATGTTCTGCACAGTATTTCAAATTCTAAGGGAAAACTATTGAAACAGATTTTACCCATTTGTGATATCTATCGTCAGGCAAACAGATTCACTTAAGACCTTTTTTCTCAGTAATGACACCTATGTTGATTGTGCTAGAAAAGCTACCAAGTACTTGTAAATACGCTTTTTCATCATTTCGTCATCCGTAAAAGAGTTGTGAAGTTTTTTTCCTGAAAACGATTGCAGCATTCCAGTAGTGAAATTGAAATTATGACATATATGTAGTTCTTGTGAAACTTCCATAGTTTGTACTTAGGTAGTCTTCAATACCAGTAAAACAGCTTTTCTTGGGTAAATACTGAAAAAAAAAAAAAAATTCTATTTGCGGAGATTGGCGACGAAGTGGCAGCCTATTTTTAAATTGGTGTTTTGTAGCCGAGAAGCTCACATTATTTTATATTCTTGTTGCATGCGCGTGAAGCAATATTTTTATATTTCTTCAGTAGCGTAGAGAAAAACCTGAATTATAAGTTTTGCCTTCATTCGCCTGGAAATTATTACTCCAAATAACAATATTCTGCATTTGGCAACTAGAAGGACAACATTGCTCCTACATTCTCTTTTCGTATGCAGAGATCTAGGTTAACATTATTTTTACGTGCTCCTTTTGCTAATAAAGAGGCTTAATTTGTTTTTAAATTTTGTTGGTAGAAAAGGGGTTCACATTATTATTTTTTTATTACAGTAGTCTCCAAATAGTGAAAAGTGTTGATGGTTTTTTCTCAAGTACTCTCTCAGTAGTAATGTAGGTACAATTTGTATAACCTTCTTTAAGTAGTGCAAAGTTTTAGCATAGTTTTAAAATGCTTCTCTGATTAGCGAAATGCTGAACATGATTTTTCTTTTAATTCGTGTTCCAAAAGTGACAACTGTATCATTATTTTTTCACACTTTGCTTCAGTATAGCGAAAAATTTCGCATTGTTTTTGATAATTCTTTCGACATCGAAGAATTTGACAGCAGCTTCTACCTAAGGAGCTGAGAAGTCAATATATATTCAAAATCTTCTTCGATTAAAGGTAAAGCTAATATAACTTTAAGCTTTTTTTGCAGTGAAATAGTTAATATTTTTTAAAAATACTTATTTAAATTGCAGAGAATTTAACAAAGTTTTCTAAGTTTTTTAGAACGAAGAATTCAACATTCTATCCACATTCTTTCCTAGAACGCGTAAGGCTAACGTTATTTTTAAATTCTTTCCGATGTTGTGAAAGGTTGACAATATTCATAATATTCTAGCGTTTGGGCAAAAATTAAAATTTCGCCCGAACCCTGGAAATCGCATCGCAGTTTTGGGAGCCAGCAATCCCTTGCTAACTCGCTAATTATTTCCGTCTAAGGAATATGAAAGCCATTGAAGGGTCCTTTCGCGGTCAGGAGGTGGTCCTGGTGGATACCATAGGCACCAATTTGCCCTCTTGACTGAGAAGTTAAAGAGGCTTGATGCTGTGTTGATACGAAAACGAGGCCTCCTGAAGCTACGTGAGCACCTTCACGTGCGTTATTCCCTAGCTCCTGAACGCGATACTGCCCATTTCTGCCTTATTTTCTGCGCGAAATAAAGGCGTAAAGGCAATCTCGTAAACTGGCTCTTGGCAAAGAGGTCAGGGAGGAAGGCCGCTGATAAAGAGCCGTTGTCTTCAGCAACTGTAATGACGTACACCTAAGAAACTGCTACAACAACAGTTACTGTTGGCAGAGAGATTGAGATTGCTGTCATTTTCCAGAAGAGCATATTCATTGAAATTGGCTTGCAAAGACCCCAGGCGTTCAGTAAATTACTATATATACATGTAATGAGGCTGTAAACGGCAATCAGCTTTGAAGTTTTGCAAAACTGTCATCCTTCATAATCACTGTATATGCTAGAGTCGCCAAGAATCTCATACGGTGGCAGCACAACAGAAAGTCTTTTCGTCTTTGCTACATCTAATCGACCGTCACCGGTGGAGGTGCCGTCTATGTCAATCAACATTTGTCGGAGGCTTTTAGGCTTCCTTCTACTGTGTATGTGACTTTGTGGCCATCCTGAAAGTAAGTCAATGTTAGTACTTTTTGAATTTAGTGCGGTTTCCTATGCTGCTTGATTCATAAGCATGGCATGTTCATAACAATATGTGTATGAATTAATTCCGACAACTGAAACTATACTTATACTTTTTGTCCTCCACCACCTCCATGTAGATAAAAAAAACTACCGTCTTCAGAGTCTAAAGCTCCAGGTAAATCTAAAAAGACTTCCATCTGCTATTATTTTCGGCTGACCGCTGCTGATTTGTCATCGTAAACACTTTCGGAAGCGTTTATTCTTCCATCATCTGTGTGACTTTATGATGACCTCAAACTTTATTACTGGTCCCTCTATTTTCACTGGTGACAGGCTTCTAGCCTGCAATATCTACGTTGTATATGGCGAAATTAATTCTATTGAATAAAATACCATTGCCCCAACTGGTTTTCCATATTCAAATAGATTTTTCTTCCTGAGAAACTCTAACCAAAGTATGATTTACTTCCCCCTACGCTGCCTCTAATCGGCCGTCAGCTGTTGACGTGTCGTCTTTGTAAACACTTTCGGAGGCCCTTAGTCTTCTATCATCTCTGTGGCTTAGTGACTACTGCCCAGTTCTGCAGGATCTCAAGGATTGGGACGAGTCTATCAGGCCAAATCATTTCGCTCGCTTACAGACGCTTCCCTTCATCGGTCGCTGCTGATGGACACCCACTGCCCAGTTTGTCTTCGGGGCTGGTAAATTGCTGCTTCCTTGTAGAGGCTCCTGCGGACTCTGTTGTTGCCGATGCCATCATCTCCGCAAACATGCTGTGCAATACTCAAACAGCTTCCACAGATGGCGCTAGACGACCGCGTTACGGAACTATTTCTTTGCTCTGTATCCCTAACTTAACCTTCTGCTCATGAACTGGTCCACATGCATGGCACGTGCCGAGTGGTGAGGTTCGTAAGGAACACGTAAGATCCTCTATTCGACCAGCCTCCATCAATAGTTAAGGACGACCATTAAACAGAACGACTGCTTTGCTTGCATCCAGTGTTTGAGCTTGCTGAGCATAAAGCCGATACAGGAACAAGTAATCTTCAGTGATGTTTTAATTCCGTATGAATAACTTTCAAATACTAAATCGCTCCTGGACAAATGTACTCGGATTAGTAAGTCTGTAAAATTCCTTGCATCGCAAGTGCTTAATGGTGGTGTTTGTTTATAATGAAAACGAGCGACGAAGGATAATAACAATGTGTTACAACGCTCGCTAATATGAATGCCTATTGATTCGGTTACAAAAGATAAGACGGATATCACCGTAAAAAGTGTAGGCATCATAAGTTTGATATCATGATAGAAGTGCAAAGCAATTGCTTAATTTCTATGTTACGAATATAGACGGAAAAGTACCACTATTCTAAGCTGTAGGCATACTGAATGATATCTCAGCTATTATTTAGTATTAAAACTTCACGCCACGGTACCAGTGAACGAGACTAACCCAAGTGAAGCACAAAGCCGTTTCAAGCCACACAACACTTTGCTAAGAAAAAGAACCCACCAAAACAACATTCACAGCCAACTTGAACGCCTGCAGATCGACATGGCCGAACACAGATCTCGACAACGAATTGAAAACAAGTACCGGTGCAGGAATGAAACACTGACAAAATTAACGAGTTTGGCGCCTAACCGTTCCCAAAGGGATGAGATCGACTGCAGACTCATCACACGTAACTAAGCTCTTAGACCAAGAACAGACGAGCGTAGCCAGAACTTCATTATTGAATCCCTTTTAGAACATGCAGTGGCAAGCAACCCTCCGTCTATGGGACAAGTTCACCGAATTATTCTGGGCACACTAACGAATGGCGCTGCCCACAAGTCGGTCAAGCAGGCGAAGATGACCATGGGCAGCCAAAGCCCTCACAGGTGAACAATACTCTTACTAGACTCTGTTCGGCCCTCTTCGGTCCCGGGCCCTGCTACGGGCACCGCTCTTCATCGTCAACGCCCAGCTCATCCTACCCCAGCACGCTCACGGCAGACGACTTGGTTAATGATGCTGTTGCTGCCGGAGGTCTGGTAGTAGTGTGGTAGCATCAGGCGATCTGGAACAGTCGTCAGCAACCCGTCCAAGTTCCTCTTGAACGCCTCAAAAGAGCCATGAATCTCTCTGAGTTCGCAGGGGAGGCAATTGAGAAGACGCGGCCTGCACATCATTTGGGAGTTTTCAAGCAGCGTTCTAACTCGCGCTTATTATTTATCCGCGGGATCTTGCAATAGTAGCCCCGACGGCCTCCATCAGCAGTATGCAGGGCCACGCAAGACCGGTCAAGAACCTCCAGCACCACACCGTCTGCCATCTTCTAGATACATAGGATAATATAGCGCTCCCTCCTTCTTTCCAGCGATTATATCGAGAGCGCCTCTAAGCTCTGTCAGTAGTTGCAGCTCCGTAAAGCAGCCACTGTGTGGTGAACTCTTTCTGGACAGCCTCAAGCCTTCTTATTGCTCCCACGCCAACCGGGTACCAGAGCTGACAATAGTACTTAAGAAATGGGAGAACTAGAGATTGAAAAGTAGTATCACAGGTGGCTCACGGGAGGAGAATGTTCTCAACACCCATCCCGCTCTCTGCTTCGCCATTGCAATCATTGCCTCGATCTGGTCTTCGAACCGTCCATCTGGTCTTCAACTCTCCTTCCTATCTCGCCAATATCTCATTACTTCAAATTTGTTATCATTGAATGGCATATTATTGACGGCAGCCCATTCATAAATCTTCTCCAGGTCTCCTTGCAACCTTCGCTGGTCCTTAACATCAGCAACAGCCCTGACCAAACGGGTGTCATCCGCGAAAGAGGAGACACTAGAGTGCTGCACCTGTGCATCGATGTCATTCACGTGGATCAAGAAAAGAACCGGACCCAGGACCGTGCCTTAGAGCACCCCACTGGCAGCCCACTCCACTTACTGCAACACAGGAAGCAAAAAAGAAGCATAGAAATATCTCACAAATACTCCAACTTTTCCAAATACAGCGAAAACCTCACACACGATCCCAACATTGTTGGAAGCACCATAGACCAGACGCCTAATATACGCCTCAATTACATCAGCTCATGAAAAGGTCTCCAAGTATCTGAAAAACGCTTGACCTCCTGAAGAATAGTCGCACCTATCTCGAGTGAGAGATGCAGCTGTAATCGAGTCAAGACCGACAAACAATCACAGACTCAATTTTATCTAAATTCAGTTTCATATTCCATGTGGAGCAAAATGTGCCAATTCGCGGTAAGTCTCCGTTTAGAGATCGGGCAACATCCTTATCTAAGACAGGGGTCGGAATTACCGCAAACGAGGTGAAATTGTCGCCACAGTTGACCAAAGTACCTATTTTCCAAGGAGGAAAACGTAGCACTAGTGCACGTAGCACAGGAGACAGCTACAAATTTCTGTCTCCTGCTGATAAACACATTTATTGTATCACCAAGAACCGTTTACTTTTTGTTTGAGGTTGTTTTTTTTTTTTTGTACTTGAAAAGATTTTGTGGAAGTTTAATCTATTTGTCATCAACCTCATTTGCAAATTCCAGTGGACGGTCGAGGTATCATGTGATCCATGCTCCAGTCTAAACTGACTATCTTTGTCAGTTCATCAAGAATGGTCTTGCATATGCTTAAGAAATTGAACAGGATTTTGTTCCATTTTCAATTCCGCTATTGCTAATATCTGCAACTCTGTTTTCTCAGTGAGTGGAGGAAATTTTTGACGTCATCTGACGCAAATAATTTTTTTATCTCTATAAAAGTAACTTCTAATATAGAAGAGACAACTTTTTTCATTCACAGTTTATAGTTGGATAATATATGAAGAAGTTACTCAGCGTGTGAAAAATAACGAAGTTTGTTGAATAGTCAAGGTTTAATAATTATTGTTGTTATGATAAATTTCTGCTGTTTCACTGCATGTACAATGCTTTTCTTTATAACAATATGGAGGGTCAAAACGCATCTAAATGAAATATAGTATGGATCGTCGTTCTGTACATATCGGCTGAGCAACACCACTAAAATAAGTTAAATTCTTAAACACACTGGAAGTGGCTACTTTAGGTTATGGGTATTCCTGCCATATCGTATTTTTGAAGTTATTCTCGCAACTTGAGAAGTATTTACTTACTAAAACAAGCGAACTCAAAGATACTCTGTTCTCGTGATAATTTTCCATGAGCCTCTTAACAATTTCAAGACACATAACAATACGGAAAAGGACTGTTGATTCCACAGAGTACAAGAATCGCCTCAATAAGTTCCTAACGAAAGCCCAGTGATAGACTTCAAGTTACTCTGGATAAGAAAAGCGAAAGAAAAACCTCCTGTGCTGTGTTGATAATCATACGATGCGTATTTACTGACTACTGTGGGCATGATTTTAATCCATAAAATTGTCATATTAATTTCTTCAGTGGTATTATGGGCTTACCGAGCTTGTCATACTTTATCCCCAATTGTAGGTACAAGCGTTTCACCGCTCCAAGGTACAATTAGAATGTGAATTTTGGTTTGGTCAAGGCATTGCTAACAATATATAATCCAGGCATTTTACGGTTGAGCATTCTACTAAACATCGGCCACAGGTCACTTCTTCGGGCCAACAGTCGATACGTCAAAGACCCAGTAGACAATGCCATCCTATATATAAAGAATCACTAACAGCTAAGAAACTCATGCAGAGAGCTGATCAGTAAGTTACACCCACGCTGACGAAATCAAGCCCATAAAGCAAGTGTTAGCGACCTGTGGTTTCCCCCACGACGGCTCTATCCCCTGTAATGATGATTTTCCCACAGCCGTTTCACCAGTCCCAAATACAATGGAAACGAACGTTTGATACCACAAAGCACCGGGATTGGCTGAATGCATAGCTAACCAAAGCCCAGAATAGACCTCGATGCAGTCTGTACAATTTGTACTGCAATCCGGGCGCGATCCTCTGACAGTCTATAGACCAGCGAATATTTGACGTTGACAAATCTCCGGTTTAAGATGGGCAATACCGATGTCAATAAAGCGATATACCCTTGATTGAGATTGGTGGCGTAGTGTCTGCCATTCACGAACTGACGTGGCACGCAGGCGCAGCTGTGATAGCGGAAGAGGACTCGGTTTAATGATCCGCCAACTGTATTTTCAATAAAGAAGTAATTTCAAAATATTGCGCATGGAAAGACTGTAGACAATATCTGGTCGTTATGCCTTTGACAGCTTGTGATCTGATATTGGTGAATTGTTCCTATTGGGCGATCTTTTAGCTTAGTTTTGCACATAGTAAATTGCGCCACATGCTGTTTTGTAGAATTCTGAATGTACTGGCAGGCCTCTAGGCACATATCTTCGTAGAACTTAAGTTTGCTACATCAATCATTAGCGATTGCTGGCACATTAAATTTTGTAACATTCTCTGTATTGTGTCTGTGTCGACGATATCACGCAATTGCTATTGCGAACTGTGCGGTATAAACTCGAAGTTGCACGGGAGCACAGACTACGGCTTCTCGCTGGATATACTGTAAAATTGGTTTCTAATTAATGTACCTAATCCTGCAGTACTCGATAAACATCTAGTTTCGATGATGATTTAGATACAGTTGTGTGCACCCAATCACCCCAACTACAAACCACACTGAATGCTCTGTCTTCCAATAAGGGTTAAATAAAGAGATTATACAAAATAATATGGGACGGGGGAGGATACTAGTAGGCGCAGAGAACGAAATGTCCTATGCACATGACATATGAACACGGCTTACGACTGATGCGTTGACTAGCAAAACTAAAGTGAAAGAAAAAAACGGGAATTAAAGTTCTTAACTAAAATTAGTCAATGATGTATTAATTACCAAAGTTTGCATTGCTAAAGCAGTTTTCTCGCATGATGTGAGTTCGTGAGTTCCCATTACTGTCTGTAAATGTATTGCATGACAAAATATCTGCTAAGCAAACTATTTTTATTACTGAGACGACTTTTTGTACATGAACCAAATCAAACACTGCGATTCTCCATCGTTTCATGCATTACGTGATTTTTTTCCTCAACGAAGTTAGACACCTGAAAATTCTTTTGTAATATCTATTTTTCTTTATACTTTCCATTTTCACTCAAAGTGAATAATAATCATTGCAACAAAAATTTCTATTCAGTATTCTTTACGTTTCACTCAGTTTGTTCGTTTAAAAATTAGGAATCACAGTATTTAGATGACAATTCTTTCGTACTAAGAACCTTGTTGCTTTGTTTCTGCTGAAGACTGGATCTTTCGCCATCCGCACTTCTATAAAAAATACGATTTTAACGAAATTTAGCATGAAAAGCATCTCCAATATGGCATCATTTTTCTTTGGATATACTATTCGTTCGCGAGTGTATAGTTTGACGCTCGGTGAGTCTCTACTGCTACAACTTTTTTCTACGCTATGCAAAGCTTATCAGTTTCAATGTTGTTCTTTCGCGATACAGGAATCTCATGGTAGACTCCACTTGTCAAATCGATTTTTCTGTTGTCATTGGAAACTCTTAATTTAGCTTCTGTCAATTCCGCCTCGTTATCATCGGACACCGAAACGCTTTTCATGCTATCGTTTTCCACTCGTATCGCACCATTGGCTCAATAATCCTGCCATAATCGCAGGCTAGAGCAATCAAGCGCTAGCGCTAATAACTTGCAGCGCAAAGACAATAATTGCTTCGCAATCCAATGAGCAGCGACCGCATAGCTCAGTTTGTGGGACGCCATTCCAGCACTTGTTATGATAACACCAACGCCCATCCGCCTAATGTCGATGAGAGCTTCAGGCATCCGTCATGGATGCTATCATTGAGACCGGTAAAATTGGGACAGTAACGCATGTTTTCCACAGTGATTTAGGCAAATGGATTCTGCTATCCTGTAGGTTCAATTCTATGTCCTAATTTAGTCAAGAGCGTTTTTGTTCTCATTGTTTGTATCGAATATGGTGTTCCCAAGCTTTCAGTTGGTGGTAGCAGCTAGTTATATTTAGTCACCAGAAAAGGTATGGTTATAATATTGATGTTAACTAAAATGATCAAAAACATCGTAAGATGCTCTATCTTAATTCACTGCCCTGACAGTTTCAAATTCTTGTAGATGATATAACTAGCGTATCAACATTTTGCAAAGAATTATTTCCGGCTGGTATTGTATCAATATCAATTTACGGCTGAGGAGTCAACTGCGTTGTTTCTTGCCCTCTTGTTCATCCCCAAGTCTGTTAAGGCCAAGGAAGTCCCCAAGGAAGGAACGTCTCATTTTTCATAGACGCTTTTTGCCAAAGTTCAACTGGAGTAAACTCGCAAAGTTCGCTTACGTGTCTGGACTTGTGAATTCGCATCCTCCGTACTCGACAGCTCCATAAATCTATCTCACGAGCACGAACATCTAAGACTTTTAGCAAGAATCCTGTAAGTTGAAGACCCCCTTTAAAGAAAGGTTGGACGGAGTTGAGGTTATTGAATAGCTCATAAGGAAACTTTATGCCAGGGAGTTAGAGCTTCGTGAAGACCGGATTGAATCACCTAAGAGAAGTGTGCAAAGAATCTAAATCGCTATCAGACGCATCTTACGGAACCATCAAGTGTCGATATCTGCGAACTTTTCGACCCACTGTGCAATTCGAAGGTCGTCACGATGTAATTGGCAGGCTGACCTCTAGTGCAGTAAGAAATTCTTGACAATGGAGAATACCAGGGCATACTGGAGGTTTCTGGTATCAGTTGCCTTGTGAAATGATAGAGCTGTTCCCTATAGTAATTTCTATCACCCGCGAACGAAGTGAAGGAGGTTATAATGTTTTCGTTGAAAATTTAAGTATAAATGTTTAAATATATACATATGTCTGCCCATCCAAAAAGTGATCGAAGGAGTTGAACAATGTTCATAATTTTTTTAGGGAGTTTGGGGGTTGACCTAGTTGTAACCCATGCCAAAAAACTAGGCCTAGCTGGCCATCAAAAATGACTGTACTGAATTTGGCCCCACCGCGGGTGAAAGTCTTACGCCACGAGACGTTTTAGTTTACTATGATGCCGAAGAGTTATGACACCGACAGTATCTTAAAGAGATATTTGATCTGTAGCCTTAGGTATTTTGAGACTAGATTAAAAGGGAAAAGGGTGACGGAAAGTTTCCACCATTAAGAGTATCTTGCACAGTCTTATCTGTCGCTTGCAGGATTTTTTAATACTCAGTAATTAGAGTGGTGAAAATGTTCTTGCATCGATATTATCTTGCAGAAATAAATCTACCGCCACAGATAATATTTATTAAATAGTATAAAAGCTGTTGAAGAATTTCTATCCGAGGAGTATATTGTAGTCATATGGTAACGTCGCACAAGATGAAACGAGAGCTGTTAAAGAGACACCGTCCCTGAGGGTATTGGAAACAATATCGAGATTATGCCTTGATCCTGTGCAAAAAATTATAATTTAACTATGAAGCTTTGTTGCTGCCACGGTAGCTGCATGCTTCCGTTCTCAGCTCTAATACCATGTATCGCTCGCTGGTTGGATACTCCGCCAGACACTCGAGCTCTTTGCAGATCTTGGTGTGCTGACTCTGTAAGTTGTGTGTGCATGCTCAGCGCTGTTGCAGAACTGCTTCCCTCAGAGATGAGGGGAGTGGGGGGTCTGGGGTTATTTGTTCCTTCCGTCAAATTGGCGCCATAGTTCTTGGAGACCCGAGGGCGACTGCGACTACACTTACTCATCTGGGGCCAGTGGGCCTATACTCGCAGCACAAACCAGTGCATCTGGGTTTCCCAGGTGAGGGTGTGGTCTAAGTTGACTTTACCTTTACCTTTACTTTTGCAACAATTTCTACTTTTGAAAGCTTTGCAACAATTTCTACTTTTGAAATTGTGCACAAAAAATTGCCGTGTCTTAGGCAGAGGAATTGAAACGATTTTTCCATGCATCAAACTAGTATATTTGGACTGTCACCACTGTTGTTATTATGAGCCTTCAAATGAGAGACCATTTAGAATGAAGGATCATTTAGAATGAGAGACCATTTAGAATGAGACACCATTTAGAATGAGAGACCATTTAGCATGCTTCATAATGAAACAAAATCTTCTCTTTCCTCTATTATCAACACTTGTTGCACACCTCTCAACTTTTTTCAAGCTACCTCAAGCAAAAATGTTTCTGTACCTCAGTACCAAGTAATCGACGAGTAGCTCCTGACGACACACAGAGAACGCTATCGTTACACCGTCCAAGTAGAGATATCTTCGTTACATTAACATTATTACCTATTTTGGATAGCAGAGAAAAATTATGTAAATATCGCACATTGCTCAAGCCAAAAGTTAGTCAAGTAAAAGCAAACAATAATTATTTAATTATTAGTCAAGTGCCTCAAAAATATTGTCAAAAAGTTCAGAATTCTAGACTTACAGACATATATAACTTATTATTGTAATATTTGGCCACAATAGTAAGTCAAGGCCTTTATTGGTTCCATGGTAGAGAGTTTAAAAGATATCAGTATTCTGAAGTTGCAGGAAAGCTAGCATGTATCTGCTGTCATTTTCCCCAACAGTAAGTCAAGTTCTTTATCAACACCACGATGGACTGTGTTAGAGAACCTCAGCATTCTGGACTTGGAACAAACTGGAGCGGCGGCAAATCTATTACAGATTTCCCTGAGGCGCACCTCAGGTTTCTCGACCTGCAAGCGTTCGACACATTGGAGCGTTCATAGCTAGGGCTGTCGGCAGATTGAAGCCTTCGTCCATTGTATACAAACGGCCAGTTGCTGTGTATTTGTTTCAGACGTTATTTTTATAGGAATAATGCACTAACTCTTTACCTGGCAAATGCTTCTCTTGTGCTCCTCAAAATTCCCAGCATAGCTATATATACGCTATTCACATTAAAACATACAGGATCAACTTGATCATGAGCCTGACACTTTCAGATACCCTACAAAACTAGCACAGTATTCTAACTTACTCTGTACAGTACACACTGCACCATACGCTGCCAGCATTCCTATAATATAAACTTCAACTAAAACTAAATCTACTTAAATATGAATGTAGATGTGTATAAGGCATCAAAGTAAAGTTTTTGAATTATTCAGCCAATTTCTGCTGAGGAACTCGCTCACGGAAGGTGGTTCAAACGTAAAGTGTTGTTGCACATACCGTAAATAGAAAATCCTTGCAGTTTCATTTTCATTCCGCCATCATTATTCAAACAGTATGGCATTGAAGAAAAAAGTACCTTTAAGTTTCGCAGTTGGAAAAAGAAACATAAGAGATCTTCAAGTTATCTTAATTATTCTATCGACATTTTTTTTTCAAAGGCTATAGTATTGAAACTAAGAGCAAGGTCCGCATTTGAAATACTAACCAGACAGTCTCGAGTTATCTCACTCCTTCTACTAAAGTTATGTATGTTTGGCTATAGTACCAGAAATAAAAACAGCTCTTTACAGTTATTGGCACTATGGACGTGACACCATTGTGGATTCTATTTGTTTTTTTTTTTTTTTTACTTTTTAGTTGTCTCCAAAAATTAGTGGGAGATACGCGTATTCATATACAGTGTCTTCCTTTGATTATGCATATACAATTTTTTTTTACTTTACTTTTCAAGATAAGTGTCTAACTTTGAAATATCAGTATTAACTAAATGCATGGCTATGTTGCAAATGTAACTTGCACTTGTAAAATAAATATTTTGTCATTTCCTAAGTTTATCATACAATTTGCTTATTTACGAGTTTTTTATTGTTACCTCAGATTATGCAACAAGTTAATAAAAACGTCATAAACAGGAAATAAATACAAGTAAACAGGAAAATTTTTATTAAACGTCCAAAACTAAGAAACTACTACCAAAACAATTCAATTAACACCGAAATGAGTGTTCAGTAGTGAAAAACAAAACAAGTTAATTTTGAACATAGCAACCTCGATTTTTCATGATTTTTATCAAGCGATTATCAACAGACTTTGTCAGGTTTGATATTTCAGATGGTGGAATAGAATCTGCTGCTGTTTTTACTGCATTGCACAGGCTTACTTTGCTCGAAAACTGCCGACCACCTTCATAGACCTTCCTTTTGATCATTGCCCAGAGGTTCTCAATGGGATTTAAATCGGGCTATTGGCTGGCCAGGTCATTATCCTGTTTGATTTAAATCCTCCATCCGGAAGCCAGTTAGTAGTGTACCGAGCTCGGTGTGAGGGAGCATGATCGTGCTGAAATACCAATTTGAATCTGCATACGATAGTCTGATCATCAAGCCAGGAATCATGTTGGCTTTAAGAAACTGGTAGTACTTTCTGCATTCAGTTTAACTCCTTCTGCCACTTCAAATGCACCAATAAGGGTATCACCTACTATTCCGCCGCAAGACATTACACCTCCACCACGTTGTTAACGCTTAAGCCGTGTCTGTTGAGGTCAGTCATGGAGGACCCATCCAGACGCCCATCCATCTGGGCCATCAAGAGTGGCTCTGCATTCGTCAGTAAATATGACATTGGAGAAATCAGTTTTCATGATCTCGTCAGCCCATTGGACCCTATTTTCTTTATAAGTTTTTGATAGAAGGGGTTGTTTAATTGCCTTTTTCACTTTCTCTAGTTTCTTCAGGACCTCATATCTTGTGTTTCTGCTTAGTATTGGGATTCCAGCGTCTTCAAATATCGCCTTACTTCTAGAAAGTTGTTTTCTAGCCATAGAATCCTTCAAATTTCGCATATCCCGAGCAGTCAATTTCCTCGTATAGGCTCTATCCTGAGTTTTCCAGGTGACCTTACCTTCGATTCCAATGTAATTCATTGGAGTGTTGTCTTACCCAAAGCCAATAACGAGGTCACTTTGGTCTTTTCTTCACTGGTTAGACAGCTTTTTTTGCCCATGTTGACTAGAGAGTGATGTTCCATAATTTGGCGTAACAGCAGAACCCCGTGCGAGAAGCAAATGGTGTCGACACGTGGGAAATGGTTCCATTTTATTTTTCTCTAATTGTGTTTGTAGTTACAACATACCTGTGCACTAACCTAGTATTATCATTTTAAAAGTTTGACACTTATCTTGAAAAATAAGCAAAAAATTGCATTTGCAAAATCAAAGGTAACGCACTGTACATAGAGGCTGATGCAATCAGGTAAGAAAAATGAACTCTCAACTTTTCAAAACTAATTTGATTTGCCCTTAAAACGCAATGCCAGTATAGCAATTGGAGAACTTCTTAATAAAATCGTCGCGCCAAACAGCAAACGTAAAAATTCTCAAGCAGTACGATCTGAAGACTATTTAGAAAACGGGGTTTTTCGTATCGTCGTACACAACTTTCCACATTTTTCAACAATACCTCATGTTTTTTAAGACTTGGCTTGATAGTATGTAACATAGGTAACATAATTCACTTCCATGCTTTAAAGAGCGTATTTATACATTTCTTGATTATACATAGGTAAACTGTAAACGTAGATCTGTCACTCCAATTTGTATTGAATACATTGGTGCCGGTAAGTAATAGTGATGCATTGGTTTCACTTCCTTTATTAAAATGTTTGAGTAGATATCTTAGTGACGTGTGTTAACTTTATTTCTAATATCATTGCCTTGGAACTTGTCTTACTTGGCATCTCCGAGTACTGTTAGAGTTGTTATTGTAACAGAGACAAGTGGTCTACAATGTTACAATTGACACCTGGTGGTTTACTAATCCGTAATATAAATAAAATAGCCAAGCTAAAGGAAACAAACACAGCTTAAAATTTTAACGTAACTATGTTTGCTTCTACTGCCTTGGCTCTTTTATTGACATACAGCGGACCTGTTTGATCTTGTTATAATTTACTTGTTGGTTACGCTGATGATGTTACTTTGCTGGCTATTTGCGATAAGCCTAGTGATAAGTAAGAGGTTTCAGAATCCATTCGGCATGATTTGTAAGTGATTGATTCGTGATGTTCTAGGTGGGGGATGAGGCTAAATGCTGGCAAGACTAAAATCATGCTCGTATCTAGGTCGCGTACAATGAGACCTACGTTTCCTGCACTCATACTGGATGGTGTATCACTTCCTGTTGTTGATGACTTGGTAATTTTGGGTATCAATTTTGATCCAAAGTTGACGATTGAGCCCCACATTCGTTTATTTGCCTCACGTACATAGCAGAAAATTGGTCTTATGAGACGTGCATGGAGGGTGTTTGGCACGGTAGAATTGACGCACCGCTGCTTCAATTGCTAATGTCCTCCCTTTCCTGGAATACTTTTCCGTAGTCTGGGGTTCTGCTTCCGATTGCCATCTGTCTTTGCTTGACAAAGTGGTTCGTCGATGTGCGTTCATGCAGGATGGTGTTGTGCCTTGTAATCTGACGCATCGTCTGGTGGGGTGTGCTTTTTGTATAAAATTTATAACTGCCCTAGTCATCCACTATCTGATATTCTTCTGGAGCCATTTGTTCGGGTGAGGTATGCTTGGCGTACTGGTGCTCTTTATGAGTTTGCCTTGGAACCATTACGATGCCGTACGGGCCAGTATTCTCGTTCGTTTTTTCCATCGTGTGTGGATGTTTGGAATGGTCTTGATGGCTATGTCTTTGCTGGTGCTGGTATTGGCAGCTTTAAACGATCTGTACACAGAGCTATTATGTGATCTCTGATTTCCTCTTTCTTTTTATATTTTTCATTCACTCGCTGGGTTGGTCGCGGGGGCGTGTCACCTTATGGAGTTTCTACTTTCCCACGTCGCCAGTCTGGTGTGATTTAATAATAATAATGATGATAGTCTACAATGTTGCTTCAGCAGCGAAAGCAGTCATCAGTAACACCTCAAAACCATTGTTTTTTTTTACTGTTCTCAAGTCTATGACTCTGTGTGCCGTTTCCACTTATGTTCTATTACCAATGAAACAACAGCACAACAGAATGGTCGGTCCAGTTACTGTCGTTAAGGCCCACTGCGGCTGGGCGAGAGCGATGCTGACTAGGCAAGAGTGTGGTGTGTGTGTGTCCGCCACCCCCACCCCTGGGGCAATGTCTGTTCGGGACTGACTGTTCAGTGCATGGTAGAGTATTGTTGAGTAATGATATGCGATAATGCAGGCTATGAGTTTCGGCGAGGAATCTAGTTTCTAATTACTTACTTCCCCTGTCACGTTTTAGCAACTTAAAATGCCCCAGGATTAAAAGAACGACAACTAATGAACAACATAGATACTCTTTTAACCTTCACACCTTTTGCCATTATGCAGAAATTTTATTCCCCTTACTAGCACTCACATTCGTTTTTACTTCCTATACCGTGGCCATCAATGTTCTTCTCTCACAACGAAAAGTACATCACCAATAACGGCGGGCAAAGTTTATTTTCTTTTCCTAGCGATCAGGTCCTTGGCCTGTTTGGAAATAAAGACTCGTAAGTCAAAGGCATTAACTTGGCAGTTCAAAGATCCTTACATTGTCTTCCTCAAGAGCAACACAGAAGAAGTACACAAGGAAGAAAGTAAGCCAAATTCCGATGATCGATTTCCGAAGTCCCTTGTGCCTTCCCGCCATTCAGGCACCGCCTTAATGCCGCTCGTCGATGTAGCTTTGACATAGCCCGACTTTGGTGACTATCTGTCACAAAGAGACTCGCTATATGCCCAATCGGGGCAAAAATGCCTCAAACAAAACTTTGTTCAGTGTGAGGTCGTGCTGGGGGAGAACTCTTATTCCAAGAGTGAAGATGATGGCGAAATTTGGAGTGAAAAAATTATTTTCAAATGCTCTAAGTACGTGTTCTACAGTAGTTCTATTCTTGAAAGAAATTGCGTCAAGTGTGGAAAGTTTTTTCAAAGGTCCAGCCATAGACCGCATCAGAACTTGACTCTTAGGTCCAAAAGTGGCCTGTGACGCCGGCGGCCACAATGGGAAAAATGGGATTTTCTCAAGAGCAATTATGAACATGTCCAGACACGGTCATGCATGCAAGCGCCCAAGTGCGTCCCCGCCGTATCTAAGATATCTTCTCTCAACAAAAAATGTTGGGTACCTTGGATTTTTTTTTTCGGTATTAGATGGGGAGAAAAGTTGTAATGATCTTACTTTCATAAATCCCATAGCTCTTGAGAAAATCCTATTTTTCCATTGCCGACTTTTGGCTGCTAGAGTCAGTTTTAAGAGTCATGTATTATTGCGGTCTATGGTCCAACAATCTTTAAAGAATTTTTATTAATCAAAATGTAAATAAACGGTATTTTTCACTGCTAGCCTTGCTATCTTACCGTTGTCAAAAATAATTTCTTTCTTCATTATGCTGTATATCGTACACATCGCATTTTTCATGTTAGATGTAAAACAGAATTCCTTACATTGTAACGTTTGAGTTCAGAACGTAATAGATGCATATGATGCCAATCGTGGTTATGGTCGTTCATGGACTGTAGTGTACATAATATACAGTAATAAATACATTTCATTTCAAAATTGTTTCACCGAGCAGCTTAGCGGTTGTAGTTTTTAAACATAAGTGTAAGAATGTCTCGGCACGAGTAACTCTGACAAGGAAAAACATAATTATTATAAAAGCCGTTCTGCAGGATCTATGCTCCATTGCGCCTCCCAGGCTAATAAATAGCGCTTCAGAGGGCTTACCAAACAGTTATTTCTATTTCTAGTTGCCATGCACCGTTGTTGATAGCAAATAGAATATAAATATGAATAAGTCAGGCATGCCACAAACTATGGAAAGCACAGCACTTACGTTCTCCTCCAGTGACTATAGCTGGGCAATTAAATAAATTTATTTAGGAAAAATAATACAGGCGTAAAGGGCAAAGTACCACGGACTCCCGCCGGAGAGTTTATCTACAGAAACATCAACAGGTTTCCCTGAGGCGCTGTAAAGGAAATAAGAAACAGCCTACCTAATTACACAAGCAAATCTCACGATAAGATTGCGGTTAGCTATAACGGCCTCCGAGCCGAAGTTCTTAAGAAAAGATTCTCGAAATGGAAATAGTTTCAGAAAGTACAAGGTCTTGACTGCATTGAATTCATTTGAAAAATGCGTAAGAATCTGCAATGAAATATATTTATTCTCCAAAGACTGCCCTGAAGAGGATATCTTTGTACTGCGGCTACAGTTCGATAACAATCCACTGTATAAGAATACAAAGTATGCTGGTTCCTTGTTGGCTTGGTCGATCTTATGGAATAGATAGGAGAAAAATCTACTGCTAAACACTAAGGTGATGAGAGAGGAGAAAATTAGAGTAGCAGCACGACTGAATTAACGAGAGCCGAACTTCATGATCGCACGCTCAAATTAATGAATGGATGCTCAACTTGATGACTGGACAGTCAACTTGATGACCGCATGCTCAACTTCACGTTTGTTAGCATAACATACTGACTGTATGCTCAACTTGATGATGGGCAGCATCAAAGCGATGACTCCTACGAAAATATTACTGACCGTCAGTTTGGAGCCTGAGCATGCTATAGAGATTATTGAATAACATGGTTGTATCATTTGAAAACGAAGCAACGATTAAACGACGAAAAAGTCGTTTTATCTACATATTTACATTATGTTAATTTATAGCTCTGTCATTTCGACTTTTATTTTATACTGTATACTTTATGTATTTGCAAAAATACATACAATATTATTTATTCCAATGACGAGCTAAATAATATAACTTAGTAAGTGGAGTCGTACTAATCAAAAACGGAGCAGCACTCTGATCCTCTGGCTTGCATAAGTATATATGAAAATATCCGAAAACATTAAACATTGGCTCTGCTTATCCAATGAATATATAATGAAGTGCTCAATGGGTGAACGTCGTTGTACAGTACAGTTGACGAGATCTAAAAGAAAACCACTGGAAGTTCATATATATGGGCAAAGTAAATAGTGCTTGTGTTGACGGCAAGAGGAGGTTGGAATGTTCTCTTGTGACGGTAAATGCACTGTGTTCCCTTGAATCTGCAAAGCAATGTTTCGGCGTTATATAGAAATGAATGTATTTGACATCAATATATGTATTGAAAAAAATTACCTTTAGTCAGATGCAATTAATTTTTGACAAAATCTGAAATTTCTGGAACTACATTTTGGCGACATGTATCGGAAAGCCATGTGGAAGTCGTAGGCCTTCGTTCTGCAAAGAGATGATCTTGAGCAAACTCGCGTGCAAAGAACTTGGTCTAACTGATGCTGATCTTATTAGAATTACATCTGTGCTTAGCACAAGCCTGTCTACTGTAAAAATATTTTAAAATGTGAATCGTGAACTCTCATTCAACAAGGATTTTGCATATTGTTGAAAGACGAAGAGAAAAACACTAAAGCGAGGTCATTTCAGAAAGCTATTTACACAAGATATTCGCTAACTGAAGATGTTATGATAGCACGGACATGCATCCATGAAACGAGTTAGGCTGCTTTTAATGTTACTGCCAAACCCTGAAAACAAATCTCAAAAAACCGAATGCCTAAAATGGGTGTACAGGTATTTGAAAATGGATGTTACGGATGAGTGTTGTGCCACCCTCGATGGGTCAGACCTGTTACTCATATGTAGAGCCCGGATTTCTATGCCCTTAAAAATAGGCGAAATAGCCATAAAAGTCTAGGCAAAATAACGCCATAAAATATGCTCTTATATGCTCTTATACCCTCCTTTCTATGCTTTATATGCTCTTATTAATAGAGAAGTTAATCCTCTGTGTAACTGTTTTCTATTATAGTTACACAAAAAAC
>LQNS02278171.1:9992358-10015166 GCA_001587735.2 Parhyale hawaiensis
TTCTATGCTTCAATAGGCGTGTATATGCTTTATATGCAAAATAGTCAAATGCCTATAAAGCATATTTTTTCTATGCTCTTATAGGCGTTATAGCGTTTATGGGGTTAGGGCATATAAATTCGGGCTCTACTCATATGGTTGGATACTGATGGAGCCTCAACCCACCTTTCGGATTTGCTGTCAGCAAAGCGGTGGAGGCATAATGTTTCGGAATGGAACCGAAGGCGATATCATCATTGGGCCACGCAAGGTAAACCAAGGTGGAAAGCCTAATTTGGAAGCCAACTCTGAGCGTCTTTGCAACTGCCTATCGCTTTGGACGGTGGACCAACTGACATCTTCGCGAACGATCATCGTTTTTCACATGACGACGCCCTTAAAGGTAAAGTCAGCTTTGACTGTATCCTCCACTGGGAAGCCCACACTCACTAGTTCGAGTGGCAGATATAGGCAAGCGGCCCCAGATTAGTAATACAGCTGCAGCCGACGACAGGTCGCTGAGAACTTTGGTGCATTTGGAGGAAGGTTCAACGATCCGTCACCCCCCTCTACCCTAAGGTATGTACCCCCACGATAGCTATGCACAGTAAGCAACTTTTGCTGATTTAGCGCGCCAAGCGCCATGACAAACATCCCTCATCTGGCTTGGGTATTGTTCCCGGGACCCTCAGCTCAACTGTGCAGCAGCTAAGGTCCGCTGCTACCGTGTACATACTGCTCAGTGTATCTCTAACTGGCTCACTGATGCTAGTATGGCCTCAAAAAAGCACAGATTTGATTCCTATGGAGAACCCTTGAGCCATTATGGACTGGAGGTTTCTACTCATTAAAGTCAGTTTACAAGCCTGAAAGACTTATGGAGGGGTGATTCAACATTACTAACGTCCTCAAAAATATCAAGCCTCACCTCTTCAGTCGGCCGACACCTTAGAAAGATCATAAGGAACATGAGAGATGTCATTTTCTGCATAGAGTGTTTAAGCTGTTTTTTTATAACAAATATTATTCCCAAACTATAAGTATGTGTTTCATATGAAGCCCATCGCTTTTCCGTGCTCCTAAAAAGTATGGTCGCGCTAGTCTTTTACTTTACAAGCTTTTAAATAATGATGCTGGACACTTACATAATCGACGTGAACGGTAATGACAATATCCTATTAAGAAAACAAAATAGTGAAAAATGTTAATTTCTTTTGATTTTCGAATATTTTTGCCATTCATTTTAAAGTCTCATTTTCAGGAAACTGAATACCAAACAAATTTGCAAAATTCACATTGCAAAAATATTATTTTGCTTAATTAAGGTGAATACACTGTCCAAAGTAAAAGAAACGTATGAATAATTACATATCTACTATATTCTATCTCAAATTTTGGGCCTTACTCGCACTTGGAAGTCTCCAGGAGGGAAGCTTATAGACTTTCCATGTTTTCCAGCTAGCCAAATACATTTAGGTCTTGTTGAGTTTCAGACTGGAGATGCTAAGCCAGCATGACGTAACCTAGCTTCCAACTACAGGCAAACGAGCCTCCAATGTATGTAATTATCTAACTTGAAAACAAGGGAAGACGATGAACTTCCTTCATAGATAATTCCAGGTGCAATGGAACCAAGGATTTGAGATGTCGTGGGTAGTAATTATTTCGCGAAGACTGAGAATTTCCTTTGCAAAACGGTAGGTCAATTCCTCGCCGAAATGCAGCAGGGTCACCTTTTCTCAATACCCTTGTACTGGACCCGGAAATTCCAAACATTTTGCGCGTATTTTAGGCGTACAGTTGCAGGCACAAATGCATAGACATGACTCCTAAAACTTGGTTATCACTACTGCATTGTACACATTATAGACGCATTCACATATCTAATTTTACGTCGACTACAGGTGACAACAGCTTTCGAATGACAATAGGTCAAGATTAATGTAACCAGATAACGAAATCTCAGCGGTGAAGACGATACTTGGTCAAACAACTGCATAATTTACTGGTCCTTAACTACAACATGAATTGCGCTTCCGAGTGCTGGCCGTCCGCCTTTTATGCTGCGTTGCCACTGGACTTGCAGAGCGAACTTTCTATCTCGACGTTTCCTGTTCAATTCACAGTAAGCTCCTAATTAATGTAATCTACAATGTACCTTCGTGTTTTTTTTTTCTAAAGATGAAGAGAAACGGTCTGTGCTGTGATTTAGGCACGTATTTTGTACGTCACCAGGTTAGTATTAAATTTGTCAAAATATCATTGGGTAGCTTTGGTACGGTGCGTTAGGTCATGGTGCGTTAGGTCATGGTGCTTTAAATAAGGTGATGGGGCTTTTAGTCCAGGCTATTTGAAGGGAGCCAGTGGGTCACGAGCACTCAAGTAATATTCTATTTCTTTTAATATTGCACCCTCCATCACCCCAGTTTGAGAACCACTGCTTTATGCAATTGCAAGTTCAGATTATGAGCTGACGGATTGCTCCCTGGTCGCTAACTTCAAAATCAGTATTTGAAACGTATGTCTCAGCATACCTCTCGAGACAGGCCCACAAAAAGAAAAAACTGAACTCCTATCAGAAACCCGAAGATCGCAGCAAAGCATAGATTCACGCGATAGTACTTTGACTGTGACAGACACTGCAGGAACCCGAACAAACCATGCCCCCAGTTTCGCGCACACTGCGCTGTCGCTTATAGATCCTGGAGCAAAGTGGGCGGTCGATATGAATATTAATACAGCTTTGGTCTGGAAAAGTTGAAGTGAGTTCAAAGCTACAGTAGTGAGCATAATTAAGGGACAAAAATAAAAAAATTCATATCTCAAAAATTGTAAAAGGTTCAACGCTGAAATTTTGACACAAAAGAGGTATTGGAATACCTAATAACATGCTAAAAATTTATTACGATCCGAAGAATAAGAACAAAGTTATTGATATTTAACTTATAGTTATAAATTTATTTTGAGCAGAATTAAGGGACACTTTTCAAATATTGTAATTTAAATCTTCAGTAACCCCATTTTCTTGCGTTCCGAAGAAGAAGAAGAAGACTGCCTACGTCATATGTAAACATTGCAAGTACTGCAAGCATGGCTACCATGGAAAAAGTTGATAAATCTTTACGCATGAAAATTGTTAATTTACACAAACAAAATCTCAGCATCAGGGCAATCGCAGTACAAGTAAATCTTTCAAAGAGTATTGTTGGAAGAATTGTGAAAGATTATGAAAATCTTGGACGTGTTTCGAGTGTTCGGAAACGTGGGAGGCCCAGAAAAACTTCTGCTAGGCTGGATGGGATCATTAAAGGACCGTTTTGCTACTGCTTCTTCTATTTCTAGGCAAATGAATGATACTAACGACGAAACCATCTCCAGATTCACTGTATCACGGCGACTGGATGAGATTGGTCTTCGTGCTCGTCGGCCTCAAAAGACACCGCTAATCACTAAGAAGAACAAAGTTACAAGTTTAAAGTTCGCCAACAAACACGTCAACAGTCCTCAAGAATGGTGGTCTAAAGTTTTCTTTAGTGATGAAAGCAAGTTCAACTTGTTCGGGAATTATGGAAATAACTATGTCAGACGTCAAACAGGTGAGAAATACGATCCAAGATGCACAAAGAAAACTGTTAAATTTTGAGGCGGTAGTGTTATGGTGCTCGGAATGTTTTCTGCAAAGGATACTACTCCTCTCGTGCGTCTGAATACGCGTGTCAATGCTGCTATGTATAAGAACCTATTGGCAGATCATGTTTTGCCAATCTTAAACAATTCTGACACTGACGGCCCCATTTTCATGCAGGACAACGCACCCTGCCACAAATCCAAAAGAGTGTTGTGGTTTCTTGATGAGGGAGGAGTGGAGACTCAAAGTCCTGACCTCAACCCTGTAGAGAACCTGTGGAAAGTCTTGGGTGAGATAGTCATGGCTAGAAACCCAACAAACACTTAGAATTTGTGGACAAAGCTTCAAGAGGAATGGGGAAGGATTGATATTGAACGATGCCGCAATTTAATTGGATCTTGCCCTCGAAGATGTGTTGAAGTCATCAAACATAAAGGATCGTTCACAAAATATTGATTAAGGATGAAGGTTAGTTTAGGTGCGTTTTTTGTCAAGTGTCCCTTAATTCTGCTCACAATAAATTCATAATAATTATTATAAGTTAAATATACATAACTTTTTTCTTATCCTTCGGATCGTAATAAATTCTTAGCATATTATTACGTATCCCAATACCTCTTCTGTGTTAAAATTTCAGAGTGGAACCCTTTACAGTTTTTGAGATATGAGTTTTTTTTTATTTTTGTCCCTTAATTATGCTCGCAACTGTATATTTACCTCTGCTGAGGAGGTTATGTTTTTTTTTCGTGTTTGTCTGCCTCTATGTTTGACTCTTATGCTGTTTGTCTGTCACCAAGATTGCTCAAAAATTTGTGGACGGATCTTTACGAAATTTGCAAGGAATGTTAACTTCAGGAGAAAATCCGTTCGTCTGTTTATTTGCCTGTCTGCTTAATTTTTCTTAAGGCCATTTGTGAGAAAGGGAGTACTGCCATCTTCAAATGTCGATTGAAGGGTGTGTCGAATATGGTGGGGGCCGTAGAGGGCCTTGATTGTACCGTGGGCAGGATGCTGTACCCACGATGCACTGAGAAGATACTGTTTTGACACAGCCCCAGACTGTCACTAACTGGCAGGGTTGAAGTCTCATAGTTCAGATGATGCACCGAAGCCATGCGCCTAAAGGGTATTCTACTAATGATGTGTCATCCATATCAAATGCTTCACTGATGTCATTATCTACCTCTCCCATAATACTAACTACCAAACAGATTATACAAACAAGATAAACATTAGGTCCAGCATTTTCGTGCGCCAGCTTGCAAAGAGCGAACTGCTAATATCTAAATGATTGTGACATAACGGCATTAGATGATATATAGGGGGCCGGGAGTGAGTCGCAGCAGCTCTTTGGGAATAGGCCTGCATGTTGGTCCGTCTACAGCCAACTATTTAATCAAATCAACGCTGCTCCAACTACATCAGGCGCTTCATAAATATCTTTGGTCCAACAGTATAATCAAATCAGCACTGCATCATCTGTATCAGGAGCTTCAGTTATAGCTTTGTCTGTTTCTCTTAATGCTACCTACCAAGGTTGATTATTCAACCAAGACAAACTTTAGGTTACACCGTACCTGCGTGCTAGACTGCAAACGGCGAAGTCCCAATACTGTACCATTCACATTATACGCTTCGCTTATGCCTTTACGTATCACTACTATAGCTAATTAGCAAGTTTGAGTATACAACAATCTATTAACTTTACATGTATATTTGTGTACTAGCTCACGAAGAGCAAACTGCCAATTCTGCCTCATCCTCAACATACGCTTCATCTGTGTGCTTGTCTGCGTCTCCTAAAGCTGTTTGCCAACCAGTGTTTCCAGAGAGAAAATTTTCCGCTTCAGATGAGCTCAGAGAGCAAAAGTTGCCTCGTGAAATCCGAGGAGGCGTTTGGAATCTGCGAGACATTTCGCAACTAACTGCGGAACTGAGCCCACGCACCCCTGTATTGGTGCTTCCAGGGTACGAGTTATTATTGTGTAGAGTCTGTTTTAGCATACACAGAAGGGGCCGTTTCTGCAAAGCACCGTATGTGAGTGTGCTACATCACAACTTGAACAAAAAGATTTCAGCATGTTTAGACTTGGCACATTCTAGTAGAGATAAAACAACTTTTATTTTGTAAGCTTGATACTTAGCAACTGTAGCTAGAAGAATTCGGCATACCCAGAAGTCATAGCTTCCGTCAGATAATAGAAAAAGAATTTTAAAGTATTATTAAAAGTTTGTCACCCAAATATTACTGGGCTGATATAAGTGTTAGTTCATTGCAAGGTTAAAAAATATTTGTGAACATTTGCCACAGGTATGATTCCCAAGAGTTCTAATTCTTAAAAATTCTTAAAACGTGTACAGTATTAGCATCTGGTAAACATAGAAAATGTGTAAATATAGCGATCCTATGTAAGAGACATTACAAGATTTTCTAATTGATTGGAGCAGCAGCCTCTGGCTAAGATGAAAATATTATCTTCTTATTCAGTAACGTGCTACTCAATGTGCTAATCTGAGGACGTAGCATACAGTATAATCTAGTAACGAATAAAATGAATGAATGTTTCTTATTAGAAGTATATAAAATCTATATTTCATTGCTACAGCGTATTGACATATCCGAAACCGCAAATGCAATGACTTATAATTTGCATTATTCTATAACAAATCAGTAGATTATAAATGAAAGTTACCGAACTTAACAGTGTCTTCCACACCGGTCACTGCAGTTACCATAGGAAATTATACCTAGAAAATGTCCAACCAGACACACATAGCTGGCTGAGGTATGAAAAACAAAACAACAGACGAAACAAAGCGATGTCACTTTAACTTGAAATATCAAAAACACTGACGGTCAGCTTTACCTCACATAAAACCTGTTGCACACTTGCAATGAAATTCATCACTGATTTTACTTCTCAAAGCTAGAAGTAAAGTCAACTTGATCGCACCCCTACTGCAAAAGCCCACACGCACTGCTTCGTGCTGCGGATAGAGTCCAACATGCCCAAGATGAGTGTACGGCTGTAGTCGACCACTGATCATCGAGAACTATGTCACCATCGATGATATTTTTTTAGGCTATATACGGTAAAACGTTTTAAAAATTAGGGTAGAGATGGGTTATATCGGTACGAGAAGAATATTTCAAAGCAACAAAAAAGAAAAATAAAGAACAAGGGCAGGGAACCAAAACATAGATATAAATAAGCTGCACTTGGATTTCAACAGAAAACAACCGACCTCAATAACAGCTTGTTAAAAATGTTCATCTGTGGTTCAACAGTAGCTAACGTCACTATAACAGGTTATTACAAACTAACCCAAAGTTAGGGACTAAAGTGATGCGCAGATAGCCATCTCGCTGAACAACTAGCGGACTGTAAAATTGGCCCACTACTATATAAAGAAAAAGTTTGGGTAATATATGCAATGCTTGCCCAACAGTGAGCTTCAGCGTTTGCATTTATATGAGGCTCACCACTGAATTCGCAAAACGTAATTGTAACACATTTTGATAATATAGCAGTGAGTGACTTTTTCGTTGTGGTAATTATAGTGATTTGCATGAAACCAAGGGTTATCTTTACATGCAAGACTGCTGTGTAAAGCATCGACAGCTGAAGGGCAAAATCATTTGACTTCCAAATCAAATGTGGAATTTTCGACACCACTACAACTGGTAAAGGCAACTGCCGAGCAGGGTATCATAACACAACGGATAAGACAGACAGGAATTGGCAGAATTGGAGGGGGTGCGGTGTGACGTCACTGGCGTCAAGCCGACCGATGCCACCAGACACTCTATAAGCAATCATTTTTTTTTTTCTTCAAATAAAGCTCTGACTTGGCGTTTGAAAAAAAAAACTTTCTTTTCCACTTCAATGTATCTTGCTGGTAATAACAGAGGTGAGAGCTACAAAGCAGTAGCAGATGAAGTGTTTTAAAGAATGATGGAATAATACTCACGCTGGCTAATCATTCGTAAAACGAATGCGCAGCAGAAACTCCTGTCTCACTAGCACTTACTGCTGCTGTTCTAGTTCCTTTTAGGAGGCGTATACCACCACAACATGGCTCAAATTTCTCTTCATACTTATATGGTACAGACTACAGATGGTAGCACCAGGGGATACGAACGACGCTGTCAACGCCACGTTACTTAAGATAGTGGGCGGTAGGCATTTTCAGTACTTGCTGTCGGTATGCCATTAAGTGTATTCTATGATCGATCGCATTCCGTTTATATAAGTGTTACAAAAACGGGAAGATGATAATAAACTGATACCTGTTACAGTTTCTAATACTCTGGTTACTACAACGATAAACAGTAACTGCTGGCATTAAAGCTTTGCTCTTCAACCACTGCTCAAATGTCAACAGTACGCTGCGCAGGTCCTGGCTCCCTATACGACACAGTATGAAACTGCACGTTATTTTTTTTTTAAAGATGATAATTTTTGTCTATCGGTTTTAGCCGTTACGGTAGGTATGCCCTGCTGCTGAGTATCGTTGCTTTGTCACTGCTTGTGTCGTAATAGAATTGGCATGGTATACTCGCTTGCACAATATACTGGGTGGCTCAAAAAAATGTTAAATTTTTCATTGGCTGCTATTTCAATGCGCATCAAACAAAATAATAGATCATATTTGGATTGGGAATGTATCTTCTATACCGAAACACAGCAGCCAATTGAATATATAAAATTTTTTTGAGAAACCCAGTATATTTCACTAAAGCACCTGGTGTACTAATTACAAAAATAGGGCTACAGTATCTAATCCAATAAATACTATGATAGCCTGCTGAAAATTGAAAGGAATCTATCACGAGAGTCTGTCTAACAATTCCAGTCAGTAACTACGCAACCAATGAATTTTAAAGTTTATAAAATAACACATACTTGGTTTTGCATCTTCCTGTTCACTACACTGCTTCCTGAACCTATCAAGTACTTGAAACGAAGCAATTTCGTAAACAGTATATTTTACAGCAGACGTACTGGGATTCGACATTGATCAGATCGAGTTCTATCGCTTTCCTTAATTATACTTTGAGAGACGGAAGCTCATCAACGAGCTCCAACGGTTACGAAAGCGTTCGACTTCTTAGGTGAGCGTCTAATTTGGAACTCGAATGGTACTGCCAGGTCTCTCGAATGAATGCTAATGAACGAGAGACAACTGTCGTCATGAAAGGCGCATCCTAAAAAGCTCTTTGCAACAGAAGCTTGAACCCTTCTCTGCCACTGGCAGATTCGGAACACTTGCTCTAGTGCAGTAGCAAAAGATATACATAGTTTACGTGACACACAACTGAGCGCTGATAATGAAAACTTGCTGAAACACGTGAAGCTTCCACAGAACATAAGTAATGTGCTTCAGTGATATCGCAGATCCGCATCATCCTAATTTCCCCCTATCTAATACTGAAGGAACCTGTGAAAATTCTACAAAACAAAAGAATTGTTTCTCAGTTATGAGGCCCTATGACTCGTATCATGCATACGAAGGGTGAAAAATGTCCCAAGTCAATCAGTGAATTTTCTACCTAAAACCTGCGAACAGTAGCAGCTTAAATTTGAACTTGACTCCTCCTGTTGATCCCTTCCTAGGTCGTATCAAGGATACCTCATGGAGGCCCTAATTTCCCCTGTCTAATGCTGATGAAAGCGTCACGGTTGTGCCAAGTACTTAACTAAGTAACTAATTAATCGAGGTACAAGTAGAAGTATACTATAGATCACACGCGCTGGGAGACATTTCTTAGAGACATTTCTTTCTTCTTCTAATTTCGAGCATTAGATTCAATCGTGAATAGTCTTCAGGAGTGAAATAGGATCAATGAAATTAGAAAGCGGGGACGTATCCTGCCTACCAAAATGAGCAATATTATATGGTCATTAACTTAAAATAAAAAGTTCGGTAGACCGCGAGGTACACTGAGTATGATCGCTTACGGTAGGGGATTGTTCATAAACAAAAATGGACCCCAAAATTTCTAAATCGAATTGCGGTCATGATGACAAATTTTAAAGTTTTCATTCAAGATTAGATGGCAAGTGTCATAAAAAACATCAAAAGTTCTACTATTAATTTGGGTGGTGCGTGCGTTGCCCTGTTCTAGAGGAAATTCCTTGATGTTGAGACTTTTTGATTACCACCGTCGAGAAGGTTATGTTTTCGTCGGGCTTGTCTGTCTGACGGTTTGTCTCTCTGTCTGTCTGTCATCAAGATAACTCAAAAAGTTATGGACAGGTTGGGACGAAATTTACAGAGATTGTTAGGTATGGTAAGAGGAACAGATGATTAACTTTTGGTGAAGATCAGGCAGTCCATTTGTTTATTTGTCTGCTTCATTTTTCTCAATGCTCTAACTCAAAAAGTTATGGAGGGATTTTTATGAAATTTACATGAGTTGCTAGGTATAATACGAAGAGTAAATGACCAAATTTTGTAATGATCCGTTAGTTTGTCACTGTCTTTAATTCTAAGCTTGTCAGCACAACAATTAAAAAAGTATGAAAGAATCTTCATGAAATTTATAGCAGTTGTTAGTAATGTTAAAAGATATAAATTATTAAATTTTGGTGCATATCGGTCTGTTCGTTTGTATATTTGACTCATGTTTGTCATAATGTTTGTTAGCAGCATAACTCAAAGAGTTATGAACGGATTTTCAAAAAATTACTAAAACTGTTAACACTGTTGAAAGGCACAATTTGTTAAATTTTGGTGCTGATACAAAGCAAATCACGGTCTCAGAACCAATTTTAATATTTTGTAACCGTTGCCTTGCTTGACGGAGGTATGCGCTCTCAGGATGCTCTAGTTTCATTTACTTCCCTGTCTCACCAGCGCTCTGTATACTGTTGTGTACGCTTGTTACCGCCCGCCTAGGAGCGAGGGCACAGGACGAACAGACAAGAGATTACGAGTAAGCGTTTAACTTTAAACCTTGGGGCGGACAACTACACATGATATAGGCCTGGTGAAACAATAAGACTTTAAAAGCTCAGAAAAAAAATATTACTGATGTAGGCAATGATTAGTTATATGTATTATACAGCATTAGTAAAGAATATTGAGCACACATATATATGCCCATTCCAAAATGTCACTTCCGCGACAGCACCACGAAAAATGTACAATTGGCTGACCGGCTCGAGATCCGTGCGGATTGCAGACGAATAGAGTGAAGCACAGAAACTCGGGGTAAATATGGCACAGAGACGTCAACAGTTATTTAGCAAAAACCCATGGAAACTGCGCCGTAACACTGTATGTTCTTTATACTTTGCGTATGCTGGATGTGCTTTGTATAATTTTGGGCGTTATGCACAGTTCACGACGAAATTACCCATACATCCTAAAGTATTTTTTTTTTCTTATTTATCTAACCTAAGTTTATGCACATATGTAAGTGAAGAGTGATATAAAACTCAATAGTTACTAGCATAGATCCTACGGAAAAAATACGTCATTTACATTTTGCAAAATGTAGGACAAATTATTGGTATAAATTTATACGGGATGATGGGAATATCTAAAATTTTACTTCTTATGTAGTGCTCTGTGGAAATTCTCACAAGCAAATATTTTAGAAAAGTCCAAAGAACGGAACCTGTTGGAGTTTCACTTTAAAATATAAGACATTGCAAACTGGTTCTCGTTTTAAATTAACTTAGTTATTTGATACTGTGCAATTGGAAGCTGCTGTAGTGAAATGACTACAGGAGCGGCTCAGACTTTAAGCAATTTTTCCACTTTGCATGTAGTACAGGGTAAACTAAAGCGTCTCCGCGGTAACGTAATCGGACGAGTAAGGAGAAACGTTCCCGCGTTTCGGCTGTCGTGTGCAGCAGGCTTAAGGAAACAGAAATTGCCTCCGAGAACAAGACGAAGACTGAGTGATGACTTAAGTGGATGGGAACATAAGCGTTTAAGTGACTAGCATGTCAATCTACTGGTTTCGCATGGTACTAGCGTCAGAGCTCTCACAATACAGCTTTAGTTGAGCAAGAATTGTTTCTTGATCGACCCTTGTTCCTGAATCATGACATGTTGCTACTCGATTAAATTGCTCGGAAACTCATTTCAACTATGAATGCTGATTTTGCAAATGAGTATATACTATGGCATATAGAAAAAAATCGAGTTGTAGGACATAATACACTCCTGTCAAGAAGTTTTGGCGTAACAATGGTGAGCTTTCGTCCACTAACACCGTACCAATATTTAAGAGGAAGTAAATATTTTTCTTCTTAGGTGTAAACTGCTAAAACGGGATAATATTGGTATACCTGCTTCCTGTAGGTTTTTGTTAATTTATCATGTTAAACAGAAAAAAATAAAACTCAAACTTCTTCATAGCAGATACAGGTTCGAATCTATGCAAGGCCAGCCCGTTTTTCTCTTAATTTTAATATAGAATTTGCCCCATGGCTCTACTAAACGGCAACCAAGTGATAAACGCTACAATGTAGCATCATTATTGGACCAATTGAAAAACTAGGTGGTCACCTCCTGAAGCCATTGTGCAATAAAAAGATATTGGACCTATATGACAAAATAACGCAGTGCCAAAGTAACCACATAAGTCCCACGGAAGCGCCATCTATTCATATTGGTCAAATTCTCACACAATCATACTCATGAAAACACATTCACAGCTTTTGCGTCTCTCGGGCGAAGCAAATAAGCTTCCAACAAACTGTATATTCACCACCTAAGAAAATTATTTGCCCTCTCACATGTAGGCAAGCCGTCATATTCCAGTCTGAACGCTACATTATCGTTTTAAAAATTGTACAGATAGAGATGATTCGAGATGATTATCTTTGATGCTAAACACGAGTTATATGGAGGACCAACAGAAACTCACTGTACTTTGAAATTCTCCCATGCATCCATTTCGACCTACTATTGCAATTATTGATTTCTAAGCTAGGGGTCACCGCTGAGTTGCCAAACATTAAGTATAACTGACCTGTTGCATCATAGACCGTCAAGCTTAGGATTAAATAAATAAACTCGCAGTCCCACATAGATTTTGTCGAGCTGACAGCTAGCGAATTATCGAATGTTGTTTCCTCTGTGGGCTCACTGCTACGGCAGAATTTAATCGTCTATCTATAATATTATTCTGATTGTCTGTCTGCCCATTCGTCCATGGGTCAGTCCGTTACGCTGTACAGTATTAGATACGGGAAAATTCAACTTGCAAGACGCTGTGAATTTGGCGATAAGAATTTTCAATCATAGCTTTGCGTGTCTTGCTTCTTGAAAATTTTTCAGTAAGTTTCGAAGTGAAGACATGTAGTTCATTTTACTCATATACTAACCGAGACTCGCTTCCTTCATATAATATTCACTCTACTGAGGTCTGATGACAATTTCACAGTGGCATAATTTGTATCCAGAATACGGTACGAAGCGAACCCATTCGGACTGTTCCAATCTAAAAAGCATTTTAAGATGTGAAAGTGCGATGCTTAAAGAATAAAAATGGCCTCACCGAGAAAAATATTAACGACAACAAGAATGAATTATTGAAGAAATTAGCAGAGTCTGCTTTAGTTTATTGTATCGCTATTAATTGCATCAAATGAAACAACACTGAAAATAATTGGCTACTGTGTAGCATAGCTACCGGGCCCGCTATAGAACTGGAAACAATAGATAGACTACCGACGAAAAATGAAAATTTCATGAGAATGAAACGCTCAATTTTCACCAGCCGATGAGAAACACAGCGTAGAAAAAGCTTGTAAAAATGGATAATGACCAAAGGAAAGATACTGCGAATAGTTTATGTTTGTTACTACTTCTATTTCTTTATGAAGATGAAAGTACGAAAACTTTGCTGATATAACTGTTGCGAGTATCAAAGGTGACATCAGATCGGTTCGAAGAATGGTTACGCGGAGTGTGTTAGATTATGTAGATGTTCTATGTTAAGCTCGCAACATACAAGAGTCGGAACATGGGAGTAAAACTAGATTAGGTTAGAAAGCTGGTAGTAGACGGACCAACAGGCCCATTCCCATAAAGTATCCGGGACTTACACTTCGGCTATTGCCATTACGTCAGAAAGAAAAACTAAGAGAATAAAATGTACTAAAGAGTTGTTCTTGCAAGCTCATTCAGTTGCTACAGATTTGGCTAGCTCGGAGACGTTAGGTAAATTGGGGCGTAGATATAATGAATTACGGTGCGTAGAATCTTTGGCCTCTACGAATTTGGGATTCCTGGAGGAGGCGTCCGTAACTGAGGAGGATGTTGCTCCAACGTTAATCAATGCGATTTTTAATCGCATTGACTGACTCTGCACCGACATCATCGGTGAGGAGTCTATTTGAAATGTTCACTATGGTGTACAGGAAGAACTACTGGCTGAGACTGGTTCTTCGATCTAAATGGTTGAGTTTCGGGCCGTTGTTTCGCAGACAAACAATAAAGTCTCTGCCAAAAAGTTTCGTTGTAGGCACGCCGTTAAAACCATTTAAGTACTTGAATGTATCAATTAGTTGCCCCCTGAGTCATCTTTGTTCGAGAGAGATGAGTCCTACTTTCTAAAGTTGGCAATTTCGTGGCTCATTTCGCAGCTGATATATCAATTGTGTTGCTCTGCGTGGAGTCTTCCTATTTAATCGATATCTTTGTGCTTGTGTGGTCACCAGCATTGAACTGCGTAATCTTAATGCGTACGCACCAGTGCTCTGTACAAAGGAATGATTATGTTTTTTTGATTTGCCCTCAAAAATTCCTGGTAATGAATCCCAGTACCACTGCTTGGCATTTTAACGCAGTTATCGACTTGTTGACTGTGTTGTAGATTGTTTGGGATAGTTATTTCCAGGACACATTGTAGGGGATGGCTGCCATTTTATCCCGTTCATTAATTTTTGCAATAGAGAGGTTCTTGCAAGGCTGAACATTTTGCCGACATTAAAATTCGTCTGCCAAGTTGAGAACCATGCCGTATAGCTATCGAGGTCTTTTCGGAGCTTAAATCGTTTCTTAGTTGGATGGCGAAGTTTGCTGTCATCTGCAAATTTACTGATTTTACAACGGTTGCTAACGTCAATATCACTGATATAAATTATGAACAGTAGTGGGCCAAGCACGTTACCTTGTGGAACCCCAGACGAGACCAGGGTCCAGTTGCTCGTCTCTCTTTTCCTGCGTTGGGTTTGATGAGCAGCATTAGGTTGGATGAGGAGAGTTAGCTTATATGAGTAGCATCACGATGGACGAGGAACGTTTGATGGATGAGGAGTATTAGATGAGGAGCGTTATATTGAATGAAGAGCGTTAGGTTGGATGATGAACGTTAGGTAAGATGAGGAGTGTCATTTGAGATAAGGAACGTCAGGTACTATAGAGCAGTGTTAGACGAGGTGTGTTGGGTTAGATGAGGTGCGCTGGGTTAGCTATGGTACGTTATTTTAGATGAAGAGCGTTACGGTAGATGTGGTATGTTAGATGAGGTGTTGTACAGTTTCGTCAGTTTAGATGAAACTAGGTTAGAGGATGTGCGGTAAGGTTACTTAAGAAGCGTTACGTGGGATGAAGTTTAATTAGGTTAGATGAGGAGGGCTAGATTATTCGAGATGATTTAAAATACATATCGAGGGTTGGTGTTCACGACAGACGTTAGTTTCGACGTTATATGTTAGGGTAGACGGGCAATCTTGAGTTAGACAGAGCTAGTCAGGGTTAAGTGACGGGTGTTAACTTGGACTGTGTAGGTTACGTTAGAAGAGCGGCCTTAGGTTAAACTAAGCTAAGTAGCACTGTAATAGGGTAACGTAGATCTGGTTTACATTATACAAAGTAAAGAACAACCGTGGAATTTTCACGGGTAGGTACCACAGGTATGTGGAATTTTTACCGGTAGCACAGGTATATGTTATTATACATGGAGAAAAATAAACTAAGCTCAAAAATTGAAGGGAAAATTTCGTTTAAGCGTCTGGACGAGATGCATACTCAAGAAGCGTCCACTCTTAGATACCGATTGCTACACTTAGAACGGAAGTATTAGCTTTATCGCAGAATTGACCACATCTCGACTATTTGGCTATAAATTTCAGTAAAAATTTCACAGAAAGTTAAACTTATGGTGCTTGTAGGGTGTAAAGTTCATAGGTCTAATAGAGCTGATTCTAGAAAAATTATGATTTTTTGTCGTTTTTACTGATTTCACTGAGCGGCAGTAATAGCTTTTTGACTAATAATATATATATATATATATATATTCACAGTTTTATATCAATAAAAGAGCAAGAATTAACAACTCAAATGAAAAAAATCTATTAAACGAGAAATCATTAATGAGAAGTTTACAATGACTGAAAAAAGCTTTATTTGCCAACATGACACCATGACGTTTAATAACTTCAATAATCCTTGAATCTATGCAGCCAGTTAGTTTCTTTATTGCAGAAGGGGGAACTGCCCTTGCTGCTGCAGCAACAGCATCCCACAAGACAGATTTTGAGTTGTACTCCCTTCCATCTGCGTAAATTTTCCTTTTCAGAAGGGCCCAGAAGTTTTCAATTGGGTTTAGATCAGGTGAGCACGATGGCCAAACCATCAGTTTCTCTCCATGGAACCCCAAAGAGTCAAGAAATGCTGTGGTAGTACGGGCAGAGTGAAAAGGTGCATATTTTCATGCATGAATATCAAGTTTCGACGCAACGAAAGGGGTATATCAACCAGATATGTGGCCCAGGCGTCCTTCAACATGTCACAATATGATGCAGATGAAATTTTCACGCCATCAGGTACTCTAACCGGACCTACAAGTCGATCTTCTATGATATCAGCCCATACCATTACACCACCTCCTTGTTCTTGAGGTTTTACCCTTGATGACACTAACCTCCATGTATCACCCACCCTTGTTCCACCCATCAGGCCCATCAATGATTGCCTGGGCTTCTTTTGTGAAAGCACATGATTCATGTTGATCTTCAAGTATTTCTCTGCCCATTCCATCCTCAAAATATTTTGTCTTGGGGTCAGAGGAGGCAATTTCAGAGTCGATTTGACAGAAGCAATGGACCGCATGATGTTATTTTTGTTGTGGCTTTAGGCACTTCAGGAAGCCCAGCAGTAGTAAAACTTGATCTACTTGTTGATCCGGGTCTTTTACGTGTTCGGCGAACCACATTTCTCATGTCTCTATCAGTAACAGTCCTTGAATGCCCAGCATCTGAAGGGTCCTTCCAGAATGTTGTTTCTGTGCCACTATGGCGTCCTGTTTATCGGGTAATAATACCAGGAGAGGTGCCTTTACAAGTTTCATAGATGATAACTTCTTTCTCCTCGTTATTTAGAGCTTTTCCACATCCCAATTCAGCAGACTATACTAGAAGCTGTTATTATCGTTCACCTCAAATAGAAAAAAAATGCAGAGAGTTGTCAATCAGGAGACACAGCAAGATGTAAGCAAATTCAACAGTGTTGCCATGCGATGCCACGATTTCCCTGCAAGTTTCATGAAAATTTGATCTCTCGAAAATGAGATATGGTCAATTTTGCGCTAAAGCTATTATTTCCGTTCTAAGTGCATATACGTTGAGTGTACTAAAGAATAAAATCTCTGAGATTTTATTTGGGTTGCCAGTATCAGTAGGTAGCTAAGACAATTGAAGAATAGCAATAGTCTACTGTTTTAAAAGCTAAAAAGAATATTAATAATCGCTATAAGATAGGTAGAAATTTGAGCGTTGAAGATTTAATGAGGCTATGTCAGTGGCGCTGAGTGGCTAAGGGGGGTACCTGAGCTTGGCTATATAAACGTGTACGTTAAATACAATTGAACTACCTCATATATGCTTATATATTTATCCTTGCTTGCAGGCACAGTGTTGAATATTCCTTTGAGAAACAAAGATGAAGACGTCTCGTATTCATTAAAACACAAAATTGTGCTCCTATAAGAGTCTAATCTCAGCAAAGTCAAGGGTTTGAGACTGGCGTGAGTAAGTTTACCAAATTACAGTTGATTGAAAACAGCGTTTTGAGCATTTGTGTTCACCTGGAGCTCGGGACGGGGCAGTGTCTGGGTTCGGGTGAAAGACCCCAATTAAAATACGCCTCATTTAGAGCCATGCCTGTACCACACCATTAGTATAAATCAGCCGTTCAGGAGAACTTCTTCAAGTGTTGTCGTGTCCACTTAATTATTTCACTATTGTCACAAACTACTGCAATATACAAGGCACGGAAGCTACTCATTAAAATCCCTCTCAGCTGCGTTACTGCACTCGAGTCTACTTAATGCTTCATTTTGCGTCGTCATCCTACTTTTCTACATCCTGTTCAGCTAATACCGTCATGTGTCGACTTGAAAGTTACCGATTTTATGTAGGAAGGTACAAAATGGCGGATCTAACATGCAGCGAAAAAATACACAAATTCTGCATATAAGTCATATTTCTTTCCTCAAGTTCGCCCCTAGAACAGTATGCATCTCCCGCGGAAAGATATCAACTACAAAGATTCACAATATTTTTAGAATGAGGCACTTTGTGACGCTCCGTCCTGTATGACATTAGTTAACTGATATGTTATATTCCCTGTTTTATCACTTAAATAATATACGGCTATGTAATAAAACAACTGCTCGTAATACGATTTCTGATATCGTTTAGCACAACAAACGCCCTCATAAATTTTAATCTTATTGCTTCCTAGACTCAGTGAAGAAATTCCAATCTCAAGATGCAAATATTCTGCATGTTTTGATATAACTATGAATAAGCAAATGCGTTCCGTGCCTGCGAATTGGCCTCGTTTCCTAGATACATGCTTGGCCCCGCAAATTTTAAGAACACCAATACAAGCTTTGGAGTTCAATGCATGCGACCTACTGCACTAATTTGTTTATCGTTTCTTTTGATGACGCCATCAGTAACGGAATTCTAACGAGATTATGCTTCTGCGGATCCACGAAATATATGCTAGGACGTTGCACAAGAAAAAGTATATTGTCTGTTGATTGAAAGATGCCGCTGCTCTAACAATCTCTAAGCGTTCTGGATTACTTCGTATGTTAACTTTGACAAGTACATTATACCTAGATGTATAACAGATTATATAAAAATAAGCATCGTTCCTTGAGCACATACATATAGCAGCTGGAGTATAGTATAAGCTTAATCCATGAAATTATTGAGCAAGCTTTTATTAGTTGCAAGCTAGCACTATTAGTGCTAAATAAACCTTCATTAGTCGTAAGCCAACACTATCAACACCTTCCAGAAAAGTGGACATTACGCGTTAATGAGTTAATCACGAAGTGAAGGGTTGTCTCAGAATCGCAGAATTATTAAGTAAATAAAAAAATACATGAATTTATCAATTCCGGGAAGCGACGTTACAATGATCAGTGAGCTGTACCGTAAAACCAGCGCCGAGCTGCTTCCTCATTGGTGGAGAGTGCGAGTAAGAGCCGCTTTCACGAAGATTCCAGTGAAACAAATCTTTGTTCTCAAGTAAAAAAAATATCTGAAAGCATATTTAGATGAGTTACGTAGAGTAGTAGATATAAAATAGCATGAACATATAAACCTAAACTTTTACCGTGTGCAGAGCTGTGAAGCGAATCAACAGCACCAGAGAGGGCGGAGCATTAAGGGCCAGCGGTGCTATCAACAGCTCCTCCCTCCAATTTTGTCATCATTTCGTATTCCTCGTGTTTGCCTTCATATAATATCGATCTAATATAAATATACATAGAATGAAACTTTATTTTTTGCCAAGATGTCAAGATGAATTCCTATTAAAAATTTTCGGTGGAACACGGGTGGCATATGGTCGAGAAAAGAAGAGGCGCATTCAAGAGGCTACCGCGCTCGCTGCTCGGTCGCCAAGGGTGTTTTTAGGCTAGCAACATCGACCTCGTTCGGAAAAAGATTCACTCCAGCAGTGAGCTCTTCGCCGCGCTTGCCCAAAACAGCAATATTCTCCCAGGAATAACTAAGGAACACGGTCAAGCAATCACGGCGAAGCGCTCACTGCTCAAATGAATCTTTTTCGGAACGTGGTTGATGTTTTCAGTCAAAAAACGTCCTTGGTGACCGAGCAGCGCGGTAGCCTCTTGAATACGCGCCTCTTCTTTTCTCGACTGTGTGCGGGGCTACTATATGCCACCCTTGTTCCACCAAAAATTTTTAATCAGGATAGTTAAGCTATCTTATAATTGACATCCAAACAGAAATACAAAGAATTCACTTTGTATTTATTTGTATTCACTGACTTTGAAGTTTCTAAAATACCGGCTTTAATTTTCTAACAGCCTGGAGGCTGTAGGAAGAGTTAGGCTTGACGTGGATAGGGTTAAGGTGACAATATTGGAAGAATTCTTCATTTCTGCAATTCTAATACTATTTGTAAAAATATAATTTTATTGCGAGAGATTCATCACGCTATTCAGACTTACATGATCTACTTGTGCTAGTCATGTCTGCAGCAAAATTCAAATTTTCTATCAAGTGTGGTCACTAAAGAGTTAACTATACCAGAATATAATGTAAATGGTATCCATGGCGAAATTTACGTCATGCATGATCTTTGTAACAGAATTTTCTCAGAGACTAGACTGCCCGTGACCCATTGGGTCAGTAAAACCTATTCTATCCTAAAAACTATCCGAGCTCCTCCTAGCTTATTTCCTATGGATAATTGGGAAGAATGCCTACCCGGTGGCGCTACCCTCGTTCACTACACCTTGTGTGCTTGTTGGCGTACGCAGATCGTGTGCGTGCGTGTGAGCGGCGTTAAAGTAGGCCCGCCGCGCTGCTCGCTGTATCGCTGATTAAGTTAGATTACGTTAGGTTACGTTAGGTAAGGTTAGGTATGGTTAGGTAACATTAGGTAACGTTAGGTAAGGTTAGAAAAGTTAGGTTGGGTTAAGTTGGGTTAGGTTTGGTAAGGTTAGGTTAGGTTAGAAAGTTAAGTAAGGAGGTTAGGTTAGGTGAGGGTAGGTTAGGTTAGGTTTGCTTAGGAAGTATTCATTTTAGTGGTGGCGCGCGCAAGAAAGCTTACGTGAACGCAAAGGTGTCGTGAACGACGGTAGTGCTACCCGGTGACAACCAAGCAAACAAGATTATCAGAGTTTCATAGTTATATATTATTGCGGCCCGTGACCCATAAGTTCACCATAACTATCTTACTTTGCTTTAAAAAAAAAACAGGTGTTATTCAGCTGGTTATAGATCACACGCTGTTTGGCCGTGCACTCCTGCCCGTAAGGCCGTCACCCACTTTTTTGCTTCTCAAAGGCAGATTTAACACTTGGCCTGTAAGCAAAAGGAAATATATATACAGATGTATCTATATTTTCCGTATCACCTTTGAATTTAACGTGCCCGTTCATGAAACTGAGCTAGGGTTCATCTTTGGTATCACGGATACAGCTTCAACGCTCGTATTTCTTCCTATCGTAACCCCCGCGGGCCTCTCGGCCGTTCAACGGGACAGTTTTATAGGGAAGGAACCGGTTTTGAAACCACAATGGGGTTAAAGCTAAGAAACTGAGTGCAAATAAGGTAAACAACTAAACAAACAAGGTTCACAGACTTTTAGTATCACATAGATAAATTCTGCGCAGTATAACTTTTACTTCTCATAGGTAATCTGATCTTCTACGATTATGTACCGTCCACTGCCCACAGCAACACTAATTAAGTGCGAGACGTTTTTGCAACCTTCCCAGGCACGTTACTGCTGGCCCTGTTTCGGAATGCACGTTGTTGTGTCGGGCCACACAAGCTAATCGCAAGTTCAACTTAATGATCGGATGTCCAACTCTCACGTCGTACCGATGCACAATGAATGTCGGCAGCATAGATGCGGTAGCACGAACGACGTGCGAGCTGTCCGTCGGCTCGATAGGTTGTTCATGCGATTGCCAATGCCTAGTGTGAGCCCCGTTTTATGCTCTCCAATCATTACTTGAAATTTCAGCCATTTCTGCATTTTTAAGCACAGCAAGCACCACTGATAAGGTTGCAAATATCTTCCTGGGCGTTGGTTGAGTTTAATTGTTTGTTCTGTTAGTTAAACTAAGAGGAAAACATGTATGAAATATATAAGGTTAGAAAAAACAGAAGGTTCCACGTTACGTAACTGCAGGAAAAAAATTTGGCGAAACATTTTTTATCCGCTTGTATTCTATCGTGCCCGATAGTAAAATGTCATTATTTAACTTAACCAGAAAGTGAAGTTTATATCTAGTCTAACGTAATTTCTTATATTTAATTTAATATTCCTTCAGGTAATGAACAAATAAATTACTTTGTTGCATGACGGAAGCGCATAAAAAACGTACTCTGTAGAACATTAATTAGATTGCAAAATTGTATTATAGCAAAGTTTAATGTCAAATATAAAAATTACCAACTGATGAAATACATTTTCAGGCTGCACATAAATCAAATAACGTGTTCATTGTTCACTCAGTTCTTGTGTTCTCGTGTATTATTATTATTAAAACTTCACGCTTGATTTCCCACGGACAGATAATACAACCCAAATGAAGCATCTTGCAACACCGGGAAGCCCAAAACGCTGCTAAAGGAAATCCAGCAAAAAACCATTAGCAGCTGACTTAAACGCTTGAAAAAATTTCTGTTCTAGGTTTTGGCAAGAACGACGGGTGGACGGCTGGGAGGTGGGCTGGAACAAGACACACTCAACTTACTCAGTTTTTAATAAACTAATTTCCAATAGCCAGTAGCTCTTTTCTTGCATAAAACCATGTAAGAATTGAACTCTAACAATCAGCTGCATCAGCCATGCTGTGAATTTCTTTGCATACGGTTATAGGATTTCCGTGTTTGGTAAAAGTTCGTCACAATGCATATTCTGCGTTAGAAAATAATGATATTCTAATGTATATCGCATTTCCTTCCGTTACTCTTTAGACAATCTGAATGGCGGAATATATAAAGGAAGCTTCAAAATTCAAAGAATTAATTAACAACTGTGCATAGAAATATCCCAGAATGAAACCACGTTTCTTCTGACCCACATTAAAGAAAAGGCTGCTTCTGAGTTCTTCCGTCATTTTGCCTTAGAGAAATAAGTCTCTTTGGGAAACTTCATATTCTCTAGAAGAGCACCAGCTTTTGCGGCAGTAAAGATTTCATAGAAGAAGCACTTGCTTCTAGAAAGCCTTTGA
>LQNS02278171.1:10018746-10034362 GCA_001587735.2 Parhyale hawaiensis
GAGTTCTTCCGTCATTTTGCCTTAGAGAAATAAGTCTCTTTGGGAAACTTCATATTCTCTAGAAGAGCACCAGCTTTTGCGGCAGTAAAGATTTCATAGAAGAAGCACTTGCTTCTAGAAAGCCTTTGACGCTAAGCATTGAGCCGCTTTAAGGAGCTCAGCTCTTTATTTTACACTTAAACTTATATCGTAAAACTAAATAAAGTTTTGCAACGATCTTGGTCTTATACAACACTCGAGCGGGCCGGCCTTGTGAAGTGGTTTTGCTTTACGATCTTTGTTTGTATGGACCTGAGAAGTACGCCATTTTGAGAAGGATGTCTTGCGGTATACAGGCGCCATCTTGTCTCGGTCTGACTATAGATTTTAGCATTTTTGAAGAGGTGTTTCATAGATTATGTTATTTCAGCTTAGCAACAACGGGCTATCCTAACAGCAATTTTAGTCAAGCTCAAGTGGTCTTATTTCGCAATTTTTATTTACATTAAACCAGAAAATACGCCATTTTGAGCCGAGTGACCAGCCTGCTGCAGGGCATGCATAATTCCCTCATATACTGTTGATACAATTACTATAGTCAAACCAGCGTAAGGAGTCCGATGGGCGTGGCTAAGAACGCAAAACCAACTTTGCCAAATCTCACTTAAGCGCGTGGTATACCTTGTCTCAATTGATATAGGATGATTATATTAGAAAATGCATTAGTTAATAGATTAGATTTGGCACTGCCGCACTCAATTTAGATCTGCCCCTAAAGGACTTCTTACCCTTCTTTGACTATAATAGTGGACAAGTGATAGATATGTTGCATCTCAGTTGATGAACTTGCATTTTTTAAATCATTTATATCAGCATTTCTACTTGGAATAGTACTATTTACAATGTTTTAACAATTCGTTAGCCTCTTTGAGGCAACTGTAGAGGTAAAGTATAGTCATCTTGACCGCATCATCAACTGGGAAACCCGCACGCACTTATCTGTGCTGCGGATATAGGCCCACTGGCCTCAGAGGAGAAAGTGCGGCTGCAGTCGACCACAAGTCATCAAGAACTATTTGCCATTTTGACGGAAAGTTCAACGACCCGCTCTCCACTTACCTTCTCATCTCTGAAGAAGGTAAGTACCCCCCCGGCAACTCTGCAGGCCCACCACTGCCGAGTCAGCACTCCTAGATCAGCAAAGAGCTCGCATGCCTGGGTTGGCCTCGAACCTGCTATACAAGAGGTGTGAGCTCCTGCTACCGTGGATATACTCTTCCGTGAGTGTATGGTCGTTATTGTACTTGTGATAACTATTTCATACTGATCAAAAGAAGTCACCTATCTTGTAAATTCTATGAAAAATATGATCTATGAAGGATATGAGTTTAATGTTGAAACCCATATCAATATCTTTAAGAAATATAATTCTTTTAAGAAGATAAATTTATCGCTTTTTTTATTGAAAATATGTCAGTAGCGAAAGGAATAAATCCTTCAGTCTTGAAGTGGAATGTTGTCGAGATGCTGTAATTATACTAGAAATTCAGAAGACGTACTGATGTAATTCCTGGAAGTATGGATCCTAGATATCTCATACGCGGTTAGGGAATACAAATAGCTAACATGTTAGTCGCTAGTTTAGCATACGATTAAAGATGGGTACATGCGGAATAGTTTAATTATCATACAGTATTGTTAACATTACTGTAAGGCTTACATTAACCCCACAAAGAGAGACCCCTAGCGAGGAGTTATAACGGGAGAGGTGAGGTGCAATGCCCCGCAGTCTGATGATTTGCTAATTAATTCATTATTTATAGGTATTTCGAATAAAAAATCAACAGGCATACTCTTCAGGCATTCATACATGAGTTAAGATATAATTAGAATCATCAATTCTATGCTAAATTATAATAAGACACCATAAAATGAACATTTCAAAGAGAACGGTAGAAGGCATACAGCCATGTATATTTTGTACGATAACCGTGGCGGTTTGCTCACCAATGCAGGCAGTGTGCATGTGTTCGGGAACTGTGAGGTGCCTGCTGTATTACAGGGACTGTACTGTCTACGTATGCACAACAATCATTGAACTACCAGTGCACACAACAATATCCATTCAATGATACAGTATACAAGGGACTGCGACTGCACTGATGTAGCCTCATTTAGCTAAGGTGGTCATATTTATTATAAATAGTGTGTATAAAGCTTCGTTGTTCATTAGTAATTATAACCCTGGGATGAAGTTACATGCCATTTTTCATAAAGTCTATGGTATTTTCACTTATGCATGGTATTTTCACTCAAATTTTTACACAAAACATGAGAAATGTCATTTTATGAAAAGTCACAAGTTTCCAGCAACTCAACGGAAATTTGGAAGCAATAAAAATGCAAATTTCTACAGAGTGAGGTGCAATACACCTCAGGTCTCCCTTTGTAGCGTTAGGCACGTATAGGAAAGTTTTGCCTATGCGCTTCCGTAATGTTTTTATGAAAATGAAAACTGAGCCAGTGCCATCCAAAAGAAACTAATAGAATATCAAATAGTCACCGATGAAGTGGGAAGCAATTTTTTCCGTGGAATGATGTTATAAACACAACTTGAAATGATCGGGAATGTATGCATAAAATTCAATATTTTAGTGCTAATTGATATATGCAATAAATCCATGCATTTGTCTTTAGTAGTATTTTATGCGACTGTTGCTTTTCAGCACCTTTCAATTTTAGAGCTACGGCAGCTTATGCAGAATCATGCAGTTTTAGCTATAATCAAGTAATTTTCACGTCTTGATCTCACTTTCTCATTTTACCAATTTTCGGATCTTAGGTCTCAATCTAAATTTTATTTTCCTTTTGAGTAGAGTAATGCCAAACCATTGCAGCCACCAAGATTATTTTATTTTTCAATATCCTTCCACGAGACACATTAATTTCCAGTTATGTGAAATAGTAAACTTTCTCCAGGGTATGCACGAAGAACTCGGTGACCAGCGCAGGAGTGAAGGGATGTTGCAAGTTTTTGTTACTTTAAAGTACTTATATAAGCCGTCTGTTTTCTTATTCATAAAGCATCAAATCGCAATTTAAAAATAAGAAGTATTTCCACGAGTGAGATAATCTCAGGATAAATACAATAACACTGCCCTGCTTATTTTTTGAGGTAAAGAAACTAGTAAACTTTTCTGGAGCTAGTTTACATGCTGATTTCAGAATTGTTTTCCATACTGCTCAGTAGGTCAGAATAATGTGCTACAGCATTATTGTGCTACACCTACTATTGCAGGTTGAAGCTGACGATCCAGTCGCTAAGCACCGAAGAAAGTATTTGCGACAGTTTTTATGTATGTCGAGTTGCGAAGTTAAATGCGTAATTGACACTTTCCGATCCTATGTGTTATGGTCATATATCTAATAATGTATTTTGCATAAAAATGTCAACGTCAAATACAAGACTTTCGAGTCTTTCGTAATTCCTATGGGTGTAAAAAAAAAAACCTGACCCGCTTCGGCAGCATGAATTGCAATTTTTGAATCAACGCATAAGTTATATTAAATTTCAGTTGAGAAACAATCCGCTTCATGAAATAAAATTATATGTATTACATGTTATATATATTATATATTAACTAGTGGCCCTCGCCGTCATTATAAATGACGGCAAAAAATTAACACTTCACCAAAACCCCCACCGTCTTTTGGGCTTCCTCATTTTTCCTACATCTAATACCTTAGAAGAAGATTGCAAGGTACCCAACTTTTTTTTCGCCTTTTGAAATCTGAATTTTCTCCTATCTTATTCCCATAGAGCGTGACAGGAAAGATATAAAAATAGTTATAAATAAACAAATAAATAAATAAAAACACGACGTGAATTATTATATAGTACTGATTATATATTGTTATATATAGACCTGTGCTAAGAACGTAATGTTTTTTGATAAGATTTATCTGTCTGCTGCAGCTCAGCTGGAAAATTTACAAGAACTGTTAGGAACGTTACGAGAAATAGATAACTAAATTTTGGTGGTGATCTCTTTATCCCTTTGGCTGTTTTTCTGCCTCCCTTCTTGTCTGCTACCAAAATAGCTCAAAAAATTATGAAAAGAACATAATGAAATTTACATGAACTGCTAGAATGTTACGAGGATCAGATGATTAAATTTCTGTGGTGATCGGTTTGTCAGTTTGGCGCTCTGTATATTGTCTGTTACCTACATAACTGAAAAAAGGTGTAGATGAACCTTTATGAAATTTACAGCAACACTAGGGTAACAGGAATATGATTAAAGTTTGGTGATGATCGGGCTGTCAATTTATCTACCAGTCTGTCGTTTATCATTACTTTCCTTGGCGGAGGTTTGGGCTCTCGAAGTACAGCACGAGTTTCTATGAAACCACCAGGCTGACCTCATCTGTCAAATAATGCTTTAAAATTCGCCAGAGAAACGGTTATCCTTCTACGTTGGCTACGTTGTACCTTTATAAAATTAAATGTAGCAACTGTTACATTAAGGGCATGTAGAACTTACTTTACACCAAAAGTAAAGCAATAACTCCGAGAATAAAAATTAAGTTTATCAATGCACTACGAAAAAGAGACCAGTGTGTATTTATTTTATTTTTCATTGTTATACAGTTTTTGCTTGCGCAAGAGGCACGGAGTTATACTGTGTTTCTGTAAGTGATATCTTCCTCGATCTCAGCATACATATGCTGGACTTCAGGAGTCAAACGCAAATTTTTCTTCTTGTTTGGGCTTACACATATGCATTGTAGAGGTAATACTCGCTGCAGTATTCATTTCCTGGTTCTTCACCAATACATGGCCAAATTTGTTCCAGCTATAATTGAATATTAGCAGTGAATATGGACCTCGAAATAATATAGGTGCAAATTCTTTGATTTTTTTACGGCCTTTGTCACTACAGTACAGTGAGCTTTCTGCATGGAAGTTTGCTGTTCTGTGCGTAGCAATTACATTCGCTTAATAAATCCTATCATTGAGCGAGTGACAGTCGTTTATTTCTCTCTTAGGTACGAACCAACGGCAATAGTCCATGTGCTAATATTGCAACAAGTTTCTGGGAAGTTCGGACCAGCAGCCGATGTGCTCACGGAGCCCAAGATTTGCCTTTGTTGCTCTGTGGCTCCCCAAGCAGGCAATTTATTGTCGCCTAAGGAAGTACGACGCGCCTTCAAACTTTGTCTCATGCATTATGGAAAGCTACGGTGAGACTGAGACAGAAAAATTTCGAGCTTGGAGGTGTAGCTTAAAGTTCCCACAAGTCCACACAGTGCGGGATCTTTCCTCGTGTCTTTTATGAAAAAATTCAAACCGGGAGATTTAGGATGAGGCTACCACAAGACAACAGACAAGATTTTTCACATTCGAATTAGAAACCCAATCTGGGAGATATACTGTAAGGCTTTCATAATTCGGCAGACTACAAGTTTTTATTTTCTGAAACATGTAGTTGATAAATTAGCAGCTATCTGTTTTTATATCAAACTCAAATCAGGTATGTGCATTTAAATTACGGCAAGTTGAGAGAGTACTTGACGCTTATTATATTTAATTATTGATAATTTTCTGTTATTCGGGGGAGTTTAGCTTTTGGGATTAAGCTAATTTTAAAAATACAGACGCTATATTTACCGATCAAACATTTAAGCTTGGAGCTGTAGCCCAAAGTTTGAATAAGTTTAAAAAGGCACTATTTATTATGTATGTTATTTTCTTGTTTTCGATTATTCACAGATGTATAAATGTGCGGACGTCAATATTCAGACGCAAAAAGTCATGAAACTGAAACATGAACTTTGCGTCAATGTTGCAGTTAGAAACGCGCAAGCCGATAACGTGAAAAAATTTTATTATATTCATTATTCAACGGCTGTCAGATTTACATATAACAATAAAATTCAAACGTGAAAAATAGGGAAATGGTGATATAAAATTCCAGCTCAGAGCTAAGACTGCAAAACTTTAAGCTGGACCACAAAACAATATTTCAATTACGATTGTTGCTTGAATTTCAGAGGAAAACAAAAGATCAATTTCAGCAATTTTTTTTGAGCTGCAGAACGTTAAGCTCTAGATGCAGCATAAAGTTTTTTCTAACAGTTCCAAGTGTCTGTTCTGAACAATTTTTTCAGTAATTTTTTCGACTGTGTTTGGGTTTTAGCGCCTCGCCAATTCTTATCTGACATGTTATTTTTACAAACTCAGCAACCTGTAGAAATTTCGCAGCAACTTTTACTCTAATATTCTCATAGTTACTGCACTTGCCAGATCAGCTCTCTCTTTGTCTACTGAGAGGAGACAAAGTGGAAACTCTGAGTTTCCAGTACCTGTCAGCTCAGCTTCAACAATTTTCAAACTTTGTTTTCTAGTTTCTTTCCGTAAACATGTTTAAAGTAATACTCTCAATTATCGGTGCTCCAACATTAAGGAACAGTTCAGTGGCAGAGTTGTTCCCATAAAGATTCAATAAGCCAATCTCGTATTACTACCTATGTGAAGAAATTATGATTGATTCCCTATGGAAAAATTTTCATTTTTGTCCCTTACGTCATTTTCACTTTATGATACTGAAATTCCAAGATTGACATAATTGGTTTTTATTCAAATTATTGAATTATTGCTGTTTTCGACACCTCATGTTCAGTAAACTCCATAATCTTTGCACTTCTATCTTTTTGTGCTACCTTGAAACAGTGTCAATAAATTTATACTTTTAATTCTTGCACCAACGGAAATTTTTTTTCTATTTTGCCAGGTGTTACATCGTCATCACTGATTCACATTACAGAGAGCTTTTGTTATAGGGGAAGGTAAAGAAATTGGTTTCATTTTAGATCGTTTATTAGATCTTAATGATTACGTGATTATGAGCAGATTGAAAACTTTACCAAAAGCACATGCATCTACGGATGAGATGATAAAGGAAAACTTAAGTCATTGGACAATAAGCTCTATAGCTAATTTTGGAGTGTTTACTTAACTGCATCAACACTCTCTTTATAAGTGCCATCAACAATGAGATTCTATGATTGATGGTCACCTTATTCTGAATTTAAAGAATTTACTTTAAATGACAATACAATATTAATGGCTTTTCAAAAAGAAAGCACCGTCTTTAGTTAGGCTTGAATCGCGCAACAAAGACGTCGAGAGTAATGCGTTGAAGATGAAACAGTACGCACATATTTAGTTGGTAAGTTATTCTTCTCATGGTTACATATCTACGACGAAATCAAGAGGACGCAAGCACAAACACGATGAAGTAAGGGTACAAAAAAACAGACTTCTAAAGAAACATACAGGGGCTCACATATACATTTTCTTCTCGTGGAAGATGACTAAATAGCAAGCCGTGCAGTCAGTCCAGCATTCACTATTGGCGCCTCCAACACCCTTTCCTTACAATCAACTGTTCATAACTGGAGCCTTTATTAGGATAATGTATAGTAGGAATCAGTTTATAGTTAACTTAGACACCACCAACGAGCTCCTTCTTCTTGGTATTGAGTTCCTTCATGCTCGTGAAGACCTTCTCCAATTCTTCAATGTTGGGCTCGTCTTGCTTGGGGACTTCGCTCATCTTGGTTGCCAAGTCCTCAGTGGTGGCCTTGAGCTCCTGCCATGTGTTCACCAGAGTCTGGATCTGTTGTGGGGGTGAACATATAAGCTGTGCTTAGAATAATAATATTAATAATGTTTCTCGGAACAAGGGTGGCTGCCTTCAGCTCCGGTCACATTATTATAGAGCCGGGGCCTATTCTTAGGGAAGATATTCGGGAATGAACTTCATTATTTGACTAAAGCAGGAAAGGTGTATGGGGTTGGTTCAAGCCGATAATGAACTCGAAGTGCGCAGGAAACTCAGCAATATGACGGAATCTTCATAGCGTAAGCAGCTTATTATTATCATCATATTTCTTAGAGTTTTAGCGCAGCACATGTAATAATATTACGTATTTTGGTTTCTGTGTCTTTAGCGCTGTACTGTCGCCTCAATTTAATCAAAGGTACTTAGGCTGCCCATTCTTTAGCTATATTCTAGTACATTACTTTAAGATATATTCTCATCTCCTGACTATCCGTTCTAAGGATATCCACTGACATATCACTGTAAGATACATTATCTTCCTTGGATATAAGTTCTAACGATATCCACTGACATATCATTACGTGTGATATATTCTCTTCCCCTGGCTACATGTTCTTTAGGCATCCATTGACATGTCGATCACTCCCAGATCTTTGCTCTTACAATAGCGTAAGCTATCTTCTAAAACATCATCGTAGTATTATAAAGGGTGAAACACAAATTCCGGAAGCTTCAGTTAGGTTGCTACTTTTGTAGAAAATTTATCTAGTTTCAATTTTGTTCCTTCAGTACAACGCAGAAAATTATTTCCATTCTCATTAACAAACCAATAGCTTCATGAAATGTACACTTAGGTTGCAACTGGCGTCAAATTCATCAAACTGTTTGTTTGCTAATGAGACCGAAACAGTTTTCTGCATCAAACAAGGGAAAAGTAACCAATGAATGGGATAACTGGCAATATATACAAATAATTATCATTATTATTCAAGCAAAACAAAGGATTTCGGTATTACATTGACCACGGGTTGTTCAGCTATCAACTGATACTTCTTTATAAGTCCTTACCTTAGCTACGCGCTCCTCGGCGACCTTCTTGACAGTGTCCCAGCGAGGACTGAGTTTCTCGACGAGGTTCTCAGTGTTGCTGGGCTTCTCCATATCTGCCCGGGCCTTGGCAGCGCTGTCGAGTTTTTCTTTGTTTTGAACGCAGCTAGCGTCAAAGGTCTGAAAATACATGGTTGTTACAATTATTTGATGGATTTAATGTGTCATTGAGTTCTAATATCTCATCTTCATTTGTTACTCGAACTGAAATTCAGTATGCAAATATATATACTAGGAGAAGTGCAGCGAAGTAATATGGTTCGCAGATGCAACTAGAAAATACATATATGTTACGCTGCTAGCGTACACACTTAGTCCAATACTCAGGTTTGTCGAAGAGGCCGATCTTTTTTTATTAATTTGTTACCTGGCAGTTTTCGAGAAGAGCAAGAGCGTCCTCGAGAGTCTGGGGCTTAGGCAGAGGTTCTTTGGTCTTGGTCTCAGCTTCCTCGACCCATGGAGTGGCCTCCTTCACAAGGCAGTAATAATCGGCATAGAGACGATCGTCCTGTGGAATGAAACAAGCAATGGAATTAATGACGATAACATTAATAATGGTAATTCTTTTTAGTGGTAACAAATGCAGTGCCTAATAGATATTCAGATAAACCTAGTAGCAGACATCTAAGTCCTGATCTGACCACCGTCATATAGGATGAGAGTTTCAAATAATGCTAATCTTACAAGAAATCAAAACATTACAATAAACATCGTTCTGTGTTTATAAGTATGTTTCGCGCCGCACTCTTAATTTACGAGATTGGTAAGCGAAAAATAGGCCAGGTTGCGGATATTGTTATGTTGCGGTTTGACGGAAATCGATAGGCGGAAAGTTCATCAGGATACAGAGGATGACCACAGTTGGTATCTTATTTTTTACGTCAATGAAATTCTTGCTCAGCCAACACTGAAATCCAAACAATAAAGATGCCTAAAACTTTTCTTAGTGCTGAGATGAAATCTAGTTTTTATTACTTTCTTCATACATGAAAACTATACTTGCTCACTCGTTACGAAGTCCAAATTCAATAGATGATGAACAAAGCTCAGAAAAAGCATTTTGAAAAGTGCTTTAACTTCGTAACTATTTTCTATAGCTTTCTCTCTACCTCTGAAGCAGAATTTATCGCCCAAACTTCGTCATACTGAAGTTTGTCATTGCGATACGATATACGTCGTGGAGAATATAATTACACTGCCTACTAAACAAACAATATTTTTTTGCAAATCATGCAGAGGAAGAATGGAGGGTGCTGCTCAGACAAATAAAACAGAGAGCCGTTTCAGCGTATCCACAGAAGCATGTTAGTAGCAAAATTTGGATCAATGAAGAAGGGTCATCTCATATTCCTTGCTGTCATTTTTCACAGAGCGTATACTCAGTTAAACTATGTATTACATATTGTTACATCACTAAGGAACTAATTTCATGCTCTAAACTTAGAAATGCTGTGTGAAGTGGAGAATAGCAATGCAATCAGCGTTTGATATTACTAATTGCATACGACAAGATGACTTACTCTTTCCAATTCTCAATTTTCATTGATAGTAGTGCAGTAAAAGTGCACCAGATTGAGAGAGATAATAGTACAGGCCATTATTTGTGTACAAGATATTTCTTCCTTCCTTCTCGATCTTTACCACAGTTCTTCTCCTATTCTTACAATTTGAGTTTTTAAATACATTTTACATTGCTATTAGAGTTGTCAGATATATGCTTCTGTTGATGATTAAGTATCAAGAGCGTGTTTCTCGTTCTCAGTCCAGTATTCACTACAGGTACTTTTACGCTCTCATCTCTCTTAGGGAGACCAACAAAAAGCTATAAAATCAGCTAACAAAAAGATTATCTGGCACAGGATATAGCTACATACCCAGCTGGGAAAAAAGTAGAGACCCTAGGTCGTGCGGACAAAATAAGTTTTCAGGAGATATTTTTATACGTGAGAGACAACTCTGACCCGTCTTAGTGCCTCACCTTGGAAATAGCGGCAGCCTCCTTCTCGATCTCCTCAATAACCTCCAGGGCGAACTTCTTAGTGTCCTCAAATTCAGCAAGGGTGTTCTTAGCAGTCTCGGATTTTTCCAAATCCTCCTCTGTACAATGTGAAAGAATATTAGCGTCCATCCTTTCAATCAGCCTGATCAATACTCAATTAATACAAAGGTTTTTCTTCTTTCAATTAGCATTTTTGTCGCAATGCAGATTCAGCTCGTGACTTAATGCGTACAAAAACTTAGTTACCATTTTTTTTCTCTCTCTCTCTTCCGTAATACAACTATTGAAAAAAATTTGTTAACTTGTCTCCTCTTCCTTATTAAGATTTGATTAGTTTAAATAACATAGCTGAAAGTTGAAAGAGCAGCAGGCCCATTCCCATAGAGCAACCGCAACTTACACCACAGCCTTCAATGAGCTTATCGGCAGCTATCGTTTTATCAATATGAAAGCAATTAGGAATCTGAAGTAAACGCTTCAGTCATGGAGGATGATTGACTGAGCGAGTACTATTATTGTTACTACAAAACCTTAGAAGGTTACAGACGGCAAGTTCGGTGGGTTTAGCTGCTATCTTACTGACAGAAAAAGCCGCAGAAAACACTAACCTACCTGATTTTGCACAAAAAGAATATTTACAGAATTTTTTGTAAATAAATACAACGGAAACACAGTAGATCAGACAACAAATTTTATTTAAGAACACAATTTTTTACGGAAAATGCAGAAGTCGAACATAAAAACGTAAATAAAGTAAGTTATCTATCAGAAGCTTGTAACGAACGTTTTATTTAGGAACTGAGATAAAATGACACCGAAAATTCCTGCAACAGAAATGTAGATTTACAAATTAATAATGTTAACCCAAAACATAAAACAATAAAATTTAAATATAAGGGAGGATAAATGACAAGAGTATAACAGAGCTGGCCTGAAAGAACATAAATTAGCATGATACGATCTTAAATAATAATCCCAGTAACAGGTGGTGATGTTCGAAAGAAATCAGCAACTAATAACGAGACAATAAAATCTACTATGCTAAACAAATAAATTCTCTGTCATGAACGTAGAGTGGTGCTGTTGACACAACGGAACATGGAAAATTAGAAATTTAACGGAAAATAATTATCTGAGCAGTGCATAAATTGGAGAATACGAAGTTCTGACAGCCCAAAAACTGAAAATTGAGCACTAACAGTTTTTCAGTAGCTAGTTACAATAAATGATCTATAAAATATAATAAAGGGAACGAAACTGATCCATCAAACCTTATTCTAACATTTCCGGGAGACGATATTACATTAAACTGGAAAGAAAATCACCAGAAACCATTAACCAAACGTAGACTTAAAGAAAACCAAATCTGCTTCAAAGATGCGTAGATAACTCCGTTTATTCCTGTAGTAGAATATATACCCAACTCAATATTTGAAAATAAAACAAGGAAGCATTAGTTTACCAAATTAATATAATAAAATAGGTTATCACCTAATCCATGACGGAAGAAAATCCAATATAATAAAGCAGGGATGCCTCGAAAATGAAAAAAAAAAAAATCCGGTTCGGCAACTAAAATGATAATGAGATATTTTAGTTGTATGGGCACATGAATAATATTTTTGTAAGTCCTTACGCTGTTTGCAGCTACAACCAGGCGTTGCATCTCTACTCCATCAACTCAGCGAATGGTTTCCTTTATTCCTGAAATGGGATTTTATGAATACATCATGAAAAACGTCGTGCATTCTCTAGCTTTAATTTTTAGCATAGCAAAAATTTAGCTTTTTGTCTTGAAATGAGATCAAGTAAGTTCATTGAAATACAAGAGTTTTTTTAGTTCGTGAGGTTTTAATTTATTTGCAACCTGGTAAAGTAAGATGAAAATTGTGACATTGTGGTACTCTAGATTATAATAAAAATAATCAAACTGCTACTCAGTGCATTAGCTTAATAATCCTAGAAACATGCATCGTTTTTACCTGCCATTATTGTTTTTAATTATTGTCTTAAGATGACATTACGTAAGATATTCAAGAATTTGAAGAGAAACATAGGTAGAAATTTACTTAGCTAAAGTTAACCATAGTTTTTCACTAAATATATTCCCAAGGCTGAGCATATTTCAAATAGATAGCTCGATTATGAATTTTCAGTACATATTCAGAACTTGTCACTGATATCTCGAAATGAGTGACGATTGTTTTTCCCTGGAATGTGAAGATATTATTTTATTTACGTTCATACCTATGTTATCTTCCTGCGAGAGTGTAACTTCACAAGAAGGGCTCGATCTGCTACAGAAATACAATAAGGAAAAAATTTAGCAAAAGAGCCCACCCTGAGTAGAATAGGATTAACCCTAGTCATAGCAGGCCGAGTTCTTCACCGCATCGTCTCCGGTAGAATATTCACCTCAGCACGATGAGCGCGCAGCTCTTTCCCCAATATGTTCCTATTCTGCTCGGAGGCTCTAAAACCACTTATTGGTCACTGTTACATTTCACATATCTACAGTCTTCTGTTATTCTGCTTTCAGCTAAAAGAAAATAGTTTTCACATGTCTTAGGCATACTGTAGTTGGTCTTTGCCTGTATGTGGGTAAAGGAAATTAGTTTCTCAAAACTAGATATGTCTTCTGCATTGTTTTCGGCTGCTGTTTGCTGCCAAAAATTCTTTTATGGAAAGCAGAAATATCTTACATACCGTTGGTCCTCAGCTGCATGTAGCCAAAGGAAAGTAATCATCAAAAATAAACATAAATATCCGCAGTTGCTCTTCTGCTGCTTGTAGCACAAGGAAATTATTGAAATTATTCACCAAATGCAGACACATCTGAAGCACACTGTAGTCCTTGTTCTGCAGCATGTACAGTAGAAATGGAAATAACATTTCAAACAAGGGAACATCATATGCTGGAACCACATTACGCAACCGCACGCTCAACTTTTTGAGACATTTGTAACGTTCACCTCGTCTGAAGTGCTAACACGCAGTAAAGCCTGTAGATAGGTGCATATAGATTCGTTACCATGAGCGACTTGCTAGTTGACTATCAGCTAATCAAGTTGACCGTACACTTGCACAGTGCTTTCTCGATATTCTGCTCCGTTAGTTTTCTCTTGCTTTTCACCAGAAGACAATATTCGTCTTACACCGCTACATTTTACATGTATTTATTCCCTCCTTCACCCAGCCAAAGGGAACTTATCCTTCAAAGAATGACGCATCCCAAGACACTATACCTGTGATCAGAGCCTTGAAGTCAGCCGCAAGGGGCTCAATAAGAGGACCCTGTTGGCGAGCCTCTTCCTGAAGGATGAGGATTTCCTTTACACGGTCCTCTGGGGTGAGAGTGTCGCTTGTGCAGATTTCCTTGAGCTTGGAATTAGAAGGAGTGGCCCAGTCGTTAATAGCGCGACATCTGTTGACGGCGTCTGTGAGTTTTTCACAGTATTCGCTCAGGCTGGCAAGTTTCTTCTCACACTTGGCAACGATCTGCATTTTCTCCTCGACCTCAGCGACCTGGCAAAGAAAATGGTATTTCCTCCTAATAAAAGTCTAGAAAATAAAATCAACTACACTTCTCGCAAGAAAAACATTTTTATCAAAAAAAACTTGGAAAAGGAAACTATTTTCGTTTTGCATTATTACTAAAACATCACGCTCGGGCCACCACGGATATGTAGCGTAACCCAAATGAAGCATTATAGAACACCATGAAACCCGAAACGCTACCAAGGAAAACCTATCAGACGACCATTAACAGCTGACTTTCATCTTGTTTGAAATTGGTCATGCTAGGAAATGAAAACATAAGTAAGCTAGAGTCTCACTGTGAGAGAGCAGATCTCCACCAAGTAACTAATACATAGAACGATAGAAAAACGGCCAGCCAGATCATTACCAAACGATAATCATCTATACCTCTCGATGTTCATGACAGCTCCTGTAAAATTTCTTAAAGATCAATCAATAATTTTTTGAAGTAAGTCGCTACCGTACATGAAACTGAACTAACAAACGGACAGACCGTTCATAACCAAAATTCAATCATCTACACTAACAGTTACTGTAATTTTCATGGAGATTCTTCAACAACTTTATGAGTCATATTTCAAACTGACAGAGAGACGAACAATCAGACAGGAAAACCCTAGCAACTTACCTCTCTGTCCAAGAATTCCTTCTTTTCGTCACCAGCGAGGACAATGATGGTACCGTAGCACTTCTTTATGGTGGCAAGCTGTTCATCAGTTTGTTTCTTGCATTCTTCCCAAATTTGCTTTTTGGATCCAAGTTTCTTGGCGAACATTACTGGATCATAGAACTTGCGGAACTTCTTATACTCATTTTCCAGCTTCTCACATGGGTCTACGACAGCGTTTCTCTGTTCATCGTAGGTCTCCCAATCCTTAGCGGAGTCTGAAATGTAGAATTACCGTGTCAAGTCAGTTCCATGTTCTTTTTTTTTTAATTCCGAACTAAAAATCTTGACACAAATATGAAATATGTGATCAAGGCAGAAACCTACGTACATTTTACGTTTTTATCAACTTATTTTTTACCTCTAGCCATAGTAGCCCTAAAAATACCAAATCAGTATATGAATTCAAGGCTACCTATCAAGTATCTGATTTTTGGCTTATGTCACAAATATTTGCTATGTGTATGTCAAATGAGACGATTTCTTTCTTCAGTACATCATCGATAAACCCTCTTACAGCTCTGAATCCCAGAACCAAGCACTTTAAAACCAAGGTTACTTTATTTAAGTAAGTACACACAGAGAACAGGGTAGTAATATTGACTAAATTTTTTTAGTTACGGCATTTTGTTTGGAATCACTAAATATTTTGGTAATTCTCAACAGATAGGGAAAAATGGTTTGTTGTAGTTACTT
>LQNS02278171.1:10045180-10087511 GCA_001587735.2 Parhyale hawaiensis
CAATAGAAACTTCAAAGTCATATATCTCAAAAACTATGCATTTCCGACTGATATATATGGGTATCACTGCACTTCTCTTATAGACTACTATCAATTTCTAGCAGTGAATTAGCTGGGCGCCATAGTGGATTTTTGTAAAAATTTACCGCTCCTTCTACGTTTTGAATTTAAATAACAAGGGATTCAAGGAATATTTGTGACAGTCTTGTCAATAAGAATAAGTGAGCCTTTTGTTTCATGTTGCATACTAATGATATGAAATTTTTTAAACTTGTGGAACAGGTAAGATTAAAAGCATATTTTCTCGGCAGTCATAATTAATTCTCCGAGGCTGTACTTGTTCGAAGCTTCAGGTAAGGGCATTGGCTTCGCTCTGTTAAAAAGAGTTTCAGGCATTCACCCTTAATAGGGTACTCTTGAAATTTCCAGAAACTCAATATCGCTTCATAAAATAGAGTTATCAGCTGCCTTAGCGTCGTTCTGCTGCTTCTAACACATGCAAAACAATTCAAGGTGACAGAGCCAAGGCTTCTATGTCAAGTTTAGGACCAATCAAGCCTCGAAGGGTTAATTTCGGTGCCTTAACACAACTGCTCTCGAATGGCGGTCTTTTCCCACTGACATTTGAGAGGTCAAAATTAATGCACGAGTTCGGCAGAATGCCGTTTTGCTTTATTTTCATTTCACCTTATGGAATAAAACTTGTCTTGTTTACCATTTTCCATCACATGTACCCCTTTTCTGTAGATTAAAGATAAAAACTTCATAAAACTATAACCGTTGGTACTCCAAACTTTGATATAAAAAAAACGTTAGGAAATTATTGCAGTGCGCCTATTCCTCTGTGATTGATACACTTCGTGGTGCACATATGTGTACGTAGGGATCGTGTTGAGTCATGCATGTAAACTATACATTTGTACGCTTTCTTGTAGATAAACTAAGCTACAAGTGTATTGTGAATGTTGTTTTGGTCGAGTACCATATGAACAGTAGGATTACAGTTCACCACCCAACTATCCGCATTAAGGCTTTAGATAAGTAGCTACATATGTCGCTTACGTATTTTTATCTCATTCGTAATTTTGTTATGCCCTGTAAAATTTGGTAAAATTAGTTAGTTTAAGTTTTGTTACAGAGGGATGTTTTGCTGTTTTGCATTTTTTTTCTTTTTTTGCCAGTTCACAATGATAATAACTTGAAGATAGTTTGTAAAATCGTCCCTTCTTGCACAAGAGGTTTTGTGTCAATTTTATTTGGTACAAATTAGGTTTTGTTATGTCAACTTAGCTCCCTTCAGTTTCTGCTAATTAATTTCATTTTCATTAACTCAAATTTTCTTGCCAAGTTACTTCAACGTGAGCACATCTCTTACTCAAGTGTTACTTGTCATGATTTAGAAACCAAATATTATGGAACCTTTTCTTTAAGCTACCACCGCCCCACTTATAATAAAAAGTGAGGAGTTCCAGTTAATTAGTGAACTATTATAATATTTCCACCCCATCTTACACCTAGTTTCTAAGAAGAGAGAGTTATAATTTGCAAAAGTTGGGAAGTTCAAGGACTAAATAAACACTCTTTACAGTAAAAAAAATTAAAATGAACATTATATGTTCATGTTTTTTGCTCCTCACTGATGCAAAACAATAGCCCTGTTGTATTGTCCGCACTGTGAGGGTCTACTCGTGTATCCCCAGAGCTCGCAAACATTGTCTTCCGAGTTGGTGTAAATCTTAGATTCTTGTTGAGCGTACTTACCGCACGTAATAGGTGCAGATGTTGAAAAGAATTAGAATTAACGTATCGTTTCTAATTAGCACACAGATTAACAGTGTTATTATCTATTGATAGATTGCCACTGCTATCTTATTCAAATATGCATGAACCCAAATATTAATTTCGTGAGAAAGAACTTAACATATTTTCCGTCCGTGATTCTAGCACAAGCCCTCTAACGTGCCCGTCTGCTTCCACTTCGATTTTACACATTAAATTTCAGAAAAGCTGAGTTCCGTCAACTCCGAATATAGGTAGAGAAGTAGAGTCAGTTTTTTTTTTTTTTTTGTTATAACAGAACATGATGCGAACTGACGAACAACAAACGTCATTGTACGTCCCGGGCAATGTCAATATCTACAATGCATAAGATATAGAACTTTGTCTCCTTCAGTATGAATAAAAATAAAAAAACAAAAATTATGAAAATGTCGCCAGCAATGCAAAATAATAAGTTGGTGCCGCTTCTACCGACTTGTAATATTTCAAAGAAGAGCGGTACAGTTTTTGTTGTAGTCGCTCGTGCTCGTGCGCTAACATTGTACGTATCATAAGCAACCTAGTTTTCTATAACACAATGGTGACGAAACAAGTCACAAAATTCGGTACCCTCCAATAGTACACCGAATTGGTTTAGTTTCGTTGGCACACCTATACAGCGAAGAGCGGTATTATGGTCGCGTGAGCAAAATTTCATGCATCATAATGAACTTCGTTTCCGACGGCATAAAAATGACAAAGAAGAGTACGGAGCGAATCCTTGAAGAGTTGTTTGGCACGAGCAAAGCTTGGCGAGATGCCGGAGCGCGGCGCTGAGCGGCCGAAATAACACCGCTTGATTGTCTCCTAGAAAAAAGTCAGAATTACATTAAGTATTTCCGAGCACCGCCCAAGGTTCTGCGCCCCCGCCGACGAGCGCCAACTGTGCATATCGATGCGGCGGAAAATCTTGTTGCTCGCTTCGCTTATATCACCTCCGTGCGCAGGAATCTGATGGTAAATAGCTGTCTTACTTTATCCTAACACAACTAATTTATTATTTGTTTGCCTGGTTGATCTCTCCCTCTACAAAATGCGTTTTCTGAAAGGCAAAACAGCAGGTGCGTTGCCACATTTGAACTCTAAGCTATGAACACCCCTGAAGAACTTCTTAGTAGCAGCAGCAGCAGCTTGGCTTATGAATATAATTTAGTTCTCACAGCAAAGCTTCTCAATACTCACAGCTCATGATGTGCAATTTGAGCAGAAGATCAACGGCGGAAACGGGAAAGACACTTTCTGAGCTGAACTTCTAAGAAAAGCTGAGAGCATTGGGGTTCTGTAGAAGTAATTGCGCCTTGCCCTAAATTCATGCCATCACTGCTAGTAGATACAACATTCGTTGCTATATTTATAAGGGCAAAAAAAAATTCCTTGATTTTTCTCAATATTTAGCTACAAATACAAACAAATGGCTAACTTCAATCATCTCAGCTTTGCCTTCCCTCATTTTAAGCTTGATACATCAAAGGTTAGAAAGGATAGAAAAAAGGATAGATCGATTGCACTAAGCCCATCCACTAGTTGTTCGTTCCTATGTCCAAGGCAGAAAAGCTATATATAAACTCATTTATTGTTCCTGTGATTTCTTGTTGGTTTGTTGTTTATTTCTTGTTCTCGTTGAAGCTGAATATACCTACTGACAGAGAAAATTGTAGTTAATGAAGCCCTCCTAGACTATTTTTTTTTAACTAGTGTAGATAGTTTTGCGGCCCTATAACTTGTGCTCAACCTTTCCATATATTCAACATATATATGCAAGGAAAAGCCAAATATTCAATGAAGGTTTCAAAGTTAACAATTGAGAGCTAATTTCTTGACTAAATTTTATTACTAACTAATACAGTTCAAGTTTTACTGTAAGGCACAGTGAAATTGTGATAGCAGCAGGTTACGCCTTAATCCTTCAATGCATGCAGTAGTGTACCATGAATAGTGCATAGCTCGTACCATCATTCTTACGGGAAAGGCATGATAAAAGAAGAGTCCTCGCTGAAACTTACAGTTCGCAGCACGGCACGACTTCCTTCACAAAAGTCTAAGTCACACCCAGCCCGTACAGATGTTCCTCGCAAGGTGCAGACACACATGGAGAGCCGCACAGTGTCGCTAAAAAATCCGTCCTCCTTTGCTTCTCTAGAGCGAGTTTTAACCATGAGATGAAGGGAGTGACGAAGACATACATTATCTTGATCGTAGTTACGGAAAAACGAGGGGGAGGAATAAAGCCATGACCACATGAGATAGTAATTGAAATTTCACAATTTGGCACTCATGAGTAGCTGAGAGCGGTTGTTGTAGTAGTAGTATATAGTAGTAGTAAGTGGCTCGAAGATATAGCTTGGTCTCGTAAAAAAATATAAAAATTTACTTCAAAATAAAGGAAAAAATTGCATATTTGCTAAGCATACACCTCTTCTAGACATCTACCTCATTTCCAACGGGATTAATTTTCTTACGTTCTTCAAAAATATCAATAAGTTAATCTATGCTATAAAATTTCAAACGATGTGAGTAATTCAACTTCTATTATCTTTTCCATTAGAAGTTATATGCAATGTCTTGATAGATCGCGAGTCCACTACATATAGCTAAATGCGCATAGCGTCAATCATTGTTCAAGTGCATGGGAGGGCGGAGGGGGAGGAATAACGGGCGTACGCTCGTCAAGGGTGTCAGTGTTTTTTTTTTTTTTTTAAACATCAGGGTCCCTGTTGCTCTTGGCACGAATTTGTTTGGCAAACTTGACAGATAAGTTTTTCACCTCTTCTCAAATTTTATGCTACCGGCTATGCCTTACAAAATACGTTGTTCCTGCTGCTACATTACTGGACCTGTTCTGCTTTTTAACTCTATACGGACCAGCTTAATTCTACGGGAAAAAGACTTTTTTGTGCTTGTGGGGTTAATTACTTTCGACAAGGAGGTTATGTTTTTGTCGTGTTTGTTTGCTTGTTCGTCTGTCCCCAGGATAACTCAAAAAGTTATCGACAAATTTTTACGGAATTTACAGGGATTGTTAAGCATGTTAGGAATAACATATAATTAATTATTAATCAAGATTCGTTCAACCATTTGATTCTTTATTTGCCTACCTGTCTTTCTGAACGCATCATTAATCAAAAACATCAAATGGACTTCAATGAAATTTCTATCTTTTTAGTATATTGCGAAAAGTAACTGACCAAATTTTTGTGACGATTTGTCCATTCGTTGTTTGTCTCTGTGCTTGATTTTTGTTTCTTGTAAGAAACCTGAAAAACTTATGAACGGATTTTTATAAAATTTACAGAAATTATCGGAAATGTTAGAAAACATAAATGATTACGTTTTGGTGATGAGCGGTTGGTCTGTCTGTGTGTTTGACTAATGTTTGCCAGTAACATTACTCAAAAAGTTATGCACGGATCGTAGAGAAAATTATAAAAGCTGCTATTAACGTCAGAAGCCATAGATGACAAGATTTTGGCACTTATAGGAAGGCAATCATAGTTTTAGGCCCAATTTGAATTTTCCGTTAACGTTGCCTTCTTGGCGGAGGTACTGTATGCGATCTCAGATTGGTCTAGTTCCTAAACTAATTTCTATACTTTTGCTTATTTGAGAGGGCTCCCATACAATATACATATATACTTTCGGTACCAACAGCATTAACTAAGTACAACAGCGTACGATAACGAAGCATCGGTGTGGTCTTAGGTTTTCTCACAAAAAATTACAGTTATTTCTCACCTATTAAAATTAATGAGTACTACAAACCGTGCTTTAATGCTGGTAATTTTATTCTAATGATAGTTTTTTACAGGTATAGCATAAAAGAAATGTTAGACCTTTATCTTTTTTGTAGCATTAAGTTACCTGTATCTATAGTGCTTAATAATAACCTACAACGCTAACTCATGTAAATAAATAAGTCAAGTTTCAATTTTCTCCTTATATCGCCTGAATTTAATTTGGAGGCCAACATTGAATCTTGCCGCCCCTATGCTAGTGTTGATCATGAATACCTCATTTTGCTCTACCCATATGCTACCCACTGCATCCAGATGAGTAAGTAAATGAGTTTTTTCTGTTTTCATCATATTATTTTTTTTTAATTTCCGCAGTTAGGAATTAGTTCCAGACAAAAAACAATCTCAAAGTTATAACATTATATTCGAGAGCTCTCATTATACCCTTATAGTAGAGATGGGCCAAGGCTGCCGGTGACAGAAGTTAAAAAAGTCGGGCGTGCAGAGACCGTGTTTGTTTTCTTATTCTTCTTCTTTTTTTGCTACAGCAGAGCTTCAAGTCTCCACTTGTGCAAGCAAGATAGCAAGGCCCTATAATTATTGTGATTTAACCTTTAATGCCTGATTTAGTGAGGCTATAGTTTTCGCCTTAATTTTTATTCATAAAGTTGTGGATGCAGTAACTGTACAGCTGTGGCCACAGATGCATTATCTTTAAGTCTAAAGTTTCATATCTTTTATCTTCAGGGTATCAAATTAGTCTCATTCACATATTTAGTCTTAAATTCTTTGAAGTCTAAAACTAACTTGGCCATAATTTCCTTACGGTCAGTGCAAAATCTGAGCCATAATGTCGGTTTCTCTATAAATAATTGTTCCTTCTCCGTTCCTGAAATATTACGTACTGCTAAAGAATCAACTCCACGGTCCTATATCACAAGCGACTCAAACAATGTTATTGCTGCGACCGACTAAAAATTAGTTTTAGTGTTACAGGATTACATTTCAAAGTTTTAACACCAACAGGGAACGGATAATCGCTCTTTAAACAGCGCTACTCAAACGAAAATTCATTTTTTACAACGATTGTAAGGGGTTCAAGCTTCGTAAATAAGAAGAAATGCAAATGAACGACAATTTATGTCGCAAGCACACGCTTTGTAACGCCAATAAATATTGCCGAAGCCTGATTTTAGAATAACAGCTTCCGACAGCACAAGCCCTCGACAGTGCTCACCACCCTCCGACCCAGGCGGGCTATTGGTTCTTCTATTTGCATTCATAAAGTAGGGTCATAAAAATATTAAGAGAGGCTATAAGAGCTCTTAAAATTTCGGTTATTCCCCAGCTAAGAATGAGATGCTCGATCGCGATCGCAATAAACAGCGCTTTGAAATTTCCGTCTCTGTCGAATAAAAACTGCAATTTTTTGCCCTGTTCGAGTTTTCGATAAGGAAGGGTGAGTTATATTCGGCCCATTAAAATGAAAAGCACGGCAGCTAATTTCCTTAAGTGCTAAATAAATTCAGTTTACTTTACAGTAGGTCGACTTGCGTACACTGAAAGGGAAAGTCAAGCGGTGCTCATTAGGATCCGAGTGTACTCATTAATTTATTGAAACCAGTGAGAAACAGTGCCCATGCAAAGTGTAAATGCAATTAACTTGTTGCATTATATATCAGAGACGTGTTTAAAGCTTCTGAGGAGGGCATATGAGAAAATTTACTATTCTGGGAGTGACAACGATTTGCTCAGCAAGGCTTGTGAAAATGCACCTTCATTCAAAGATGCTCAAAAACATGTGTATGCTATTTAAAGTACCTGTTTAAATCGGCCCCTCGTCAACCTGCATAAACATTCTAAAGTATATCACTGGCACTCTACTTCAACAAATACAGTTGCCGAACACAAATTGCTTTAAGTTCTTTTCAGCAAATCACTCGATTGCCACAAATAATCACCTTCACCATATGACTATTCGAGCTTCCACTGCATCTCTCGCAGGTGCTTAGAAGAGGAAATAGGCACACCCGAGATAAAAGCTTTCCAACATTCAGTAACGAAGAAAGTGGATACTTTTCTGATTCATGATTCATAACATGAAGTAAATTAATACTGCATATAATAGACAGAGGCATCGCACTGCAATTATAGCTCACTAATTTATTGATAGTCTACAGCCTAAACTAACCAATTCTCTACCCGCGAGCCCTTCAAAATTTAGTTAAAACCCAATAACACTTGTTAATAGTTTTGTAAAATGCTTACGAGAATAAGAATTAATTACAAACCAATACAGCTGTTTAGAAAGGTTTCAAAAGTGTCCTGTTTTCTCCGTGTCTAGAAGAGGAAGAAGAAGTTGTAACTGAACCAGACTCATATTTTTCAGGGACAAATCCTTTAAGAGAAAATGAATAATTTTTCTCCGGCGAGCGAGCATGCGGGCCTTGACACGCCGAGCTTCGTTAGGTCGTGAGAAGAACATCTTTCTTAACTAAACTTAGCCAACTAAACCGCTGCCGTGTTCCCCATTCGTCTTTTGCTGTGAAGCGCAGTAAAGTTTTTGTGGCTTGCTTTTTGTGAACTAAAACAACCACTCGTGAAAGCTGCAAGGCCCACATTACAAAATATTTGTACCGCTTCACTGAACGACGCGCAGAATTATAGTCGCTAGCATAAATTTTTCCACTTTGTTGAGAGATGAGATGGGTCGGCCAAATACCTAAATAGCTTATAATGAAATCTGTGCGGAATTAGCACATCAGTGCAGGTAAATCATTAGCTGGGTAAAAAGTAATCGAAAAACAGATAGAATTCTTATCTTGAAAATTAGAATGTTGGCATTGGTATAGCGTTAGAGCTGTGCAGAAAATGGAGACAAAAAATATTGAATTGATAGCTTGATGTTTCGAATATGAGAATGGGTGTATCACTAATATTGGGTATTATTAACTGACGAGTTTTGTGTTGTTGGTTAAAACCAGAGTAAAATTAGAAGGAATATCTGTCTGCTATAACTTTGTGGCAAATGAAGAGAAAAATGGGTCAGCATGAAATCAAAGCAGAATTATAACATAAGTGCAGATATACCAATTAGCTGCAGCAAAATCAGTGGAAATAAATTTCCCAGAGCATATGATTAAGTTAAAGCAGTAAAACTACCAGTGCGAATATTAGTCACTTATCGGCAAACGGGTATAAAATGTTCACAATGGCATTATAACGGCTTGTAATGCATCCCAGTGACGTCATTATATGCATTAGAAGTTGAAGAAAAGAAATTATGGCTTGTTGATGAAACCAGTGCTGAACAAAAATATCTGTGCACAGAAGATGGAACTGTTTGTACTCAAGCATATCAGTGGTGCGTCATTAGATAGTGGAAAAATCATAAAATTTCTCACCCTTAGGTTATCGGAACGTTTATGTCACTGAACGAAGAAATAGCATGACAAACTTATGCAGCTCTTCAGAAGTCTATTCAGTTCCATCAACATATTATTATAAAAACAAACATTAGTAACTCTGATGATAACGATAGTATGTTAGACTAGAGCACTCTGAGAGCGCATGCCTCCGCCAAGCAAGGCAACGGTAGCAAAAAATTCAAATTGGCTCTGAAACTATAATTTTCTCTGTATATACTCCAAAATCTTATAATAACACGGAATAATATCATTATTGTCGAACACGTTAAAAGAACTTCTAGGCAAGTATGAAAAACTTAATAAGACGATTGCTTGCAATACTGTTTGTACTCAGTTTGTATGTTTGCTTGTTTGGCTAGACGTGGTTTTAAAAGTAATTTATGTCATTTAACATTACTAACAACCCCTATGAATTTCATAAAGATTCATTCATTATTTTTTGAGTTATTGTGCTAACAAGCACAAAATTAAAAACAGTGACAAACGAACGAACAAACGGATCATAACCAAAATTTAGTCATCTACTGTTTGTTATATGCCTAGCAACTCATGTTAATTTCATCAAAATCCATCCATAACTTTTGAGTTATGGTATTGAGAAAAATGAGGTAGACAAACAGATAAACAAACAAACGGATGGAAATATCTTCACCAAAAGTTAATCATCTGTTTCTCCTAACATACCTAACGATCCCTATAAATTTCGTCCAAATCGGTTTTAACTTTTTGAGTTATCTTTGTGACAGACAGACAGACAAACACGACGAAAACATAACCTCTTTGGCGGAGGTAAATATCAATGTTAGAGTATACCATTATTATAGAAGTTAGAGTAGGATAGCTTTCACACTCATCACGCCAAAATTTAAGATTATTTTGAACCGTTATAGATGTAATCGTCGACAAGTTGTACACCACAATGCGATGGGCTTCCGGATTAATGTTTGTATCAAGAAAACTATAGCTTTTCCTGTAAGCAATCGTAAAAGGATTGCAGCTTCAGTGGTCATAGGCCACTGTTCGTAAAGAGTGCCAAAATCAATGTTGTCTAATGGGAGCAATACGCGAAAGCTGCTTTTTCTTAGACGCTGTTTTTTCTGATAGCTGTGTGCATATAACTGCCAATTACAACTCTTTCTGCAATGACCTTTGCGTACACAACATACGGCACGTTTGATTTGATAGTTGGTAGTGCAGGCAGAGCTGTAGCACGAGCACGGCAGTCTTTGGCAGTAATATTGCCCTACTGTACGTTAGCTATAGAACATATGGCACGTTTGATCGGTCGGTAGTGCAGGCAGAGCTGTAGCACGAGCACGCCACTCCGTGGCAGCAATATTGCCTTACTGTAATGAGAGCTCTGCCTTTGATCCCGGCAACTCTCCCCAATATGGCTTGCTTCTGTTGACCTCCAATGTACGAGGCTTAGGTTCGGATGTAGCTGAAGCTGACGTCAGTCAATGAAGTCTTCTGTGTTATTCTTGCGTGCAATTGTTTTGTGGTATTGGATGATGTCACAGCAGTGGTGTGTGTATTTTTTATTTTATTTTTTTTTTTGTTGCATTATTAGTAAATTTCGGAACTGCAAGCATTTTATGTGATTACTGCGAGTAATTTGATCCACTTAATAAGCAATGATTTTTCTAAGCGATTATGTATATACTTTTGTGTGTTGTAAACGCTGTCACTGCAAGGGTGAGTATCAAGTGTATTCAGTATTGTTAAAAGCTCTAAGTGCTTTGAAGTGTTGTGTGGGAGTCTTATGTGTCACTATTATGTCTTACTGAATGATGTAACTGCAGCATAATACGATATTCTCTTATGAAATAATTTTCTGTTCTGAAATACTATAGCTTCAGAATTGCGCAAAAGTTTTCTGTGTAATATTTTTTAAAATATCTTCAGTGCTGTTGCTTTATTGTTACATGTGATTCTCTTATGTAACTGAGAGCGTTTGCAATGCATAGAGCTACATGCAATTGAACTTGCGTGCATTTTAATAAAAAACCTTTTTCAGATATCGAATTGGAATTTGCTGCTAAGATGTATATCGTATAATATCCGGCTAGACAACGAAGATATTTGCTATCCTGGCAGCGGCGTTTTTAAATTAATATTTTAATTCAACAAATCTGTATAGACGTTTCTTCTCTGACTGCGTTGCATTATCCGGTGCCCACTCTTGCACGTTTCATTGCTCTGTGTAACATATATTGCATAAATATATGAAGAGTATGCTCCTGAAGTCACTCAATGATTTGGAAAATTGTGTGTATGATCAGACGACTCCTTTTACATGTGTTTCATCACGCTGTACGATTTGTATTGAATAAATCGACGAGAAATATACTTTTATAATAAATTTAAGTCATGATGCAGTATCACATGCTCATTTTTTACATCTTCCTTTGTTACGTCACAAGTTTTCTTTTCTATACATAATTGTAAAAAAATATATATTTTTGCAGTTTGTTTTACGTGAGTTGCAACTTATTTTGACATGCATGGTAACTTAAAAACTTCCCACAAAGTAAAGAGTGCGGCGTATATGAGTAATTGCACTTGCTCTACTAGCCCTCTGACTCACAATGTTATGTCAACAATGATAAGTTAATTAAGTAGGTAGCATCGACTAAGTGGTGAAACTATTTCGCTAATCCTTTGTTTGCTTGTTTGTTTGTTTGTTTTTTGTGAGCTTTAGTTTCGATGTTTTAGGTTCACTACTGCGGATCGAGTCTTTGGTAGAACCATCTACTAAATACATACACTATGCATCTGAAAAGTCACTCCTGCTCTGCTAAGCTCAATCCTGGGCGCCACTCGATTATACCGCTAGTGACATTATATTTATGTACAGTATATATGGGTTTCCCTTCAACTTCTACAGTCTCTTCTGATGTATGAAGATAAAACTCTACGGATAGCGCACGAAGATTTCAGTTACTACTGAATAATGATATCCTGTGGTAAGCGCAACGTTCGTTGAGTTAAAGAGTCATTACTTAGCTAACATTTATTGTAAATTTTGATCACCAGTGAGATATTTGTATGGAATTTCAGAGGTTTTCACCAGTGGTCAACTGACGTCCTCAAAATGGACTGAGCTGGCATTCTTTCGCATTTTATTTTCTTGTAAGAGGGCCGCAAGTGGCAGTAACCGCCCACCTCTGGATACTTAAGCGCTGAAGAAAGTAGTGACCTGAGACTCACTTATTCGATCAGAGTTACCATCAGTCAATTCCACCTGACAGTTCTCACTTATTTATGCGATTTTGGTAGGTAATGGTGCTGACGAGCGCCACAAGATTATGAATTATATAATCTATCCACTCCATTGAAACATAGTATTGATTGAAATACTAAAAGCCCGCGTCGCAGTAATTTTATAGAAAAAAACAAATCGTAAAATAAAAATTCTCCGTTCATATGCAGAACTCTATCTTGAAAAGAGTGATAATTTGTAATACTGTTATAATCCGAAATAACTAATGTGTGTGCCTACCAATCAAATAGTTATTATTTTGCAATCTTAGCTTTACTAATACTTGACCAAATCACTTAGCCTCGTAAATTCGAAAGAATTGCGAAATCCCATGTTAGCAAAAGAGAAAAAGATTTGTATACGGTGACTTATTTCTTTTGTATTTTACTGAAATAGCTAGTCCTGACATAAGCTGATGTCTGCCTCCTCCTTGGTATTTATCAATTATTTCTGTAGTCCTTTCATGGTGAATCTAGCCCTATGATTAATTTTAATTAAGATAAAACAGGGCTATGTCCTATTTTGTTTAGTTATTCTTTTCCTTAACTGAACAGAAGGTTTCCTCTGTTACTCGGAAGAACACAACCTTCCACAAATGACCAATCTTTTGAATAGCCAAAAATTTAATTTAGATATGCAATGCAGTCACTTGGTCACACTTTGCAACAACCATCATGGGCATTCTTCATAGCATTGATTTCTTCTCATCGGTTTGATAATGACGCTCACTGTCGTTACCCCGTTTTTATAACACGCATGCTTCACTATAGGAACAACTTGCTATTAGCACAAAGTTACTTATGCGAAACGTGTCTTGTTTTAGCAAAAAGTATTATGCTAATTATGAATTACTCACTATAGCTAAAGAAACGAGCACGTCAAAACATTACACTTGTTTCACTTCCAAATTACAGGCACATGCACATACGCATCTGTATTGCAGTTACCCTTACAACAAAAGTCTGTATGAGCCTTTAGTTAAACTGAGATGTGGCGCACTAAAGTGTAAAATTGTTACGACTTTTGGTAATTTTTTTCGGTAAGCAAGGTATTCCTGCGTATTATATCTATCACTGACTTAACTCACTCTTTTATTCTAAAAGTTATAGCCAACAGACGAGACACCGCTGACATAAAAATAGCGTCGGTGAAGCTAAGAAAGTCTCCCATTTCACTGCCTAGTTACAAACCGCATAGACTTCTCCTTACGATCAGAAGTTCCACTATCCTTGGCCAAAGCGTGCAAAAAATTCAAGAAACCGAGCAGTTTATTTGCTATTCCCAGCAAAAACGGTCATAATACGACCCTGGCGGTGGCATGCTATTGTATCATGCTCTTCTTTTGCATTAAATTCTGGGGTGCCGAGAGCGACTGGGTGCCAAGTAGAACCACCTATGTTCACTTACTACTTATTTTAACCCCAAGTCATGTGTTAATTATTTTATGCCCAAGATAAAAAAATCAACACTCATGCATCAATCCCTCATCAAACTTGATATATTTTTTCTTCATGTACGATGAGAAATTTTCCGTAGCAGTAGACACTGTGTAATTTAGCCCAAACTTTAAAATTTAACGTCGATTTCTCTAAGTTAGGAAATAGCATTATTCAAAACGTCGCTTATGAAGTAGGCAAGTTCTTATATGGACAATTTTAGCAGCTAAACATGGCTAAGCCTTCCAGTATTAGGTGTATGACAGGACTAAATAATCGTAAAAGAAGTCCACTATTACAGCCGGGGAAAAACGAAGCATTCTGGTTAATAGGTTTCATAATTGTCTTCACTGTGATATTAATCTCATGATAAGGATAACCTACAGAAGAATTTAAGAGCCTGAATGATTGTGCCAATACATAACTTCAATTTTCTAATACATCTCTGACGTTGACTACCACGGTTCTTATTGTGTTGTGGAACCGATTATTTAGTTTTTAATCTTAGAATTTCACATTCTTGCAGAATTCCTGGCTATAATCGTAAAATAGCTTTTAGTACGCCCTCCCCCTCCACCCAAAAAAAAAAGAATTCTGCTGCTACAAGTACTAATGAATGTTGGTGCACAGAAAACAGCAATAACTCACCAGTAAAAATATTCATCATTTTAATTCATGTCCAGGTAATAGAAAATTTTCTCGCATTGACCAGAACTGTTATTTTATGAACAAAATGTCGACACTGCAGGTATCACTACTAAAGTACGGTACCTTGACCAATGTTACAAGTAATTAGCTTAACTGCTTTCGTGAAACTTACGAGGTTGTCGTATTTTTCATTGTTGCCGTTTGATTATTAAATTCAGTGCACGCCTATAATTTTCTACTGATGCTGACAACAGCTATAGCAATTAGTAGATATGATACAAGAAGTTAATTTTATTGTTTTGGAGAAATTTTCTAGGCTACCTCATTTTTCTCAGTTACTCGCTGACTATAGGAATTAGTCCACACTCAAAATTTTCTCCTAATGCTGGCTGAAACCAAACAAGCAAGAAAAATGGCTAAAGTACTATACATAAGAATAGAAACTGCAGTAGACCCTAAGTTCATCCGTGTGTACGAGAAGCACAAAGTTAGTGTATTTCATTGATGGCACCCAGAATGTTCAGCTTGCTTCACTTTTACATACAGTAGAATTTTTGTCCAGAGTGTGGGTGAAATGGCTCTAAAAAACTACAAAAAACTTGCAGCCCTTTCATTTCATGTAAATAAAATAGTAAAGACCCGTGCAGCACTGAAATGAAGAAAGAAACTCATTACTTTTTTGCAACCCAAGTCCTGTTCGTTCTTTTTTTATTGTGGCTCTGCTGTAAAGAACATTTTTATCTCTCCTTCGTTGATCCTATACTCAAACATTCACATCTTACGCTCAGAGGAAATAAAGTGCTACTCTGGGAATTAAGTATGAAGTTAAAGGAATTGAGTGTCTGTGCTACACGTAAAAAGTGCTCCACACATTGTTTTTGCTTTGATTTCATATCTAGCAAAACAACGGCCTCTTGGCAGCTGAGCAAAAGAATCGTGCCCATGTAGTGCTGATAGGAGAAAGGAGAGTAGAACCAACCAAGCAATGAACCAAGAAGCTCAATAGGTACCATTATAGCGAAGAAGTATGGTGAATAGGTAAACGATCTTCATTTTAGTTAGTTTCGTATCTTTGGATAAATTAGTAGTGTGATTGATGAAATAATGACAAGTAGCTTACAATTAATAGAGAGGTAATTTTAAGATCGCTGTTACTTTTCTAACAGTTTTCCAGTACTATATTTCCTTTAAAAGTCTTCTGACTACAGGTGGATATGAAGTTATGGGTGTCACTCACTAGAAGTCGAAACATCGCGTTACTCGATTGAGGGGCAAAATAATAAACTACTCGCAATGACTGTGGGCTTCACGAATCGCTTCTCTGTTGGAGATTCATAGGCATCTGTCTGATGTTATCGGATGCCCTTCACCATTTACTTATAGGCAGCCGATGAGTGTCTATAAATTTCTGATTGGGTTACACATTAAAATATTAAAAACAACAATTGGAATTGGTTATCGTTTTGGTAGGAGAAAATTATTACTTTGGGCTTCGCAACTATTGTTAAATATGAATGGTTACATAGACTTGGTATCTGGTAGCTAACTATTGTGTTGCTCTAACACAGGGCTTCTTACTAAATGATAAACAAAACAAAAAAGAAACACCTGGGAATTAGATAAAGTTTGAAGGCGAAAGCGAATTACTCTCAAAAACTAAACGTTTAAAATCTGAACTGGGCTTATAACTGAGGTTGCACAATTACAGCACAAGCGCAGCACCCTCGCAGCAGCAAATAAAGAAGCATCAACAACAGGTGCTCCGTAAATTGGCAAGTGCAGCAGGCACCGCTCACCTCTATGCCAAAACAGGACCCCTGCAGCAACAGAAGCTGACGGTATAGCGCAGCCACAGCGCACTATTATTGCCCACGGATGCGTTCAGCGCAGGGATGTTACGAAACCTGTGCCAAATCTCATTTGGTCGCAGCGAAAGCCTTGCAAATGTACCGCAGCAGCAATGTCTCTGCTACCTCAGATATTGCATGTCTCAGAAACAAACGTAGCTTAATTATTGCACCTCCCGAATCTACTTTGGGGTTCCCCCCATGTTTATGACGCGCTTAATGGAAAGTTGAGTCGAAAACGCCTCGTTTTAATGAAGGGATAAATTTTGCGCTATCGTATTAAGCATTGGAGTATATGCCGCGCAATTGCAGAAGACGGTGCTACAAGTCTTCTATTTCTTTACCATTTTACACGTAAAGTAATTTGAGGAACATTAAAAGTGCTTTCAAATTTTCCTTTCCTTACCATTTTTTACATAGAGTAATTTTAGGAATATCAACTGCTTTCAAGTTCTTTTCTTTGCCATTTTATACATAAAGTAATTTAGGGACTATTTATCTGCCTTCAATATTTTTCCACTCTATACATAAAGTTGTTTCAGGATTATTTACCTGCTTTCAAGTTTTTTCTTTACCATGTTCTATATAGAGTAATTTGAGAAATATTTACCTCCTTTCTTAAAGATACCATGATAAAAGTTCTATGAGCATGAATGAGGGGAACAGTCCGTATAGTATTTTCCCATATATATAGTAATTATATAGTATATACATAAATAGTATATAGTATATATATATATATAGTATCTATATACACTATATATATTATGTATATAGTATGTACAAACACTCTGTGTTATATATATATATATATATAGAGAACATAAGTGTTTTTTCAGTACTCCGTGCTCTGATCGATTCATTTTCTTATTCATCCTGTTAGTATAGGGGAAAATTGAGATTCTCCACTGCGGAATTTCTTTGACATTGTTTTAAGGGCAAATGGAACTTAATTAGCTCCACCAAACAACAGTTTTAATCTTGTACATTGTGAAAAAAAAAACGAAGAGCAGTTTTATTTTTCTTTCCCCAGAATTGTTTAGGGTTCACCAAGTGCTGTATTTTATGTGGGATTTGAAATTACGAAATGCATTTGACCTGAAATAGCAACTGTAAAACGCCACATCGTCCTGTAGTGGATCAGTTATATCAAGCTAAGTGATTTCTTACGTAGTATGGCACAAGAGTTCACCAACAGGAACAGGATACTCTCATAGATATGAAATTTACTATTTTAATAATTCACCCTCATACTGTTGCAACCCTCCCGTGCAATTACTATTGATGGTTTGTTTTAGGTAGTGAATATTCTTTACGGTAAGTGAAAAATACACAATTGGCCGAGTAAATTCCTGAGCAAATGTTTTTATGAGCTGCTTCTGTGTAACTGCTTTATGTTAATTCCCAACTTCCAAAGACGTTTATCATTTTAGAAATATGTATATTTCGACACACCAAACAACCTCTAGCCGTATCTCTTTCAATACACACAACTCAACGTTTCTGCTGTTTTTCATTTAGCTATACCTATTCACTGCAGTAGTAATAATCATATCGCAATTCTATTTGTATACATGATTGCAAGAAACATAGTTACATCTGGTATCTCTCTATTGGTTCACCACGCGCCTCACCCAAGCAATGTCAAAGATGCAAGTCCATTAGCTGTCAGTTATTCAAGCAGTACCTTAAAACATGTCACTGGATTGTCACCGAAGTATTGACATGACAGGTGTCATCTCGATAATGTTACTGCGGTACTGAAGTGAACCTGAGTGTTTCGGATTCACCTTGACGTACAACAAATTCTTGGTAGCAGCCTAAATTTTTCTATTAATAGAACCTAAAAGATGTGCTCTAAAGGGAAATTCCCTTCTCGCTTTTATTGTTAGTCTCTTAGTAGGCAAATTGTCCATTAATAATACTTAAGAATATATGGAAACATTTAGCAACATCATTTATTTCTTCCTAGTGTATATCACTGTAAATCATTGCTCTCTATACGTCAAAAATCGACCATCTGAATAATTTATTACAATGACTTAGAGCTATCACTAGTTGTTGCACAGCTGCTATTCCATTTTCATGAATCAAGTTGAGCCTTTTACGTACTTCCTACTAGATGGGTTAAGAATAAATAAGCTTAACAAGTAATATAAAGGTTCACCATGTACTTTTTATATTTTAGGAAATAAATCATCCAAGAATATTTCTGATTGAATATATAAGGTGATTATGGAAATAGTTTGAATAATTGTACCACTTTCTTGAGACTTCCTCAAAGCCCCAAGTGTGTTGAACATTAAAATGAATCAGTATGGGCACATTAACGTCAGCACCGAGATCGATAGAGCCAAATATGTTTTAACTTTACACGATGGCTTAAATCTGTATAGAATAACTTTCTGAAAGGAATTATAACCTGTCATTGCAGTTAAACATACAGTATTTTAGTAACAGACAGGTCTCAGCGGTGCCACGGTTTTGAAAGTATGCATATCTCTATAATATAGAGTTAATACCAATCATCGGGGAGTATCGCATGGTCCAACAATACTGCGTAAAGTTCCCAATGTGTAAATGTATCCTGAAATTCATAGCAGTAATGTTATCACTGCTGGGCCCAGCAGTGTTTATGACTTCATGTAAAAACCGTTCATTGCTTTGCGAACGACGAAACACAATATGCTTGAGCCGCAACGATGAAGATTGCAAGACCTTCTGAGTGCATATTAAAAATTTACCATACTAGTGATCTTTTTCATATCTGGACGTCACTGACCTACGATGATAGTGTTGTCGTTCTATACTGTGAACTTTCAGTTAAATACTTACTGAAGTCTTCTAAATGAAACACAAAATTAAACAAGTTTTTCTGAAACAGTAAAACTACCATCGGGAGTTTGCAAAATCCTCTAGATCAAGCGATTTATATGGTGTGAGTGTATCAAGATAGATACAAATGATTAAATAATAGATCTTGTAGTCTCACCAATGAAATACGAAGCTTGCGAATCAACACAAATTTTCAAATTTAAAGAAATCATTCTCTCACTGCACAGTCTTTTCCCACATGTTCATATCATAGATCACTGCATCCATGAAAAAATACAACTCGATTCACATACTGGCACTTGATTACAATTGTACATGTTGCGTGTATTAGTTTACAAAAAGTTTCTACGGAAAGTGAAACCGAACGGTATAACGCTTAAATGCCATCGACCTCCATCATCTTCTGTCCCCAATTCGAGTAAGAAGGGAGTAGGTGTAAACAGCAGTAGGTATTCAATTTAAAATATTTTCTGCACTTAATCTGCGTATAATAGATGTACATCACCTGTTCCTTCAACAGTATTAGAAATTGAATTACGTGATTTACGGCACAGGCTATACATAGAACTGAGACTATTGACAGTGGTTCATACATCAAGTCCAAACAGGACACTACACGGTTCGTGGTCAAATATAAGCAAACGTAAAATCCGGAGTAGGGTTTTAGGCAACTACCTCTTCGGCGCTATGTAGCCAACTCAGTCTTGTTAAAAATATGACGTTTCCAAAATCATAGAAGAGTCACAAGAAAGCACATCACACTGTAGAAGAATCGTTCAAATCAACTTCTCCAATCTTACCGTAAGAGAATCCTGGATGTTCTTGAATTCCTTGTAAGTGTACTGGACGTTGGGTGCCATTACTTTGCTTACAATGGCCTCCAGATTATCCATCCACTCCTGGTATTTGGCAAGACGGAAGTCGTAGACTTCCTTGACGAAGCCATAATTCTCCTGCCAGAACGTCATGTTGGCGGTGGTCGAATAAGTTCAGTTATAAAACCGACTAAAACAGCACAACTGGACGACTGGAGACTATTTTACCCGCTAACCTAGAGAGAGCCTAGCTAGAGACCAACACCAGTTCGGACGACTCTGGTGCGTAACAGACTGATCAGCGCTGCTCGAGCTAGCCCGCGCTGCCACTGTAAAATTAGACCTTGCCGCTGCATGTTAGGACAAAGAATGCAGACAAATGCTATTTTTTAAGCCAAATCTCGAGTCACAGAGTCATAGGTATCACCAATGAGCGCCAGCGGCAAGGGGGCGACCTCAACAAGGCGTAGCTCACATTACTGAAGCGTTGGCAAAGACCGCACGACTCTCAGGGCGACAGCATCTCGCTCTGCTGCTCGCCTTGCCGCCGAGGGTTGATGCCGTATTGCTGCTGACCTCATGTAGAGTTAGGCAGAATTGAAATTAGGTGACTTGTGATGCAGTTTAAGCTTTATAATGTAACTATATACAATTCGTTTTGGGGACTAAAAAGAAAGTTTGAATAAGTAATTTGATTGTCTACTCCTCAATATCCTCAAAATACGTGATTTGATTATATCTACTTGTACTTAAGTGTTCTCTATGGCTACAATATTTAGTATGAAGCACTACATCTTATGGTGCCCACGAGCTCTACCGTGTTGCGCTGCATTACTGGGTTAAGTCAACCAGAAAGTATTCTGCCAAACGCCACAAGTTCATTATAACTTCAGAACAATTTAATGGTATTGAATGAACACGAATGAAAACACGCTGCTCGGAAGCGATTACGTAATAGCTTCAAAGCGGTCACGTATAACGTATTTAGAGAAAAGCTTATTCATTATTAATACACGATCATGCGGACACTTTTTCCAGGCAAATACAGTAACGTTACTTTTATTTCCGCTTTCACTGACACAGAACAATGTAGATTACTACTCTAATTTAGAGTAAACTCAATGTGGGCACTTGCGACCATATCACAAAAATAGGCCGGAGGTCTACGGTCTCGGGCTTTTTTTAGGCTTGTGTGCAGGCTTACAGTGACTGCTCGAGCTTACTAGTGAAGTAAGACATTCCATAGGGACATACATTCCATGATCCGTACAGGAGATAAAAATGGCCGATGGTCGTCAAAGAAGTGAGCGGCTGCAATCGACCACAGATAGCTACATCTATGGCGTCGATGACAGAAGGCCCATGCAACAATTACCGCCCTTCGACGTTCGCCATTCTTGGCTTGGTCAGTAACCTAGCAGTGAACTGTGAATATCAGAAACGCTAACGCTGCAACACTGATTTCCTAAGAATTCGCTTCCTTGGTCCTAGTTAGGAAGCAGACCCTCCTATCTTGCGTGTGCCAGCGCAGCACTCTCGCACTTCGAATTGCAAAAGGTTATACAGTATAGTCAAACATTTGAAATGAAATGATTTGGGAAGCAATTACTTGATTCAGTTTTATTGTACAGTACGTGTAGGATAATTGGCTGTAGCTATTCATCAGAAAGTCTGTAAACAATATTATTGAACGAAAAACAACTATGAATACTTTAAATTCTGAAGCGATAACGTTATAGTTAGCGTAAATTCAACTTCTATTCGAGAAATTGATTTCTAATAAAAGTAAAAGTATAGAATATGTTTAATGCGCGATTACAAAGCTGTGATTTATTGAAGTTTGCTACCTTCACAAAAAGGTCAGTGTATAGACTGTAATTGGAGATGTAGAGCTCATCAATGATGGAAGAAGTGATTAGAGAAATAATTGTTTGGACATTTGCTTCTTCGTTGGCATGTTGATACGGGTTTACCAATGCTAATACAGAAACAAAATTTACTAGAGGCGATTATGCAATGTTTACGTCCCAGACTGAAATCTTCATACAATGAAAGCTGTGTAACGCATTGCTATTACTAAAAGGTAGAGCTGAAAATATTGAGCAAGTTGCATAATTTGCACAAGAATATATTTGTAAGTTCACGTTGCGTGTTCGAAATGTCATATTTATATTGCTAGCTTTAACATGGAGAAATACGTATTTGAATTTAATCGACTTGGAACATTGAAACTATACGACAGTGGAGTCAAACGATGATTTGACACAAGCATAGTACTTTCTGGTAGTGCGCATACCGCAGCACCCAGAAACAGAACTAATCTATGTATTTAAAGTCCCTGTACCGAAACAGAAACTGAGATGTCTTGTGAACAGTGTCGGCTTCTACTGTGTCTGTGTGTCTACGGGCGGCGGACCAGTAAGGGCATTATGCCTCTCTGACGCTGATGGAGAGAGATCGCTCTGTGCTACAGTTGCAGCGGGACTGTTTGCACATGGCCCCCATAGCAGCGACTCCTAAGTGAACCCACTAGCTCTATTAATGAAGACTATTCAATTATTCATTTAAATAAATTACTAACGATAGTTTTAAAATTCAACAAAATTCACGTTTTCTTTAAGGGCAAAATAATTATTATATTATATATGTTGAGAGAAGTAAAGTGAAAAGTGAAGCAAAACCCGAATTTCACGGTTTCACGGCTAACTGCACGAGCGTAGAACTCTCTGTTCAAACCAAATGAGCTTCTCTCATAAAATTTACCAGGTTACTGCATTTGTCAATTTAGCTTCCAATTGCAGGAACATTTTAGTAAATTAGAGCAGCAACCCAATGAATTTGCCGTAGAAATTGCAGTGTATCATCTGAACTTTACCGCATTTGTAGAATTAGCCTCGTTCGTCCTCGCCGTCTGTGGGTTGGCCATGGCCAAGCAATTACGGTTTGAATCGTTTCTGCAGACGCCCAAATTAAGACTTAAACGCCTTAGTCTTCTTAGGAGTTCCGGCAAAAGTCGTGATGAAATGGAAATCGAAGCTCTGGGCTGAGAAGCACTTACGTTTTCTTGGTTAGAAGTTGACGGATTATTTAAGCAACGGGCTGAGTAATCTTCAGGAACGTGAAATTAAGAAAAAATGAAGAGAACAAGCTTAATGTATTAAAAGTAATGACATAGGAGTTCTGAACGAGAGAGAATGAAGAGGAGTGTTTCATGGGGCAAAAAATGTCCAAAATAGTTACTACAGACTCTTTTAAATGTGGTAACTGCTTGCTAAGATGTTTCGGGATACCCGTATATTCAACAAAATAATTCTATACTGATTACTTTCGATAAATACTCTAAAGTAAGTGCAAAATGTAACTCTTTGTTTCCCAGCGTTCAGTGTATTCAGACAGTTGTATCTAAAATATTAAAAACTTAACAGTAAAATATATTGTTTGCAAAATGCCTAGACTACACAAACTAGAACAGAAGCATAAGATATGTACATAGATTCTATCGGCATCAGTATAGTTGCAAGACAGTATAACCAGAATGCATTTACACAGTACTTATGATAATGACACAACTAAGCCTCAGAAAATATAGAGATAGTGCTCAACAGCGTCATCAACAACAATCATTTGATATAATAAAAGGGCAAAAGCAGAGAGTCGTTAATCAGACATGCTCGAGGACAAGTCTTCCTTCCATCGACCAGGACGCGAAGAGAACGTTAATGAAAGTCTGTCGTAATCATAGAGCAGAGGAGAGCAATTAAAAACGTTCTGCGCGTTCCTCAGTAAGTCGTAATGAAGAGCTATAAATCTGTCACAAGATTTCTTTCTTAAACGAAATGGCGTTCCCTTCCCGAGCACCTTCCTTGTAATGTAAGATTAGTTATGCTGCGCTAGCGTAAAATCACATAGGATCGAAATTCTTCTTGGGGTAATTCGAGCAACTCAAATTAAAGGCCGAGTCAATAAGAGTCATGGAAGACTTGCGACATTACGGGGGCAGACATATTATGATATGAGCTCGCATTTCTTTTTAGGTAGTATGAGCATCACGAATTAACAAGTTGTTGCTATTAACAGTACTATATAGAATAAATTTTATCCCGAGCAAATGTGCAATGTAATTTCCTTTCAGGCAATTCGAGAATCTCAAGTTAAAGAGTTTACATTTAAGACCTACTAGAAGAGTTATGTTCTATCGGTAAAGGAAAAATGAAGCAAGCTTCAAGTAGTTCCAAGGGAATGAGTGAATCTAAATATAAAGTTCCTTAAAAATGTATTACTACAGTTATTGATCTGCTCATATAGAGACTGAAATGGACAAAAATTTATGTCAGGATAATGGAGCGATCTCTAAATAAAATGCCTTTAAATAAACGTCAGCGAAACTTTTTCTACGTACCTCAAAATGAAGTAAGTTTCGCTAAAACTGCATTTTGGAAGTAAAAACATCTGCTATATATTAGAACCTGCCGAATATCATGGAAGTTCTCCAGCTTCCAGTTTCTCAAAGACCAGCATAATCAATCACCCACCATAAGTTCTGTCAGCTCCAGAGTAGTTTCCTGAACCGAAAGTAAATTGAAGGTAATATTTATCTCATTCAATCTCTTACTTTGTTAAGGACTTCCTTGGCAGATAAGTGATATTATATATTCCTTCTGAAATATGAAGCCCTGCCCATCATGTTTTTAGATATCTAATGGACTACTGTAATAATATGTGCCTATAGATGAAGAGCGCCAAAAAAATAAATCGCGTCGTGACTGATCTAGAGAGCTTGTGAATTCACCATTTTTTAATTTTAAATTTAGTAAAATTCATTAGCTGAGGTCATGCAGCACAGGTATCAATAAGTACCATTGTTTGAGTATTTCCGTTCGACGTCACATAATTATGGCTGTTTAACATACCTTCAGGTATTAGTCATAGGTGTGTGGCTCTAAATAGGGTCGGTGTAGAAGCGCACCAAAGCTTGAAAGAATCTATCTCTTTATTTTTATTAGTTTCCTAGAGGAACTTACTCTCTCCAAAACGCTGAGAGAAGCGTGAAAACTCTTAGCCCTTTACCAAACGGTTGATAAGCGCTTTCGGAGTAACAATATTATGAAAGTGACTATATATGGTCTCACGTTCTGTAAAGGGTTGATTGCTTGGCTCCTACAGTAAATCCCATTTTATAGATTATTGTTTTTCAAAAGAAACACTAGCCAACTTTACTGCGTCTTAAATTATCTGCCCTTCTCCCAGGGATTTCATTGACCTCTTTACCTGAACATAATTCATATCGTACTAATTTATCACTCAAACTATGCCTTGCAAATGATAGGCGAATTTTCATTGTCACTTTCTGCATATGAAGATGATGCTTCGAGTGTAAACTAGTAAAGGAAAGATTCGAAGAGAAGTTTTCGCTGGAAAAATAATGTTTTCGACGAAAAACATTCATCACAAGCTGTAAAGAATTGGAAAAGGTGGGGACCATGCCTTCCTTAAATTAAGCAAAAAAAAGGAAGATCAAGAACTAAAAAAAATTGCGACAACATTGCCTGTCAGAAATAATGAATGAAGAAATCTTTAAAGTATCTAACCGTAATAATCCTCCTAAATTCGTCAGTTGTACGTATTGTTGGATATATCTACAATTCAATGCTATTAAATCAGCATTCAGAAGACGCTCCTAAATGGAGATCTTCCTAAACTTCGGGCATTTTGTCAGTGGCTTTTGAATCGACCCCCAGGATTTCTCGTGTGCCAAGCTGTAGGCGTTGAGGCAGCTTTTAATCTGAAGGAAAAACTTAAAGGTTTACTGATCACCATCTGAGAATTCGACTGAATTAAAATTGTGTGAAACTAATGAAATGAAGGAGCTTTTAATATGAGAAGAGACGAAGAAGATAAGAACAAATGTTAGAAATGATGCCCTAACAATGACGACGGTCATGTCAAGTAATAAATTTCTTTCGTTTTATTTTTACCTCCGCCAAGGAAGTTATATTTTCGTCGGGTTTGTCTGTCTGTCTGTCCGCCTCTTTGTCTGTCTATCTTTCCGTCTGTCATCAAGATAACACAAAAAATTATGGATCGATTTTGATGAAATTTACAGGGATTATTAGGTATATTAAGAGAAGCAGATGATTCTCTTTTGGTAAAGAACCGTCCATCAGTTTGTTTGTTTGTCTGTCTGCCTCATTTTTGTCAATGCTATAGTTCAAAAAGTTATGGACGGATCTTTATTAAATTTACATGAGTTGTTGGGTATATCATGAAAAGTAAATGACCAAATTTTTGTAACAATTCATTTGTTCGTTCGTCACTGTTTTTAATGTTGATCTTGTTAGCACAATAACTTAAAATCAACGAATAAATCTTTATGACATTTATAGGAGTTGTTAGTAATGTTGAAGGGCATAAATTATCAAATTTAGGTGCAAATCAGTTTGTTCGTTTGTATGTTTGACTCATGTTTGTCCTAATGCTTGTCAGCAACATAACTCAAAAAGTTATAAACGGATCTTCAATAAAAATACTGAAGCTGGTAACACTATTGAAAAGCACAAATAATTGGATTTTGGTGTTGATACAAAGCAAATCCTAGTTTCAGAACGTATTCTAATTTTTCGTAACCGTTGCCCTGCTTGGCGGAGGTATGCGCTCTCAGAGTGCTCTAGTTTAAAAATACGTCAAATTTTTCATTGGAAATTCAACATTTTGCACTGACATTGACGATTTCTTTGCGCAAAACTAGAAAAAATTACCATTTGATTATGAGATAAATATTTATATGCATTAAAAAAACGGTTTGGTTTTGTGTAACCACATTGTACAATGTACATTATCAATTACCTAAATTCTTGTGGTGAAGTTGCAACGTTTATCGTCCTTGTGAGTAATTAATACTTTCATCCAACGCCATTGCATTCTTTAGAACTATGTCCTGCAATCTGTAGTTATTTTCCTGCACAATCACTTATTTATTGGAAAAACAAACCAATAGTTCGCGTCGCCATGAAACAACAGCACGTGCTTCTAGTAAGATTGGGCTCGTGTGTAAGGTGAATTCTGTGTTCGGTGATAGTGAGGTTATCCGCAGATGCTTTTATGCTTTTTTTGCTTCCTGTGTTGGAGTATTGGTCACACGTCTGGGCTTCAGCTGCTGAAACTCACTTGCGTCTGTTGGACCGACTTGTAAATTCAGCCAGAAGGCTATGTGCTGATAATGATCTGGTGAACCTGTCACACAGGAGAGGGGTGGCCGGACTCTGTATGCTTTATAAGGTGTACAACAATGGGAGCCATTGGCTGCATTCTTCTGTCCCTGCCGGTAATTAAGGTGTCTAGGAGAATCATACGTGCTGCGGTCGGCGCGCACTTTTTCACACTGGAGAATGTTAGATGCCGAACTAGTGAGTTCGGTCTGTGCTTCGTGCCCTGATCTGTCAAGGTTTGAAATTCATTGCCGGCATCGGATTACGGTCGTATTGGCCTGCAGGCATTTAAGTCAGCTGTTAATGGCTTTTGTTGGACTTTCTTTAACAGAGTTTCGGGCTTACCGGTGTTGTAAAGTGCATCATTTGGGTCGTACTACCTATTCGTGGGGGCCCGAGCCAAAAGTTTTAATAATATAGTAACTTCTAAGAAACCTTCCTTTTACTTGCTCTACTTTGGAATGATGCTCTGCAAAAATGTTCCCTCTTTCTTCTGTTGATTCTGTAGTCAAATTGTCAATCACCAGTTCACCGTACATGAAGAATTCCTGCGAAAAAGTAGTGGAGTTCAATATCTGTGCTGCCACTGCAGTGTACGTTCAATATCTTCAATGCTTAGATTTTGAATTTGGTAACACAACTGCCCTTTATCGTTGAGCTGATGAATTTCTCATATCTAAACACTTAAAGGGATTAGAGAGATCACAATCACGCAGGCAACAAACTGCGTATTATAGCATTGCAATTAGAGTAGGATGCTCTTCAGCCATTTCTACCAGATTATCTTAATGGTTATATTTTCCTGTAATATACTAGGATTTCTATTCGATACTGCACTTTTCTTCTAAAATGCTTACTGATGGTCGAACATAATATTTTCAAGCACAGTTATTACGTTATCTTCAAATAAGTGCATGCGTGAGAAACTAATATTTACCAGATGACCTGTGTTCATACTATCTATATAGCTACATCCCTGTGAACCACATTGACGTGTTCATACAGTTACTCCTATGACTGAAAAAATGTCCCTGTGAGTCAATATAGCACTTTCAAACACAGTCGATGAAAGTAAGCTCATATTGGTCCCCTGAAACACTTTCATCAGCACGTTTTGCTTTGTCTTTCAATACGTCCCAGTCGGTCAGTGTAATAACTCCATGCTCAGTCATTGCTGTGTCTGCCTTTCAATTGGCCACTGTAACACCTCGCTGGGCAATCACTGTTTTGTTTCTGTTAGCAAAGGCACTGCATTGTCTAAAACATATCCCAGTCTGGCACTAGTGGTCACACCTCCGTGCACAGCGACCGTTTTATTTCTATTAGTTAAGTCGACTCTGGGACGACGAATCAAACGCAACATGTCTGCTGCCTGCCTCCCGTTGCAACACATGGAGAGCTTGTCCGTAAGTGGCTTTAGCTTGTTCTCCGAGTTGACAAGAGAATTGCTGACTCGATCTAAAGATGACTTAGGCTTACAAGTTCCTGAATTCGTTACGGTAGGTAATGCAATGTTAGTGCAAGAGGAACGGAAAGGGATGCAGCGATCAGAAATTGGAAAGCAAAGCTACCGAGCTACCGTTCGTTCTACTATAAGAAACAGCTTTATTTTTCTTAGGTAAAATATAGCAGTGCCATCGTTCAAGAGCGTCTATGCCAAATCATTCTTCACGATGCAAAAAGAATAGGCGGTGAAAAAGCTGGAAAGATAGGTTCTCCGTTAAGTGTTATTCGTATTAGAATTTCTTTACTTTGCAAAAAGTATTATATTACCACAACAGTATCATCTTGTAAGACGTTCTATATCAGATTTCAAACGTAAACTAACATTTGACTCAGCAGAATTCACGGTGAAAATAATTCCATCACACTGCTTTAAGCCCGCTGCAAACGATCTTCGTTTCGGTAGGACGTTCTGTGTTTTCGATGCATATGAAAGAAAACTCGAGGCCTGTGACAAAGACTTTCAGGGGCGACGGCCGCCGTACACATATGCAGCATGTTATATTTTTGTCGTTGAAACGCAAGGCGTCTTGTTGATCATATCTCGCATATTTTCTCTGTTGTTGCAAGTTTCAGGCACACAATCGCTTCAGCATTTGTCAGAGAATAATTACTGTGATAACTATATTTTAATTAGTATTAATACATTTTTCAATGCAGCATTCAAAATTTATGTGAGTTGCCGTGTCCCAGCTGTGTGGAGGTATTTTGCAAGATTATAGGATACGGTTGTGACTTCAAACCGACGCAAAATAGAAGTGATAATGTTAAGAAACGATATCATAATTGAACGCGCAGCGGCATTCGTATAAATGAAGCACACTTCTACGTATGGACGGAGAAAAAAAGTTGACGTACAGCTCGTTTTAAATTTCGTGATTGAACGCGTTACAATGAGGGACGTGTGAACTCATGGCACTTATTATCCACTGTCACGTGTCATAACACTTAAAACGCTATGACAATCGGTTCCCTTATTAATTATTGTTCCGTGTATTTGTTGGGGTAACAAAAACATAATTGAGTGGCAAAACCTGACTAATGAATTTTTATAACCTTTTCCGCTCCGGGAAAACATCATGGGAATAGATAAAGCAGGATACTTGCAAGAACCATTCTCGCAATTCGGAAGGATTGTCAATTAACACGAGCGCATGCATACCAGTAGGTATGCATGCGCTCGTGTTAATTGACAATCCTACTTACTGGTATGCATGCATTGGTATTTGGAACTGAAATTGGTGTCCGTTGATCCTGACATGCCATTCCCGTTTGCTAACCAACTTTTTCTACCTTTCAATTTTTTTCTGCGTTTGCCTTTTCTTTTATTCCTATTTCTTCCACTCCTATTGCTTAGGTGCAATAAGAGCAAATTTTAGGTGCAATAAGAGCAATTTTTAGGCGCAATAAGAGCAATTTTTAGGAGCTATAACTGCAATATTTCAAGCGCAATAAGTCAGGGCTCTAGTAATAACATTGCACTTGATGCACTACTAATATCGAATTTGAACAAACTTCAGTGCAGTTGACGCTTGCCTTTCTGCCGTCTGCTTAATCGAGACTTGCAAGACTGAGGCCAGACATAAGTCGAGACTGTTGTTTGAAGGACAAAAGGCTGGCATCTGCAGCCGGCTTTAGGTAGAGTGGGATGAATCTCTGCTGGATCATTCTGCCCGAGCTCCTGAGGTTACGTGCAATCGTACGTAATGCTCCTGAATAGCTGCATGGCATACCAAAGTATACATTGCGTGGAGGATACTTCACCTTGTGTACATTGCGCGTAATCCAGTCGAAAGTAAAAAATAACGAGATATTCGAAATTTCTTTTTTTTTTATTTTGAAAAGTGGATAAAGTACCGTAGTCGGGCCAAAATAAAAATTTATTGAAGTCGACGCCACAAATTTCGTTAAAGGACTAACAGCAAAACTATCAAATGCCAGCAGTCAGCTTGGCTGCTACAGTGGCAAGCTACATCCGACAGGAAGCTAGATGATATAGAACGTCAATTCGAGAGGTCACATAATGAAAAAAGTAGGGAAAAGAAAAACAAGCCATCGAGAACATAATAAACAGGAGCAAAGATTTTTTCACTTATGCATCTCATTACCCTTCCGTAAAAAGCTATGGGTGATATTGACCAAGAAATGAGTAAAGTACTAGTAATATCAAAAAGGTTGTCGTGACAAAATCCTGTCATTCCACAAATTGATTCAGCTACCAACTGCTTAACGGACTTTCAACTCACCGAACTCGGCATTGAATTAGCCATCGACTTAACGCCAACAGTGCAGTGCGACTAGATAATGTGGTCTCCATAAATCCCTAAGCTATGTAAGCTAACCATCCCCTATTCTCTGTACTTTATTTGGCGGAGTAACTCCAGTTGCCTACAAACATGCAATTATTACAACTCTTTGCAAAGCTGGAAACACTGTAGAATCGGTCCAGCTAGACCTGTCTGCTATCTAGCCGCGTAGTGAAGACGTTTCAAAGGGTCTTTAGGAAGCACTTGGTACATCGTTCAGAGGGTAGTAATCTACTTCATCTACATTAAGTCAACCTGTCTTTCCTCATTAACGATCTATCACGTCTTAGCTGCTTGGGCATCATAGCACCATCAATTGTGTAATTTATGAGAAATTGGCTAATTTTTCGGCAACCGTATTTGTAGTTGAAAAAGAAGCACCAGGCTACATACTGTACTGTATAAAAACTTTTCTTTATTTGTTAGCAACAAAAGTTCCGATTTATGTATAATCCATCTTCACTGTGCAGTAAAATTAAAATCCTCTGCAAGAACGAGAAGAACATGAGCAGGCTATGTGGGTAGGTGCAGTAATAATTGATTTGGAAACTAGAAAATGGTACCTAAATTCTAGAAAAATAATACCCCAACGGTATCTAAATCCTACACATTAATTTTAATCTAGTATATTTAGGACGCGTTCGATTGGATTGTCAAAGTCGATCTAAGCCAAGCATGCTTGACTTAACTGATCCAAAGCCTCCTGCAGATACCCTAGCTTCGACCTGTTCCAGTTTTCAAGCTTCAGACGTTGACCCTTAACCGACTACCTGTGAGACTTCTACGAACTTAATCTCACTCCTAAAATGCAGTTTTCGGTTGGCTCATCCTAGTCAGGTTACTTCTAACGTAAGCAGCGTGGTGCAGCAAGACGAAGTCAAAGTTACTATCTGCAGTTCCGAACAAGTTAAGTCGAGTGGGCTCGGCTTAGATCAATTTTGAAAACCTATTTGAACGTGCTCTTAGAGGAGTTGCAGACTGACAGTTTCTGAGGTTGGGTACACGAGAGTTTATATGGATATATTCTAGTAGTATTAGAATGTCTTGTAGCTCATGGCAGCTGTCTATTCTATGAAAGTTCGTTTTTCTGACTGACGCTTCTCGGTCAGACTCTGATTTCTAATATAAGAATTGCTAGGCGCTATTAATAATGTCCCCAACCTAAGTGAAACACCACTGCGTTTCGTTATTCTAATGTAAAGCTCTACCGCAATACTCTATACATCAGACAGCAGGCAGCTATTGCATAAGTATTCTTATACAATGCTGGAACGACTAAACTCCCCGACGGGGTCGATACGATACCAAAATAATGTCACTGTTGCGTGGCGGGACGCAATGATGAAATCACTTATCCATCGGAATCTGTGCATTGTACTGGATGATCATATGATTATGTTCGTATGCAACTGGCAAGTGAAAAGTGGAGAAGAATAATTAATTAAGTTCTCGCACTGAATTCACTGGACCACAAGTAATGTAATCTGGCAGCAGACTGCGCGGTTGAGAAAGAAATGGGTTAGTACTCGAAAAACATAAACTGCATGGAAACATTGAAACCAGGAAGCAAGGAGTGTAACGGGAAGACTCAATGGGACTAAAATAAAACTTAGCCGTGACCGTACGAAGCCGAATTTTGTCACATCGACGAGTCAAAGTATTTGGGGGTAGGACATCAGGCCTTCCTAGGTTGGGTTCTTAATCCTTACCAACAAATATAAGCAGCGTTATACTCTGTACGCGAGAGAAACCACAGCAACAGTCATTGCTCGAACTATCTATACTTGACAACATTTTACCGTGTTTTGTGTGTAGGTGCAGCTCAAGTAGCTGGCCAGTCAGGAGCGGGAGATTGAATGAAAAATCAAGTCGAAAAAAAATACGGTGATATGTTTAAATATGCTTTGTGGAGAGCACTGTGATCTAAATAAGAAGTGTAAATAGTGTATCAATTCAAAGAACAAGTTAAATCAAAGTCGCCATATTGGCCCAAATTTCACCGCTACTTCTGTTAAAGTTTCCACCAGCCTCTACTCCAATTTTTTCTAAATTACTGTTTTTTTACTGGATTTGTATATATTCTCTTCATTTATTTATGCGATTAATGAATAAAATTTGCAATTTACGACGATTTTTATGAGGAAATTAGTTAAACTAGCCATAGGCTGCTCAGCCATAACTTCGTCGATGTGACGTCATTGATGACGTCACTGTTTGATGCCAATTTCTAGTGAGTCCTCCCGTTACCATTTTGACTTCCTCATTGTAACTATCGGCCATTGAGATTCCAAACTCTAATCAGGATTTGAAACAAGAGAGGCAATGAAATATACCTTCTTTCGCTTTAGTGTCATGCGTGCCTTTTTTCTACTTTTACTAAGGCAACTTCTTTCAGTAGTTAGGATCTTCTTTTTCATCCATATTTATAAACCGAAAGCAAGACGCACGTGAACAGTTTTTCATAATAGTTGATCTTCAGGTTTAAAGTTACTGTATGAATCATCGGCAGTTACTCATGCATTGTCTAGTCAAAGGCATCTATTACAGCCGGTGATCGTTCAGTTCTATGCCCTATCACCTAAATTGTATTTCAAATATCCTTAGATTAAACAGATACATTGTTTCTTATTGCAGGTAAAGCTGTTATAACGGCATGGGAGCGTGCTCTACAAACAGCCTTTATAGGAGACTGAAGCCGTTGTAACTTTTAAGCTAGTAAAGGACTTTTATTAGGTTTTCCTAAAAAAAATTCACAGAAAGTAATAATTACTAGAGCACTCTGAGAGCGCATACCTCCGCTGAATAAGGCAACCGTAACGAAAAATTCAAATTGGCTCTGAAACCATGATTTCTTTTGTATTAATTCCTAAATCTAATAATTTGTGACTTAATAGTATTAACAGTTTCTGCATTTTTCTAAGATCCTTTCATAACGGTTTGAGTTATACTGCTAACAAATATTATGACAAACATTAGTCAAACATAGAAATTACTCAGCCGATCTGCACGAAAATTTAACCATTTTTACCTCTTCGCATTGCTAACGATTCCTATAATATTCATAAAGATCAATCCAAAATTTTTTTAGTTATTGCGTAACAAACATTATGACAAACACAACTGAAACATAGAAACTAATCAAGCGAACTGCACCAAACTTTAATCATTAATTTTTTTTACATTGCTAATCATTCCTGTAAGTTTCATAAAGATTCACTCAAAACTTCTTGAGTTATTGCGCTAACAAAAATAAAATCAAACACAGCAACAAACATATGAACGGACAAACAGATCATCACAAAAATTTGATCATATACTCTTTATGATATACCTAACAACTCATGTAAACTTCATAAGAAATCCACTCATAACTTTTTGAGTTATGGAATTCAGAAAAATGACTCAGACAAACAAACGAAAGGACGGATCTTCACCAATAGTTAATCATCTTTTTCTTCTAACATGCTTGACAATCCCTGTAAATTTTATTAAAATCCGTCCATAACTTTTTGAGTTGTCTTAGTGACAGACAAACCAGGCGAAACATAACTTCCTTGGCGGAGGTAAATATAGAACTATTCAGAGAAATATTTTCCAATGAAGGGACTATTTAAAAATTACGCAAATTTCAGCACTATAAATTTATAGACTCTTCCTCATTACAAGTTTAGTAAGAACGTAATTTCGTAGGTCCAAGAGGGAGGTATAAAAACAAGCTCTGGCGACTTGACATATATGTATGCAAAATACACATTATTGGAATAATTTATTATTGCATACCACAAATAACAAGTATGCATTCAATATATGTGTGAATTCTTTTGAACACTAAGCAGCAATGACCTCAAGGCCAGAATATATTTATATCTATATATATTGCCAAATATTATTTGCACAGTCAAGACGAAAAGACTAACGATGTGAGAATCTGTGCAGTCACTCCATATAATACAGTACATACAGTACAGTACAAAGAAAACGTATAAAAGAAAGATTATTAAAGAAAATTATTGATTAACTGAAAATTATTGACTATCATCAGTAATAATACCTTTAAATGTGATTAGTAAATATCTAAATGAATGCTTCGTAAATGATCTATGTGTAATATACCATAAAGCGTTATAGTCTTTGTAGACGTAAAATTGCCGTTACAGTATTTGATGATCTAAGTTTTGTACGTTGTATGAGACTGCCGTTAGAGAAATTTAATAGCTGTCATATTAGCTTTGAGTGTACTTGCCATGTCTTTGAGGAGCCACTGACTAACATCCTCGAGTTACCAAGGTGCACTGAAAGTCTTTTAACTGTTAGATTCTATTAACATATTAAGAAACAGAGGTTTCGTGCTTCCTATATTAATTAACAAACTTTAACCCACCTTGAACCATATGGTTAGGCTTCAGATACTCATCGAACTATTCCTACCACAACTAATTTTAGTTGAGCCGCATAAATGTTCTATGCTTTATAAATTACCGTGGCTATTTTTATCATATTTAAACAAGTACTGTACAAGCCACGTTATCGCGTTCGTAATATTCTCTCCTGCCTCTGTCATGTAGGTTATGTAAGACTGCTTAGCACGTCTAGTGCGTTACGTAAGCTCCCTTTGTGTCATATTGTAACAGGAGAAAAAGAAGTGTTTACCCTTTCATTACAAGACAGGTCCAAAGTCGCTCTTCATTTCAGGAACACGGACCGAGTTAAGCAAAGCGTCAAGGAGAGCAAGAACTCATTAAGTTTGCAATCGGCCAAATTTCAGCGAGAGTTGAGACATCGTACAAGGTCTGCTCGATCAAACCAGACAGCCGGGTCCTGTTATCTGGCGCATGTACAAGCTGTGTCAGTTTCTCGGTACACTTCATCTGAAGACGACCGGCGACCATTTCCAGTTGTCTAAGACGCGGGAGATTAAATGAATGCATGAAGGTTCAGTTTGTATGCAACTTCAAAAAAGTTTAAGCTTCTTCTACAGCTGCTGATGACCTTTGCAATTGGCCAAGTTTCAGTGAGAATTGAGATATTTCACAAGGTTTTCTACATCAAATACGGAAACAGCATCCTATTATTTTGTAGGCACATGTAGTAGCTCTATTACTTTCTCGCAGACAACTAATAAGCATTTTTTTATTGTCTACTCGTACAGGCTATAAAACAACTGGTATAATTCTTAATATACCGAGTGTTTCAAAATTACACGGATGCCATTTCAAACTGGTTCGATCTGCATATTCCTCTCAAAGCAAGATCTAACTTTCTCGTGGCAACGTATAGCAGACTTCACTGTTCAAAGGAATAAAGAGCCCTCGTCTTGCATTGCATACTTCCCTGGTTATTGCTGTTTAATATTTTTACCCTTTGTTAAAAACACGCTAGGTTCACATCTATATACACCTGAAAGTACAGAGTAAATAAAATTAGAAAGCAGGCTAAGGGGTACAGTCACATAAAGAAGAGGTCATTCACAGGGAAAATACATGAATACACTCAGCTTACACCTGCAGGCATCAGCACTAAACGACTTGTTCTCCCTCAAAATCATATCTATGTATTAAAATGAGAGTAAGATCAGTTCTCTGAAGCCTTGCGAAAATTTACCAATGACTTTTGCATACTCCTCTATCAGGTGTTCCAAAAACATCTTTTCGTGTGTGTCGGAATAGAGAGAGTACCGATATAAAATACCTTACCTTGCTTGACAAAGAAACCAGCAACAATGATAATGGCATAATGTTCATCTGGAGCTCAGTTACCAACAGAGTAACAGTCTCGCGTATAGGCCTACTGTACCATGAATAAAGCAACATCACATAAATGAAGTGGATAAAAAGGAAACAATAAGAAAACAGAGAGAAAATATACTAGCGAAATCAGCTCACGTCTATAGAAAGCAACAAAGAAAGTTAAGCAGCAGCTGGTAATAGTCACTCACTGAGAGGTCATGCCGTAATGAGACTGTCTTGAAAAGAGGCTTGACGAGCTTGATAAGATTGATTAAACAAAGCTTGATATTAGCATTTTCATAGAAGCGTGGGCTGCAATCTCTAAGCTATTAAGAATACTCCTGAAATATGCATACAGTTTCAAGCATCAGTATTGGATTGCCCGGAATGCTCGTGCAAACTTTTTTACAGGAAACAACGAGGTCAATTAATAATAGCCTCACGTGCATCGCAGAAAATTGGTCATATGAGGCGTGCTTGGAGGGTGTTTGGCTCGGTAGAATTGATACGTCGCTGCTTTAATTACTATGTCCTCTCTCTTCTGGAATACTGCTCCGTAGTCTAGGGTTCTGCTGCTGATTGTCATCTGTGTTTGCTTGACAAAGTGGTTCGTCGATGTACATTCATGCTGGATGGTGTTGATCTTTGTGATCTGGCGCATCGTCGCAGAGTTGGCAAAGTCTGTTTTTTGTATGAAATTTATAACTGCCCCAGTCATCCACTGTCTTATTTTCTTTTGAAGCCATTTGTTCGGGTGAGGTATACTCGGCGTACTGGTGCTCTTCATGAGTTGGCTTTTGGAACCGTTACGATGCCATACGGGCCAGTATTGTCGTTGATTTTTCCATCTTGTGTGGATGTTTGGAATGGTCTTGATGGCTCTGCCTTAGCTAGTGCGGGTATTGGCCGCTTTAAACGATTTGTACACAGAGCTATTCTGTGATTTCGGATCTTCTCTTTCTTTTGTTTCTCTTCACTCACTGGGCTGGTTGCGTGGGAATTTGTCAAATTCTTGGAGTTTCTCCGTTCCCACGTCGCCATGTGGTGTGATTTAATAATAATAATCAATAAGGCTGCAATCTCCAGCTCGGAACCTCGCGAGCCGCTTCTACACATATATATCTTTCGAATCAATAATCATCACCTTAAGCTTCGTATATTTCTTTGGTTGATTGTGAGGTATTTTTCCTTTATGAGAGAAGCATCAAGGGCCGAAAATGATTTGTTATCTTTGATTTTAAAAGGTTAGAGAATTAACAATGGTTGCACGATTTCATACCTACTTCCACGTAACGATAGCCTTTTTTGCGCACTCAATCATGTTATAAAATAAGTCGAAAGATGATCTACCAAACGGCACAAATTTATTGGACAACTCAATATTACTTTTTGGAGACATCTTTTGCCGCATATTAGGTTCGTGGAATCAAGAAACTTTAATAGGAGTGAACACAGCCACATTTTTTTCGCCCTCGTCATTTTTTTATGTTCTTCGATGGCTGATTCCTTCCCACCAATCACAAGCTCCCAGTTATCCCTTCTCACCAATCGCAAGATCCCAGCCATTTGTGCAGCAAGTCAGCCAAGCTTAAGCCTTGCCGAAAAGTTCAACTTCCGATTTCCATAGCCATTGCTACCTCCGTCTATCAAAGCTCCATGAGCGGAATATCGTATTATAATAATTCTGTTTGTTCTTCCCAACGTTCTTTCGTTGGTTCATTCGTTATTTCCATACGCTCTCTATGTTAGATAGTAAGAAACTTGGGAAGCTTGGATACCACGGGAGGAGGGAAGAGCAAGAGGCAGATTTTCATTTTTAAGCTGTCACTGCTCGTAGATAATAGCTAGAAGATTTGCTTTTTGACTTTGAACGTATGGATTGGTTACTCGGAGACATAGTTTACTAATGAAGAGAATGACATTCGCCGGAATTAAATGCTTTTATTTCAACAGTAACATACTTCCATCGATTTCGAGCTTTCGATTTAACCGTGATTCAACTTCAGGAAATTTTTTTGACGAAACAGTGCCGACATTGCCTTAAATTTTCCTGGAAAAATACTTATGGAATCCCCGTCCATTTTCATCGTTTATGAGCTAGTCCACTTATAAAGAAACTGGCAAATGAGACATGAAGTTCGACCTTAGATGTGCTTTTCTTTTCGTCTTGAAAAGAATTCACTTAGTTTCGAAACAAAGACAAATCATTACACCCGTATAATGTCTACCAATTTCAATTTTTGTCACGCCGAATTATGTTCACTTCACTGGTGAAGCACGACGTTCTTAAAAGGGCTATATACATAGCTAGAATGCGGTTCGGGAGACCAGGGCGGGTGGTGTTGAATATATTGACTCTAAAGTATTTTCTTTTAATCGAATGTGTACCGTCTAAGGAAAAACAATGACATCGTAAGAACAGAGGGTTATGCTGCTGTAAGTGAATAAATTGGCCAAGTATGTTGCACTCTGTTGCATAGCTATTACATCAAATAAAGATAAAACATGACGGGCTTCTGATCAGCATCCACGGGTCTCGTAATGGTGCAAAAAAATCAGATAAGCTGACAATAGATGGAAACGTGTAAGACTATGAAGAGATAAATTATATGCAAGCTGTGGAAAATATAGCTTACAAAAGGCGTGCAAATACATAGGAGCACAAGGACACAAGTCACTGCGTATCTCTATGCCTTTATCAAGACAGAAGCATGAATTCTTTCCTTGCAGAACAAATACGTGATTCACTGGTGAATTCAGAATACTATCAGAGTTTAGACGAGGTGTAAGACAGACGGACTGCGTAACGATAGACTGGGTTAGGCGGCGGACATTAGTTTAGACGGGGTGGGTTAAGTTTAAATCACTACCTCAGGTCAAACTATGGTAAGTGAAAACATTGATTAATCGTGGAATTTCCTCTAATTGGACCTGTGCCGAAAGCTTGGCCAATTATTAAGTGAAGTCTGTATTTGTCCTTAATAACCAATTATATTCACATTGCAGGCGTGAAAGGACATTTTTAATTGGGTCAAATTCCAAGCTAAGATAAGACGTGGGATCATAAACTGAGATGTGTTAAAACTCCACTGTAAATTATTTTGTAAAGCGAAAATGTGTTGTCTTAGGGAATACAATATCTGGAGAAAAGGAAGTTACGCTAACACAAAAATCTTTTTTCGAAGAAACTGATCGAGTCTCCCATACTTTTTTCTATAGCTATCGCATCCAGTACAGCAAAGAAATTATGGGCTACCGTTCAATATTCACGGACTGCCTAATAGTGTGAACAAAAGGACATGCCGACATAAAAATAGAAATGTGTAACATTAGGAAGGCGAAATTAACTGTGAACTATCTAAAATAGAGCTTCGAAATGGCGTGTAAATACATAGGCGAATAATGCAAAACGTACCTGGATGTCTTTATGTCTCTATCAAGATATGTACATGTACGAATCTTTAGCTGACAGACCATTTGCGCTAGACGGAATTCTTTTGGTTTTAGGTGACGAGCAATAGTTGAGCTGGGGTGAGTGAGATGAGATTGAAGCGCTTTCAAACTAAAGTAAGGGAAGAGACGAATAACCGTGAAATTTCCATGGGTCCAGCTATAGTCTATATTATTCTGCTTGTGGTTGCATACTCTTGTCCGTCCATTCGTCAGCACGTTACGCTTCCAGCATAAGGTGAGGCAAAAATTAAGTTTACAAGACGCTCTGAATTTAACTGCGAGAAACTGTAGCAAAAGCTGTGGCTTTCTCTTTTTTGAAAAAAATTCAGTCAGCTTCGAAGAGAAGGCTGCATGAAGTCCATGTTAGGGGTATCATACATAGGAATTTCCGTTATTTTTTCACGACATTTAATATTTAGTTTGCCGGTGTCTCATGACATTCTGAAGGCATGTTCGATTGGCCAACAAAATTAAGCCTTCAAGGCTTGATTTCATCGAAACTTCGGACAGAAGTCTTGGTTTGCCACTCTGAATCGTTTTGTAAGTGTTAGACGCAACCCGATTATTTTGAACCTGCTAAAAACTTCGCTTTATGGAAAACGATTGAGTTTTTGTAAGTCTCAAGGGTAAACTCTTGTGGATTAATCGCCAAGCCACTTGTCTAAAGTTGCGATCAAGTCAAACATTGAATGTTTAATTTTACTACAATCAAACGCGTCATTAATATGACAAATGCGTAGCTAGGATCCAGAACAGAGTGCACTTTTGAAATACTCCATTCTAACGCATTTTTCAAAGAATGACGCGATGACTGCAGAAACAAAATGACGTAGAAAAGAGGGCGGAAGAATTCCAAGATTCACTATTGCAGCTACAGAAGAAAAATACACAATTACAGTAAACTATTTGTTTTATACATATATATATATACTCATAATTTTTAAGTTATGAGGACAAACCGCTGACATGATTCAAAATTAAAGTCTAATATTCAGTAAACCATATTCACTGAGGCTGATCACATTACTCAAGACATATGATCGAAAGTTTCTTGCATTTACATCGCACATGTAAGTGATGTAACTGTAAAAAATAACACAGTTCAGTTTTCACTTCCTCATAACTATGATACCTACTCTACGTTATGAGCCTGTTGGAACCTCCATAGTTAATTTGTCAAGGGGCAAATTACATAAGGTGCACTGCGTTAAACGATGAGCATTAGAATAAATACGTGAGTTGGAATTCACGACGTGAATTAGGATGGAGCTGGGACAGAGCGAGTCCGTCACTATTAAGTGATTGGCTTTAGTTTAGACGGGGTAGGTTTGGTAACAAGAGCGGCGTTAGGTTAAACTGAAGTTTATTATAATAGCATATCTTAGGTTTGCTACATTTCAGCTGTATTTTAAAGAATGAAAACATTTATTACCCGTGGAATCTACGCTGCTTCCACTAGTTTCCATAATTAAGTTGAAATTACATGCTAAGAGACACGACGCTGACGCACTATGATCAATAAATGCCCATTATAAACAAGCGTTTTAGGCCAATAATTTGTTATCAGTGAATTACAGAAACTGAAATACTGCGCTTTCTAACTCAAATTAAATGTCGTCTCTTGTATTAATTTCTACCACAGTTACGGAACATCAAGATATATTCAGAAAATATATAAATTTATTACACAGATGCCCGTAACAGTTATAAGAAATTATAAAGCTTGTATTTCTCTTCGGTGATTCGCAATACTTTATCTGCGTAACTTCTAGAAAGAAAGCTGCTGGATATATTGAGAAGTTATTATCTCGTTGTACGAGAATGAAGAAACTGGCACGACCAGCAAGACAAAAATACTCTGAAGAAATTACAGTTCCCAAGCGCAACTAGGACACGATGTAAATGAAATAACTATTATGATGAAAAATAAGCAATTACAGTTCGACAGGAAAATTCGTGTACAAAATCAGTTTTATATTAGGGTTTAGCAAACATGTTTGAGTTTGTTCTATAGAACTTCCTACTTCTCTGAGTGCAGCGAGTACAAGACTTCAAAGTGACATGGCACCGAAGTTCAGTGACATCTAAGGACAGCGGCACAAGTTGGAGTGTTCAGGATCACCTCGAAGTCCTTCCGAACTGTCAGCAACAGGGAAAGTCTTGGGAGGTTTGCGTTTGTAGAACTGGTGGTATGCGCGCCGCTGCAGATGCTAAATGATAGTGTCTGGCCTTTTGTAAGAGTTGGTGCTGGAGGTTAAGGCTCTAGAACTGGTGGTATGCCCGCCGCTGCAGATGCTAAATGATAGTGTCTGGCCTTT
>LQNS02278171.1:10090144-10102521 GCA_001587735.2 Parhyale hawaiensis
TTTGTTTGTAATAGTGATTCCTAATTAAGTCACGTTGTTGGGTGACAGTAGCCAATTCCGTCCCAATCATTTTCAATGGGATGGAAGAGTTCACCAGCCCTACGTGCATTACTGAGCATTTGTCGACATTAAAGTTCATCTGCCACTAAGCCATACATACACGTGTTCAAAACATTGACATTAACATCGCCTCATACAAAAACCTAGCTAAGGTTGATTTCTACCCATTGCGTTTGCTCGCTGCGTTGTTTCTTTACTGAACGGATGATAACATGGTTTTATCTCGAAAAGTCGAATGAAGACATTACTATTTGCAATGGAATGGCAAGAAAATATAAATTGATAAAAGCTTGCCATTCCATTGAAACTAGCAATAGTAAAAAATACAATTCAATAAAAATATAACCCCCTTGGCAGAGGTAATAAATCAAATAACCTGCATAAAACCAACTTGGGATCTGTCAACATTCCATGTGGCATAAAAAGGACTTGGGAGCTGCTAGGCATCCTTCTGGCATGAAACAGACTTAAGAGCAGCTGAACGTTTCAAATTTAGGCTTGCGAACAATATTGATGACCTAAACCTGACCTCACAATGCCCAGCTACTTACCATGAGCAACTGGCTCTGCGTAAGCTCGCTCCTAATGAGGACGCTAAACATTAAGGAGAGAAATGGAACGAGCAGTGTTACGCAACTGTGTTATACTGGGAAAAATAGCTCTAAGAAAGGAACCTTGAAACGGTGAACACCCAGCAGCCCGACTGATCTCGTACAGCAAGCTTCACGACTTTTTTTCTTCGGGACACAATCTAAATCTGAAATTTTATCCGATTTTATGGCAGGGAAGGTGACATATAATCGTTCTAAAGTCAACTATTTTTACCCTCATGTGATGAATTGTTAACGTCATATTCAGTTTAACAAATTTCTTTACCTTAATTATAGCAAAGTTAAACTGGGACTCCGAGGTGCAGTTTAATAAATGATCTGCCAAAAAGCTCAGTTTTGGCTGCTGCTGCTGCTACGAGTTCCTTACGACCGTATGCAGTTGTTTCTAACAATTCATTGGGAAAAATTAGGAGGAGCGTAAGGATTAAGGTAACGTCACTTCCAATAGGCATTCCATTTACCTCTCAAATTATTGCACCTATTTTTTTGTAACAAAAGAACAGTAAATTCAAAGAAGAAGATAATAGTACTCTGAATGTCAATTTAATTTCTATCAAATTGAGCATTAGGGACCAAATAAACCTTCTGTTTCTCATAAGTATTACATTATTTGAAACGTCCGTCTCTCTGATACAGGGTGTTACATGTTATACACCTACTTTGGTATTTAACTCTAGATCTCGTCGGAAAGGCGCTGTATAGATGATGGCCGCCAACACCTATTCCAATGATAACATATTATATTTCCGGAACACTGGTATGGATTGTTAATAATCTTACAGGTTTATTTATTATCATGACTATGCTTCTATCAACCTAAAAACTGGTAAGGCAACCAATCCCTATAATATTGATTAAAATGAGCTGCGCACACATTCAGAAAGCAAAAAATTAAAAGAGGAATTCGTATCAAAGCCATTGGATTCCCAAACAAAATATCAAGTTTTAATACAACAGCCGAAGTTCATACCTTTGCTACGATTACAGGGATTTATCATTAAGAACATCTTAAATTTGACAGTAGGGGAAGGGATACTCTATTACTTGTACCACCAAAACTTCAGCACCTACTTTGAAAGACAGTACTACAGTGCTGACATTGCCAACAGTTTACAACATTAGAAACTATTGTAAGGTACTCTGCTTCCATAATAGACTAATTTTTCTCAACTTTTAAACTCTTTTCATGTTGCGACGCAATTTACCAACCATTGCAGTGACGCAATAAGATGGACTGGAAGTTTTGTCTCGTTGGCAATTACTGACGGGACAAAAACAGTACGAACTTGTGTAACTGCATTGGCATAAATTGTCTTAACAAATCGTAGCTTTAATATTTATTATCTGACTCTTTCTCAATCGTATGATGTACTCCACAGAAAATATCGTGCAGCTTGATGTTTTGTAAAGTTCAAGAAAACAGTTTCAGTGATTCATGCTGGTTATGCTCTATAAAGTCGTAGCTCCGTCGGTATTTTCACTCACTAAGCATTTCACTTTCTAAGTTTAGCAAGAAATTTGTTAGGTATGCATACCGTTTCTTGCCGACTAGTATCTTTAGTCTCTGTGGTGCAAAATGAAATTTACTCCATGTATACAATGCATTCTCTCTTATCAACCGGAACTAAACGCTTTATTCTCTCGGTTCAGCATCAAGTTTATTCCACTCGTAAAATATTTTAACACAGTGTCCATTTCAATCTCTCCGTACAGCATGAAATAACACCTTCAATACCTTTATTGCTTCCAAAAGCAAACACAAAACATTAAAAATAGAAATCCAAGAAATAACAATTTTGAAAACAAGCCTTACAAAAGTACAATTACATTACTTACTGGGCACCAGTCACCTAAATGTCATGGTACTGGCGTAGACATGCTCTTTATGCTTTACCTTGAACAACTGGTGAGACATCGCTTCTGCAAGATGATCTGGAAGTTGATTATATGCTGTGATACACTGGAAGACTGCGGGACGTTTTTCCATTTCAATTCGCGCAGACGGTAAATTAAATCTATTGTTTCTTGTGTTATAATGGCCAGTGGGAACTAAAAGGAGGAAGTGCGTATCAAGATATTCAGTTTCACCAGCTATTGCTGCATGCAAGAATTTAAGCAATAAAATACCTATAAACATCATTAAATTTCAATAATTTCAGTTCACGGTACATGATATTCGTGCACATCATTGGTACAATATCATAGTCCCTTTTTACATTTAGTATCGTTCCAAGAACATCATTTATTATGTTAATAATCAGTTAAATATTGCAGTCCGGAGCGCCACTCCAAATTATAACAGCATAAGTCAATTGTGAATGAATAATACAATGATAGAAGTGCATCTCTGCGTAAAAACTGTGAAACGGCATAAATATCCCCTTTGGCTTCGTTTAGTATCTAGCATAGGATAGATATATGATGTGAAGAACTCAGTTTGGCATCAATTATAACTCCTACATATTTAAAGGACTCAACCCACTCTAGTCGGACTCCATTAGAAATACATCAGGCAGTAAAATATCCCTCTTAGGGCTGAAAACCATCAATTTAGTCTTACTGGCGTTTGGCTTAAGTTTGGCATAAGTGAGCAGTGCGCTGAAACATCAATAAATGTACACAATTTCTGGACAGCAACATGAAAACAATCGCCAGCAAGTAGTTTAGCGGAAATACCATTTAATAACATATCGTTAATATAAACATTAAATAACAATGGGCCTAGCACTGATCCTTGAGGTACACTTATTCTAATGTTGGTTGTGCTTGATTGTCTATCACCAATTACCACATACTATTGACGATTTGATAAATAATCAGCAATAAGACGATTTACTGTCCTCTTATGCCATAATGATCCAGCTTCTTCAATAAAATACCTTTATTAATAGTATCAAAAGCTTTCTTAAGATCTAAAAACAGACAAACAGTAAATCATTTGTGGTCAAAAGACGGTAAAATATCTGAAGTATAACTGATAATAGCTTGCGTAGTGTTATGTCCCTTCCTAACACTATATTGAGCTTTATTGAAAACAAAGTTCACTTGTAAAAATTTTGTTATATGAGCGTGAATAAGTTTTTTTTTAATTTTGTTAAAAATTGACATCGCAGAGATCGGCCTAAAGTTTGAGACATCATTAGTACTACCAGTCTTGTACAAAAGAATAACTCTGTCAATTTTCAAGGTCTTTGGATAGATACCCTGAACAAAACATTTATTAAAAATGGCACAGAGATATAAAACTATATTAGGTAAAATCAAAAACAAATTTCTCGGCTGAATTTCATTTTATGGCATTTCTTTTTCTGCATCTCACAAACTATTGCACTTGATTCATAAGTAGAAACAGGCTCATAATTACAGTCATATTGCACTCGTTGGCTGGGTATACAAAATTAGACCGCATTATCTGGAAGACTTTGTGTTAACTTGGTTGCAACAGATGGAAAGTAGTTTTTGAAATGGTTCGCTAAATAAACATTTTGTAAATTGTTGCCGTCTACCTGCATTTCGCGCACCAAAGGTTTTGTACCCCGATAAAGTAAATTATTTATTACATTCCACGCCTTATCTGGACCCTCAGAGGCTTTATTTATTTATTTATTTATTTATTTAGATAGAATATTCTTCTCCGCAATCTGACCACAGTATTAAGCACATTTCAGAAGGTGGTATACGATCTTTTGGACATTGCATTATCGCGATATAAACTCCAGAGTTTGAGTTTTTTCTTCATTAGCAGTCGTATATCCACGTGTAAATTATTTTCAAACTTTAGCCATAATTGATTCTCTCAGTACAACATGAAATCTCCTCCACACGTGCAAAATTTTCATGCAGAAATTTTCATGCGCCAACCATTTCTCCAAGAGCCTTATGAAATTCGCTCTACAAGCGAATTATTTTCAAACACCATTTGACTCTCTCAATGCAATATGGAATTCGCTCTGCACGCCAAATATTTCCAGCACTTACCATTTCAATCTTCCAGTGCAGCATGAACTTCTCTCCCTACGAATATTATTAAACCTGAGCCTTCAGCGCAAGCTTGCGAATCATTACTACTGCGAGATCCTCTCGCAAATGACCACTCTAAACCCGCCGTACTTACTCTTGGAATTATCCAAAAGCCTCGCAAACGCTGCCTATGAGCCGGAGTAGAACCGTGAGTAGATCTCTATTAAGGCCATTGCTTCCACCAGAATGAGTCGTTATGGACTTGCTCGTCATAGTTGGATCACATTCAAAGTAGATACACAGCAAAACTGGCATTTAGCTTTGAAGATAGTTGATGCCGTCAAATTATTCTTAAAACTAAAGATTGATAAAGATAGCAGTTGTATCGAAAGCTTGAACTTCAAATGAGTTTCATTATAGCCCTTGTCTTCTTAGCAATTATAAAATTCCGCTTCCCGAAAAGGAAATCTATTTGGCATTTAGCTGTGTTGCTTTGGACTTGTATTCTTTTAACATCACGATTTTGGTGCTGCTCTATGGCTGGACCACATTCAACCTATTTAGTAAAGCTGGCATTTAAATTGCACAGCATTAATATCATTCAAATTAAAGTATAGTATACAGCGAAAGTGATGTACAACATCCTTTGAACTCACTAATTCAAAGTCGTGCAACACGAATAGAACTGCTGTTGAACATCGTCATGGTTGGGAATCAAGTTGTCAGTATGGCATAAATTCGTGAGTAGTCCTATTATTTTCGTTTATACCATTTCGTTTCTACTGAAGCGTCCATTAATAAATTACATTGATAGATGCAAGAACAATGGATGTAATATAATAAAGAGCCATAGAAGAAAAAAATACAATGCTAGGTTGTATTAAATAGTGGTTTGGCCAAAAATTATGCTCATTTTTTAGGTGCAAATTTATTTTTTACGTTTGCTTTTGGATGTGTTGATAATATCTGCAATTTGTCTAGCCGTCAGACTATGTACAGTCTTGTTCGACTATGGCTTTAACCTGGTCGATTGAGGTGCAAATATTGTTACTGAAAATTTCATGATGAAAGTCGAGTAAACCATTTCTGGCACACTCGTTCTGCAACTGCATTCTATAACTTGAGCACTCTGAGAGCGCATACCTCCGCCAAGCGAGGCAACAGTAGCAAAAAATTCAAATTGGCTCTGAAACCATAGTTTTCTTTGTCTAAACTCCAAAATCTAATCATTTGTGTCATTTGATATTAATAACAGCTTGCGCAATTTTCTTGAAATTCCGTTCATAACTTTTGGAGTTATACTGCTAACAAACGTTATGACAAACATGAGTCAAACATACAAATGATCAAACCGATCTGCACCAAAATTTGATCATTGATGTCTTTCAACATCACTAAAAACTCCTATAAATTTCATAAAGATCCATTGATTATTTTTTGGGTTATTGTGCTAACAAGCATAAAATTGAAAACAGTGACAAACGGATCATTACCAAAATTTGGTCATTTACTCTTTGTTATATATCTAACAACTCATGTTAATTTCACAAAATTCCATTAATGACTTTTAGAGTTATGGCATTGAGAAAAATGAGGGAGACAAACAAACAACCGAACGGATAGACATATCTTCACCCAAAGTTTATCATCTGTTCCTCCTAACATACCAAACAATCCCTGTAAATTTCGTCCCAATCGGCTCAGAACTTTTTGAGTTATCTTGGTGACAGACAGAAAGACAAAAATACAGACAGACAAACACGACGAAAACATAACCTCCTTGGCGGAGGTAAATATGCATTGCATATTTTTCGGTAAGTTTCTGTTGCTTTTTTCCCTTTCTATAGTAAAGAGCTTATGATGTCGATTGTGCTTCAGCTAGTTTTTCATTTTATGGGTTCAAATGCAAAGCAAAATTTTATCACCTCTCCCCTACACGCTGGTGTAAACATGACCGCTGTGGTGAATAAAATTTCCATAGAAAAAGAACTTGGGAACAATGATTAGAGGACAAGACAGTTGGTACTAAAAAAAGGCTTTTGAGCTACCAAGATTTAAAAATTTAGCACTGTTTTTACTTGGCCACGTTTCCCTCCGTCAAGTAGGTTACATTTTCGTTGGGTTTGTCTGTCTTTTCTTCTGTCTGTCTGTCACCAAGATAACTCTAAAAGTTACGGACGGATTTTGACGAAACTTACATGTTTTTTTTGGTATGTTAGGACCAACAGTTGATTAACTTTTGGTAAAGATCTGCACATCCGTTTGTTTGTTTGTCTGCCTATTTTTTGTTAGTGCCATTACTTAAAAATTATTGGACGGGTTTTCATGAAATGTACATAAGTTGTTGTGTTTATTACACAGAGTAAATGATCAATTTTTTGTGATGTTAGTTTGTTTGTCGCTGTGTTTGATATTATGTTTGTTAGCGCAATAACCCAAAAAATTATAGATGACTCTTTATAGAATTTCCAGAAAATGTTAGTAATGTTATTTTTAAAAGACATAACTGATTCAATTTTGGTGATGATCGGTTGGTCCGTTTGTGTGTTTGACCTATGTTTGTTACAATGTTTGTTAGGGCAATAACTCAAAAATTAAGAATGGATCATCGGGAAATTATCACGAATTGTTAGTAATGGTAAAAGACACAATTAATTAAATTTTGGTGATGATCAGCTGGTCTGTTTCTGTGTTTGACTTATGTTTGTCAACTCAATAATTCAAAAATTATGGATGGATCCTTGTGAAATTTTTAGGAAGTGTTAGTATTGTTTAAAGACTTAATTTATTAAATTTTGGTGATGATTGGTTGGTCCGTTAGTGTGTTTGACTTATGTTTGTTGAATGTTTGTTAGCAGCATAATTCAAAAAGCTATGAACGGATCTCCAAGAAAATTACAGACACTGTTAATACTATCAAACGGCACAAGTGATCAGATTTTGGTTTTGAAACAAAGAAAATCACGGTTTCTGAGCCGATTTGAATTTTTCGTTTCCGATGCCCTGCTTGGCGGAGTTATGCACTCTCAGAGTGCTCTAGTTTCTATCAATTTTTTTTCTACATTCAGCATATTCCAATTCCTGCATCATATTTTGGTCTGCACTATTTCACTAAACAGTTAATTGTTTTGACATTTTTTTTAGTATAAAGGAAATAAGAAGTACAGTAAATTTTAGACAAATTTAACTATCAAATCTCCAAAGAACCTTTTTCGTAGCTAAATTGATAAAATTTATCGGTTTGGTTTTAAGTGATCGGTTTTTAAATACCCTCTTAACAATATTCTCATCACCTTGGGCAGTTGCAACTGTAAATCAGCTTATGAGAATCCAAAAATAATTTGATAGGCTGTTCGATTCGCCTGTTTCGATGAAAATAATCTAGATCGGTTAGCGTTAACTTTCTCAGTTCTTGCCCATTGCTTCCCCATTTCCAATCAAGTTCCAGTCGTTAATAGCAAACCGACTACTCCTATGGAGCAGGATTTAAAGTTGCAAAACTAACCCTCAGGCCCAAAGATTCGAACAAGTTAACGCTAATCGGTTACACCATCTATTTCGAGGGGGTTGCATCATGCAAAATTCAAAACTTGCTGCTCCGAAAACCTTTTAAATCCCAGTTAACGTCACTGCTTCCGCCTTAGAATGAGTCCTTTTGGAATTCCAAATCATGGATGGATCCCGTTCAAACACACAGCAAAAGTGGCACTTAACTTCGTTACTTCGAGCTCATAAATTCAAAGTCGTACAGCACAAATTTAACTTTGGACTAAACAGCTGCTCTTTTATAATAAGAAGTTGGAGATTTTTTCACAGCTCCACTGCTCACCTGGAAGTTGAACGACAACAAGTTGGATTGACCGGCAGATCTTGAAGTGCAACAGTAATGCGTAGCGCTGGTCGGTAGTTCACATTACATTAAACAGCGATTTGACACTCTCGCATTTACGTTTCATAAGGCAGCGTTGTCATAGATTCTCACTACCTTTTCATTGTTGCATTATACAGCGACTTAATAGGTTCACGTTGTACGCTTCATTATGGAGTGATTTAATAGTATACGATGTAAGTTTCATTTCCAGCTGTTTAATTGGTTCGAGTTGAGAAACGCAGCGAGTCTGTCCACATTAAGTGTGTTCTACTCAGCGACCTCTTAGCTTAATTGCAACAACGTTGAAGTAAAGCTTGCTATTGTTGACAAGATCGTTGAGTGAAGAAAACATTTTTTCGTGACGTCAGCTGGTTTACAAATTTTGGCAAGAATACTGCAAGATCACAAGAAATTATATCAATCTTCCGGTAATCCCAATGTTATTTGTAGATAAACTTTTTGTCCAATATAATATTCAGTTTGAAAAAATTATAATATTTTAAGCCAAGTACCAGTTATGAACCCGCTCTTGTTTCCAATTTTATAATTTTTTCATGAAAATCGATCACTTAGATAAAAAGCATTTACTGTATTTTGAATGGTAAACATGAATTTTTGTAATATTACTTACTTTTTCTAATAAACACTGAGCGTGTTCTAATGCAGTATTCGTTGAAAATAAAGTTTAACTATCACAATAGGAATATACATATACTGCATTCGCTAATTATGTATCAGCTCTCATAGCGCTAAAACTCCCTAGTCAATTGTCTTTTTAAGATATCGCATAATCTTACTGCATTCGCTAATTATGTATCAGCTCTCATAGCGCTAAAACTCCCTAGTCAATTGTCTTCTTTAAGATATCGCATAATCTTTCAAAAATATTCCTTCTGCATTGTAATATTTTATTTCTTAGTGTGAAATATTGAAGACAAATAGTCCAGTCCACGTAAATAATTTCACTGTTATTCAAAGTATGAAATTTTCCTGTCAAACTCCAACAAAATTCATATTTTGTTAGCGTTCAACTTCGATATTACGTATATTACTGTATTTTATTATAGATAGTTTGTAAAATGAAAGAACAACCAAACAGGGACAATACGACTCTTGTTACAATATTATCCTATTTACAATGTTGGATGTTCTGATAGTTATGAGCGTTCTCACCACCTTAAAAGAAAGAGCTGAAAAGAAATAAGCAAATTTTTAGGCATTGAACATCGCTTCATTTTTACAGAATTTTTCCCTAATTTATTAAGTAAATTATGCACCCGTGTTAGGAACTTGTATTACAGAAGCGATACACTGTAGGACGACTGTCGTTCATGCATTATTCCTCAGATGGCAAAGTAATTAGTGTTACGATCATAGCCAACATTGCAGGAACAAATTTTCCCTGCCTCTGGAGCCAGATGACCTGCAATAGAGACTGGGATACGAGCTAAACTGGCAGTTGCAGAACATTTGAGTGTGACAATAACTACGTCATTCTAACTTCCCTGTAATATCGTTAGGGAAGGAAATTATGTACTATAAGTCAGCCATTTGCGTGATGAGTAGTTAACTTGGATCATGAAGCCATGATGGCACAATCATCTCTGCTCAGTTCTGACCGTATTCTCGGCAATCAAAAGATGTGATGCAGTCTTCCGAGACCTACTTTTGGACCACTCTGCAAACAGAAAATAGACTGCAAATATTATATTTTCGTGTTCGCGTAGATGCTAAGTCGCTGGTACAAAAATTTCTGCAAAATTACAAGCTTTCAGCAGATGTGATGCAGTCTTCCGGAACTTACTCGTTGTACTGAACCGGAAACAGAAAGTCGACTACAGATATTATATTTTTCTTTTGGGGTAAGCTAAAATTAATGCTATCAATAAAATTTGACGATCTAAATCTACTTCAAGCTTTACTTGTGACATTTCTCATTAAATTTGGAGAATTATTTTGCTGCAACAGCACTGGTTTGCATGAACACTGGCGAGAATGGCAATCCATGTATGCATTTATCGGTCATGCATTGAAAAAATTTCCTTTCTCTATTTATTATTTAATATTGTAGATAATAGTTGAAGAATTTTTCCAAGCAGCACCTGGAGTAACAGTGAGGATGAATAGTTTCTTGTATGTCTGGTCGACCAGACTTGGTTGGTCGCGTGTTTCACTGAGTTTTCTTCACAGACATCTGTTGCATTGGATTTTGTCCACTGTCTGGACTTGGTGAGTGTTGAACTGCAAGGTCCTGACACTAACATGTTTATCGCGTCGGTTCTAGTTTTTCATAATGATACATAGAAGGTTTTCTCTTGATCATAACGATTTTTTTATACTTCTTTATACAGAAGTATATTTTTCATGTGTCGGAGAGTTTGCGTCCACTGCAACAGACAATCTGAACAATTTGTGGACCCATTGTGTTCTTAATAAAAGTTATTTATTATTTAATCTCCTTTCTCTATGAAAGAGTTTATTTTCGTGACGAAGACAGAGTTTATATGTAAAAAATATTCTTCCGTTGTAGAGAATATTCTATCATTGTGAAGGAAAATTTTTTGGTGTGGTAACGAACAATTTTTTTTTTTTTTATCGACAGTGTTCTGAGAATTTTCGTTTCCCAGTAAAGGGAATTTTATTTTATTGTTAAATCAAATTATTCTTACATGATGAATGGGAATTTTCCTACACTATTAGCAAGAACTTTCCTTCGTCTTGAAGGAGAAATCTCGCCATTGCTGGAAAATTTTTCCTACATTTCTGAATTTTTTCACTGCGAATTAAATATGGGTTTTATTATTTGGGAAATTTTCTTAAATGTTGGGCAGAATTTACTTCATCCTGAAGAAACGTTTTTAGTCACTATGAAGGAAATTTTCTATCATTGATGAGATGTTTCTTTTTTTCACTTTGAGCTACAACCCTCAACCACAGTGAACTCGTTCTAGCTCCGAGGCATCGTTCAAAGTAAACGAGTTGGTTTAGCTCTAGGCAGAGCTAGCTACCTTCCGCACAACTGCCGTAAACTGAACTTAATCAAAGCTTACTGATAATTTTGAGGTTGAGACTGCGCGGCAATGAGAGGCGAATGATCGTAAAGTTGGCCCAGAGAGCGACGTAAGGAAGACAAAACTGAGGCCCTAGTAGGTATCAAGGACGAGCATTGGAATACTAAACTAGTTACAAGTATCAATTATTCAGTGAACCCTATACAGGCCTCCTTGGATGCTCAAGACCCAGTGCTGAATGTTATTTATAATACTATTATTACTTTCAGAGGATTTTGTTTATATTTACCATACGCCCCTCGACGTAGTAAGGAGTACTAATTAGTACAATACAGTGGATTTTACAATGTTGTTCTTGGCATTGTGGAACCTTGTACGAGATACTTGTTACGATAACTTAGCGAATATTGAAATGACTTTCTAGATGTGGATGTCGTGTGCTGCTCCAAGACGTTGGTGGCTTGCAGGAGGCACGACGCTGAGCATGCCTTGGCCGGTTTTCAGTCCCCTTTTCGAAGGCTGTGTGGATCGTGGCCTGGATTCCTTGGAATGGCCGTCTATGTCCGGAGCGGATTCTGTGCTTACCGGCAGTCAGTGCACGAATGCGCCTGTTGTGAGATCATCGTTGTAAGGGTGTGTGGCTGACAGAATAATTATTATTTATTCTCCTTATATCGGAGCCCTGCAACTGATGATTCTCTTTATGACTGTTTATTGACGGCGATGGCCTCGATACAGAGTACGGATCCCAAGGCAGCGTTTGTTTTTGTGGGTGATGTTAATGCACACCACAGGGACTGGTTGGGATCTGCATCACCGACTGATTGTCATGGTGTGGCTGCGTTGGACTTTTGCACCTTGTCT
>LQNS02278171.1:10119632-10141933 GCA_001587735.2 Parhyale hawaiensis
TTTTGTTAGACATCCTGTATACTTTTATTAGAAATTTCTGAGGATGGGAAAAGAAAAGGATTCCCGAAACGTTAAATGCTTATTTGTCGACTTTGTATACATTGAAATTTTAGATCTTGTGGCGTCAACCGATAATTTATTTACAGCAAAACAGCTGTCAGTAGGACTGAAACCTATTCTTAACCTTTCACTAGGCTAGTGACCATATAGGGTTTTTTCCACTATACCATAGCTACGAGAGCACTTTTCCTAACTTGCACACGTGCCATGTCCCTATGTACGTGTACCTAATAATGAGTATTTAGTAACTTAATTCACTTCTGATACCATAATAATAGGCCCTATAATACTACACCACAGTAGTTAGCAAGATCCGCTAATATACCTTACTCTCCATACCCCGGCAAGCTCCCATACCTTGCAATCGCTTCAAATCTTGCCGAATTCCCAATAGCCGATCAGCGGGAGGCAGCCCCGATTCCTACGATGCCGGTCACAGTCATCTTCTGCCGCTCCCAAAGTCTTGATCGAAAACCTTTAATGCGAGTCCTCGGCGAGCGCCTCAATCAGGGCGAGACTGTCAGGCAAGTAATCGTCCTGTTCGATCAGCGAACATTCAAGTATCACTCAATGTTCCCGTTACCGTTTGGGAGCTTAATCATTTCTGGATTAGCACAGTTACCTTTTGGAGAGTTAATCATACATGGAATACAATAGCTACGGCATAAAGACCTAATTATTCCTGGGAGAGCACCTTATCTAGTTACGAGTGCAACCGTTTTTGTTTAGTGATTCAAGTATTTCTGAATACAACAGTTTGGGAATGTACCTTTCTCTGAATTATCAGAGCTACCGTATGAAGGATTATATTCCCCGAATCGTCCATGTTTATGCCATGCTTGGAATACTACAGTTACCGTTTGGCGACTCAGTTATTATTTTTTATGATTATTTATCACTTGGAAGCTTAATCATTCCTCGAGTACCATAGAAATCGTTTTCAGAATAATCATTCTTGGGGTAGCTACAACAACAGTTAGTGTTTGGAAACCTAATCATTTTTGGAATACAGCAATTTCTATTATAGTATGAGTGTAATCTTTCCTGGAGTACATCAGGTATTCTTTGATAACAAAATTGTTCCTGAGAAGTTCCACTCGCCATTTATATTAATAATGTTTGCCTTGCCATAGCAGTTTTGGGTACCATTTTGGTTACTAATAATCGATCTAAGAATGCAACCGTCATTCATGGACTATAACAGAGTTTTCGGTATTTATTCGTTGCTGGCAGCTGCAAAACCGTTTCAGAACTGATCATATCACAGACTGGCCCTGTTACCATTTGCTGACTTGACAATTACTGGAATGACTTGGACTGCTTTGCGAATTATTCATTGCTGGATATCTTACTCCCGTTTGCCTACTTTTTCATGCCTGCATGCCGTGATAGATACGTCACAGATCGTTTTGTGAATCTGTCATTCCTGAAATATACCAGTCGTGCTATTTCCCAAGCTGGTCATTTCTGGACCAAACCAGCATCTGAAGATGCAAAGCGTGACAGGCAGACAGATAAATAACAGTTGTTTCTTGTTGGAATGAATTCAGACAAACCGATAGCAATGGTGAGCTGATTTATCATTATCTGTTGAATGTAAGTGTTGAATCCACATAAAGACCCATGAGTATTTATCTGTTGCGTTTTAGTTTATAATATGTTTTTTGTTCATTTCTGTTATGCTTGTAGAAAACAGGAATGCAAAAGTTAGGCCAGGTTGGAAACTGTAGTCATCCAGTCACGCACAGCTGCAAATTTTTGATACGTGAATAATCGACCAGGTTGATAATATTGGCAGACGTATATTTTATAAGTACATAAATGCACTTCTTGCTGTGCCAACGTTGAAATCCAATCAAAGATGATATATATATATATATACAGCTGGTGTAAGCATTCGCATATATTCTAATTTGAACTTTCTTTTGAGTCTTCTCACATCAAAACTTCGGCTGCATTGAGTTCACGCCAAGTTCAAACTGAGTACACACAATCAACGGAGCACAGGGTGATATATTCTACAGCGTACCACAGGCTGGTGGGGAGCGCGAGGATTTCTTGGTTTCACTATTTTACCAATTTTATTTCCTCCTTTGATGAAAACAGCTTTTCACCTGAGCAAAATAAGATTCATTCGATATCTTGGATACCGAGCTTAATATAGCTATATCAGGAGTGATGTTCGACTGCCGGAAGAGAAGAAATTGCTTTTCAGCGTGTCATAAAAGGGAAAGTTTGCTTTGCTCGGCAGAATTTAGTTCAGAATATTAATCTCTAATGTTACTTCAAGTTCGTAGGTGACCTGCATAGTACATAAGTAAACTAGTAACAAATTTATGATCAATTGCAATATATGGCAACACTGCGATGGTAACATTTTTAGAGAGGAACCAATGTCGAAGACCTTTAACTTTTAATCATTTGGTTTTAAACCACCACTCTCTGAGTTTCACTCCTGCTTCCTCTGCCTGTTTGCTACGGCTGCTGCTCAACCAAGTCGTACTTAATTAGGGCGCTTTCGGTCTTCTTGCGCATCTCACAGCCATTTCCAAATATTAGTCATTTAAGCTGAATGTATCATTTCTTCCCCGTTATTTCTATGATCTCAGTAGACTAATATTCTAGGTCAAGCGGCAACACAACTTCAGGTTTGGATTACACACCAAGCTTTCTGTATCAACGCCATGCATCGCGCCAGCGATATCCATTACCTCACTGAAATACGGAAATTCCAACTGCATTTCAAAGGTGCCTATGAATACCTGCAGAAACAGGCTCCTTGCATTCTTAATACCGCCGTTTCAATAGAGGCCCTGTTGACATTCCTAATTAAATCTCTGTCTTAAACCTGCAAATCTTTTGCGCTTCAAGCCCATACCGCCAGGCTGCAAGGTTTCTGAGACGAGAATATTTTACAAAAAAAAATTCTTTAGTACATGACAACGTACGCAGTGAGAAATAGGTACAAAATTTTTGGCAAGAATTCTTAAGAACATAATTCTGTGAAATTAAATGCTGATGCGTATTCGAAGAGTGTTGTATCATAATCACTTATTTAGCTGCAGATAAACAGCATGCTAAAGTTACTTTTCTTAAAGTCGCTAATTTTCTAGCGCTGATCTATTTATCCATAGCTTATCAAAATTTCAGTCTTCGCCGTTCGATTCATTACTTTGTGTCTAGTTGTAGGCAATATTCTCGTATCGATTACGCTTCAGTCGGTCAATCCTGGCAGCATGCAACATTGAGCTCTTTGCCATTACTTGGGTAATCGGTTTGCCAATACGGCTGGATCTCGATTCAAAACCATCAAAGCCAAGAGTCGAACTCTCAGGATTAAAGTTTCCAGCAAATTACAGCTAATCGAGTTAGATTATGTCTGTTAACGTGAGAGAATCCGTGGTATCTCACAGCCATTTACAAATATCAGTCATTTAAGCTTAACGTCCGAACATCTGTTCTTACATTTGTTGCATATAGTTAATGTTACTACCCTCTACAGTAGTATAGATTTCACGTTATTCATTTATCTATTTATTTGAGACAGCACCGGCACAAAGCGCTGCTCTGAAAGTGCAATAAAATGAAAAACATCGTTTAATTGAACTTGATTGAACTTGATCAACTTGACCTACCCTCAGGAGACGGTAACTTTATAATACGTAGGATTTTCAAAAAGTTTTGGCAACAGGGTGGCATATACAAAAGTAATAATTTGAGGTACACTTCTATTGAGCCTCGATGCCCTTCAGCACACTCTCCTCCCATTTTTATGCACTTCTGGAGCGGCGTTAGCGTCTTGACAAGCTCTAAGAATACTTATAGCAGGTAAACTTTTGGGCTCGGCATTTATCCTTTTGGTAAGGTCTTAGTCTCATGGTAAGTGCGGTGATCCCAGCATTTTTACGTACAAAACTGGCCACTTTGCGGGGGAAACAAATCACAATTCATTGACCATGTACCGGATAGTCCTCAACTCGCACCATGTGATCCTTGGTTATTCCCACGGTTGACAGAAAAACTTCCCGGAAGCTGTGCAGAGAAACTTGGAGCCGAAAAGTACGCCTGTTTATGAGTACTCTGAATGATTTATCTAGAGGATGACACGGCTTTATAAGTGCGTAAACCATGGAGCAGCGTTTGCTGTAGGAGTGCGAGGTTCACAAAATGTGTATACACTGTATTCCTTTCTAACTTTTGTTACGCGTTGCCCATACTTTTTGAACTTCCTACATGTTTTAGTAGTATAATCGTCCTTACCTTCAGGATTACCATTTTAGAGATGGCTCTAAGCACTGTGTGTCTGTGTGTTAAAGTAAAATGGCGACACGAGATTGACGTGCTACTTCATGTTAAAATTAAATTTTTATTACAGTATCCTGGTGTATCAGTTTTATGTTAAAATACTGCCGTAATCAAATTCAATTTGCCTCCTACTAAAGCAGCTGCATCCAGGCCAAAACACAGGTCGAGAAGAATTACGGTTAGTTGGCCAAGCTACTTTAGAAATGAATCTCCTTCCCAAAAATCAGGCTCGGAAAAGGAAACAAGCAGCCGAAGTGCCTCAATGTATTGGCCACAAACATGCTAACTCGGGTCGTTCATTAGCCTCCTACACAGGGAGCTCCACAGACGAAGCAATTTTATTGCAGCCAAAACAAATGCAAACACTCAGCAACCTGTTTTAGAGAAAATTAAATGAAAATAATCAAGAATAAAATGCCTACATCAGTTGCTTGCGGTGAGAGATACATACTCAGACTTCTAGGGATGTTGTAAACGGCAAAAATACCCATTTAATTCTAATCCACAACTTTGATACTGAACTTTTCTTCAAACTTGAAAAAAGCTTTCAAGTTTACACATAATTAAATTTAAACCTGTGATCTAAGTAGTTGAAAAGGTGGCTCACATTTTTTTGCTAAGCTCAGTCACATTGTGATAATAACAGCTATATTTTCTGGTACTACATAGTAGGGCGACGAACTGCACCGATTTGTGCTCAGAATACAAAAAAATACTCTTTAGTTCTTACTCGAGTATCCACGTGACACACTATCAATTCATGACGCAATGTAACAAGCAATCAAGATTTCTAAAAAAGAACAAAATAATACACTACAGTATCTAGTTCTACTCCTACAAAACTGCAACTAAGAATTATATCATATTTGTTTTCCAACTATTGCTGCAGCTAATGAAAATTAGTATATAAATCTTCAAATATCTTTTTCCATAACGTGGCAGCTTCACATGAAACAGTCTTTACTGGCATTATTTTTTTCCCCGAGTTTAACTATTTAGGATTTTTTATACTCTTCCGATTTCCGTAGTTGTTATACAAATGTTTGTTATCCTGCTGAAACGGTCATTGTTCAAACAACTATATACTCACTCAGATATTGAGTTAGATGTAAGGCAACTGAAAACATACCCAAGTTATTTCACCTTCTTTATTCATTCATTAAATTAGTATTATTTAATGATGCAAACGTAATGGTGTTACTAATCGCAGCCGCCAACATTCACCACAAATAATATGTAAGTGATGCTACAAGACGCCCTCTCAAGTAAAATATTATTTTTGTAATGGAAGTCTTGAGAACAATGTCAACTGCCTTTCAAGCGTACTCAGGACCTATAACAGTGTAGAATGCAAGCCACGCAGTAAGCCCCATTTGTACCTTTCTGGGCTACCTAGCTGCAAAGTCTGTACACTTTAGCAGTACATTAGGACAAAGAACTTTTGTATCCAAATAACTAAGCTTAGTATTACCAGGTTTGTTCTTTTTCATAATCTGATTCAGACTTCCGGTATATTATGGGCTATCTCTTTACAATACATTTACTTTGCAAGGTAGACACCCAGTATATCTTGAGCATCTAAAACACATTGTTTGCATTGTCACACAAACAAGTTATTATAGGTAATTTTAGTTCAGGATTTGCATCAGTTCATCTAATGGCTTCGCGGATACTGTTTACTGACATCCATCCACTCACAATCAATCCATTTTTATGACTCAGTATTCTTGATGGAGTGAGTGTATTCAATATAGCTTTCTTCCACTAAGTTGCCATCTTCACCTTTGTTTCATCCGTCATGTAATAGATTCTTTAATCTGTACGCCTCTATAGAGAAGAATATTTTCGCCTTAAGCTCCAGCACGAAAGGTTTTGATGAATCTCTTACAAAAATAATGTCATTAGGCATGTATCACACACCCTCCTATTAGTCGCTGAAGACTTTCGCTTACTTCATCTACATAAAAATTTCTAACTTTCCATAATTTTTATCACTTGGCAGGCGGCTTCGAGATGTTAAAACTAATAGTACTGTATCTATATTGTAGCTACACGTTTGCACGTGAATGACTTTTTTCGAACAGTTTATTGTCTGGCCGCCCACTGCAACCGCAGTTTTCTTGCATCGACTGTATCAGTTCTGCTCCTTCATTAACAACTTACTCATAGATTTAAACTGTCAGGCTACAAGCCGCAGCCTTTAGTTCTTCTTCGTTTAAATCTCTTTTTGTTTTCATTTACAATTTTCTCAAAAGTATTTAAATTGTCAAGCTACAAGTTGCAACCGTTAGATCTTCTAACGCCCTTCCACTATCTGCCATATGCAGTTTGCAAAGCCTTCATGCCCAGCCACCCTTTCATCGATGGTCCACATCGTTAGGCCTTCCCATCTCTATTGCTAGGATCTAATTTAGATGACCTCCAGGAGTTTGACTTTGTTTTCGTTGATGGATCGGAATTTGGTGAATATTCCCTCGAGAGAAGACACGTCCGGCTTTGTGGCACTGGAGATGTTGCAGATGGTCTCGGTGAGATTGTTGGTGAGGGCTGTCAGTTCGCTCCAGGTGTCCACGAGTTCTTGGACCTGGAACAACATTAGAAGCATTAGAAATTCTTTGATATATTACGGCAAGCAATAAACATTCTAGCGATAAAATTACTAGCTTAGATAATTTTTCGAAATGACAGGCAAGAAATTAGAAGATGCCGCCATGCAAAATGCAAAAATAACAAGTTTCCAAAGACATGAATCATATTAGATGTATTCAAGGTTTTTGCGCTTAAGGGATCTTAACAACACATTTCAACCTTAAAATACTTGTACTTTGGGCATCAAGTACAAAAAACTATATTATATCACAGCAACGTTTCGATATCATAGACAGACAGCATCATCAAGCTATAGTGCAATCTCAATTGTACAGAGCAAAATTAAAGCACATCAACAATCAAAAAGCCATCAATGTGCAAAAGTATATGCAAATCTGTGAATAAACTTGACTATAACCTGTTAAAGAGCACTCATGGTCACAAACTTATAGCACTAGTAACTACCCGTACGACTGTTCTTTTGCAAATCGTGGCGGCCGCGAGACACGGCTGCCACACAGTGTTGGTACTTAACATTTCTACCGAACAGTTTAACTCAAGTATTTCCGTTGAAATTTTGTTTATATCTGTATATTAGGAAGACATGTTCTATATTTAAAGCTTTGTACAAGACTTTGGATTATTACCATTGAGATCTTCTTTTCTGGTTTACAGTCATGAATATCATCATAAATTCCACGATGCAATATTCAATCACTCGACCAACTTAACGTGGCACTGTTACCTCCGGTCTGCTGCAACTAATCGCTCTTGCACGAACCTGCTGTATTAATGGAATAAGCTTCATATTAATAACTAGTTGACCCACGCATGAAAAAAAATTCACGCTATATTCGATATTTTTGTTAATATAGGCCGTTTTGGAATCTTCTCTTCTCCGACTTGCTTCAGTTTCTTCATTAATCATTTTTCGTGCTTTCAACCTTAGGGCTTTTTTTCTCTGACTTGCTTCCTCATTTTCAGCAGCTCTCATTCACTACTGTAGCCTTCCTGCTTCAAGTCTTTCTTGACTGTATCGCATAGACGATTCATCTCTCTCCATGCATTCGTAGAACGTCTTCGATCATGACACTGTAGTAGTCTCGTACTACTTTTATACGTTCCCTATCTTCCTTCTTCATTAGGCGTGCGTCTCTAATAGTGAGAGGCAGAAAAAAATCTTAAGTAAAATACTACAATAAACTTGAATGTAACTCCAGCCAGCTTGTATGCATGTCAGCGCTACGTTGCCAAGATACAGTCGTGCGAATTTAAATATCTACTTCACTGAAATTTTGGGTTATGAAACAAAATTCGCACCTTCAGAACAACGACAGTGTGAGGGACGATATACGTGGTATGGAGCTGATGGAGCACATGGTAATGGACAGAAATACATGGAATAGCAAGATCTGCTTGGGCGACCTCCCTATGAACGGGAATAATACTGCTGCAGAAGAAGTGAAAGACAGAAAGTTAGAAGAAATAGTTGTCTATGCCCGTGAAAAATCACCCTCTCCAGAGCGTTTCGTTGACCATCTGCCAATTTTATACGTCGTAACCTGAGAGAAAAAAGTTATTAAATAGGACTCTATAGAAGCTACTGTATACATAGTGTTCCGATTTCAGGAAGTGTTTCAAGCAAGAAGTGTCTTCAGATAAAGGGATAGGGGTCATCCACCGGCTCGTCGCCATCCTTTGCAACCTGGTTATCGATTTACAAATTCTGCAACCTGGCTTATTTTTCAATCATCTATTTCCTTCAAAGCGGACACGAAATAATTGAATACACGAAGCGTTTTATTATATAAGGATAATTAATCATCCTAGAAAAAACATTTTCATTGTAAAAATTACGCAAGTACCAATTTTACTTTGTTTTAAGGTTTGCTTAATTAAACAGTAAACAAAGACCGAGATAGTCAGGTATGACGGAGTGTATCTTAGTTGCAAAGTTAAAAGAAATTGAAGCTCAGCTTAGGAAAAGTTAAACCTTTCAGAATTTGCGTTGTAATTTGTATTAAAGAGCTACATTCGAAATGTTTACTCCATTAAGTGTAGCGTTGTAAGAAGCCTAAGTACTCGCTAGCTCTCTCTGGGCTAGTAAACACATGGCTAGTCACGTGACCGGAGTTGGCGTTTGGAGTCCCTGAAGTGGCTGAACTGCTCTCAAGCAGTAGGACTAACGCAGTGGTCAGCCCTTATAGTTAAAGAAGATACAGACAGGCGGTTCTTCAATATTTTTGCAAGAAAATCGTGTCTGAAGATTTAAATCCCAGTGCTCCCTCTGTCACTTTCATCATAAATTGGTATATATATACAGGATACAAGTTTCCTTTATTAAGTACTTCCATCCGCTCAGAATTCCGTCGATGGTTAATGGCTATAAAAATTTGAGCTCAGGACTCCTTCCTATACAGGCTGCGTGAGGCAATGCCGCTCTTCGATTGGCTATGCCAGTCAGCCATTTCAGGGAAAATTTTACTCGAAACCTTTCCGTAGGGTAAATAGAGAGGGTGCAGTCATCTATTAAAACCTCCTTGGCACTCAGTGACGACTATGATTAGAGAATTACACAACTGCCGAACTAACTCTGTTTCCGAACAAACCGTTATTATTTGATGGGATTATTATTTTTACCAATCAAATATAAATGTTTGATCGGAAATAGAGCTAGTTCGGCAATTGGATAATCCCCATATGTCTTACTTCACAGTGGTAGAAAAGTTCTTTAAAAGCTTGGTAGATACATTTATCAACATTTTTTTCTTCCAGGAAATCGATGACGCATCACTTATGATATTCAACTTTGCATATGCACTGATACAAACACAAATAACACTTGAGTGTTAGTTGCCTATTGTTATTTGTACCAAGTAATATATATATATTCTGACATGGATGGGTGAAGAAATCCCTCATGACAAGATTTGAGTTTTTAAGGGCCCCAAACGTAACGAGTTGGCTCTGCGACATTTCTACAAGGGTTCTCTCTCCTTTCTAGAATGCCGTAGGAGAAAATAACCCTTGTAGTGAAACAGAGCCAACTGGGGAAGTCTGCGTTTAGCTTGTTAGTAAAATTAACATTTTTACCTTCTTAACTCGGTCATCAGCCACTTTCTTGACTGTGTCCCATCGGCCAGTGAGAGTCTCCACCTCATTGTCACTCTTGGTCTGCTTCTCCATTTTGTTCTTGCTTTCCACGGCAGAGTCCAGCTTGTCTTTGTTTTCACCGCAAGCTGCTTCAAACACCTGCAGACAGAAAATCTGGTAGCTTAGCAGGTGTTCTTTATCCCATCGTAAATAATAACTACTGATTGCCAGGGCTAACAGATTCAATTAGCGGCAAAAAAAAATCTAACAGCTTTGCTTGTGCAGTTTAGCCTAAACCAACTCGGCTTCTGCTAGCTTTTTATATACTTATTTAATACCTTTATGTATTCACACAGAATACTTATTCGACCTGTGTATAGTCGTAACTCATCCACACAGTACCTAAATAAACAAAGCTGCGAAGACCTATGCTTAATCGTTACTCAACAGGCCTCGAAGATAACACAAAACGATATCGTGCAACACGCTGAAGCGATAATAAAAATAGCTAATTTTTAGTGAAATTCCGCCTGTAGCACCATCGCTAAAGATATCATTCAAGTGCGTAACTTAATTTCTGTGCACCAACTGTACACTCCAGTTTCCTAAGCGGAGGCTGGACAGTGAAGGCGTCATCCATTACACTGCACCGGGGGCCAACAGAGCCAACTGTAAAATGAAATTTCCCTTGAAAAACTTTTCACGAACCTTAACTTCTTCAAGAAGCTTCATGGCGTCGTCCAGAGTGTTTGGCTTGACAAGGGCAGTTTTGGCAGTCGTTTCTGCCTCTTCCATCCATGGCTTGAAATTCTTCACACCTTGGAAGTATTCAGCGTAATGCTTTTGATCCTAAATGAAAATAATGAAGATTATTATTATTATTTAGGGTAAAAGATATGGGAATAGGAAGAGAAAGTAATAGTTTTAATAGTTTTTCTATTGCTACATATCTATATTCGGTCTAATGTGTTTGATCCTAAAAGAAAAGTACTCAGCATAATTAACTAGCTAGACCATAAACTATTCGAAGGGTAGTTGAGACTAGTAATCTTTGTAAAAGTGTGAAAATCCATTCGGTATAATACCTTTGATACAAGAAGGTCTTATCAGTAAATTTTCGGTAGTGTTGTTATTGAGTCCCTGACGCCGAGCATACCTGTTTTCTACACGATACTTTGATGTTCTTAACGGATAAGTTTGAGTTTGATGAGAACGGATAAGTTTGAGTTTGATGAGAACGGATAAGTTTGAGTTTGATGAGAACGGATAAGTTTGAGTTTGATGAGTACTTAGGCTGGAGAGAAAATATTAGGTTGGAAACTACGTTCCCGCATTTTTTTTTTTTTTTTTTTTGAGGGGGGAGGGAATGTTCAAACCGGCAAGCACTTATATCCGGCCTAATTGCATAATGTCAAAAGTAAAAACAAAAATTTCGATTGGCATTCTTTATTGACATAACAGGGCTACTGGGCTATGCCAGCACTTAATAATATTATTATTATTTTCTGTTTCGTTCGTGCAGCATTTAGTCACGCTATCCGAGCAGAGACAAAAAATGTATCTAGATGGTGCCGCAGACAAACAGCTAATGTCTCTTTTCACAGACACGCAAATCACAAAATGTTTGTCTTTCATTCGTAGCGCTCTTGAAGGTTATATAAAAACCTGTGCGGTACCGACATGGCGACATAGCACATTGCACAAATCTATCAAAATAAAATCATCTCGTATGCAACGGCCTTCATTGGTCAGTCATGCGGCATCTGCATTGGTCAAGTTTCCATAATCTTTAAGAAGTAATATGCTGGCCGCAATAGTAGACATTTTTGCCTTATTCCATAGTTGGAACCGAGTGTAAAAATTTCTGGAAGGAACGGGGGGGGGTGCAATAAATTGTGAAATAGGTGAGGACATTTAATAATATATAGGACAAATTATTTATAATGGATGGACGTATACAGCAATGCAACGCTATAACTAACATTATCACAGGATTAAGTAAATGCCTGCATGATTGGGCTAATATATGTGCATAGTGTGCACATATGGCATACTGAAACATTGGGTTCAGAACGCCTGATTCAGAATGCATTATGTGAACAAGAGACAAACTACTACGATAAAAAATACATATATATGTTAATAAGGTCCAGCTGATGTACGGTACTGGATTCCTTTATAGATTTACGTATCATAGCCTTTGTTACACTAGGCACTGCTTGAGTAAAAAATATTACACAAAATCGTTTCTCAGCTCTGAGCTACTACTATTCTTTCATGCAAATATTGTATTACCTGGGTAATAGAGCCGGCTTCGACTTCAATCTTTTCATGGAGTGTGTTCACCGTTTCCTTAATGAGCTCAAATTCTTCCATATGGCGCTTGGCGGTCTCGCTCTGTTGTACTTCCGAATCTTCTGCTCGTAATGCAAGGTAAATAGCATTAACATTGAGAAAATCTAAATGCGGGGTACAGTGCTCTTTATAGGGCAGTGTAGCGCTTGATGGTGTCATTCATGCCATATAGACACTTCGGAATCTTTTCGCAATGTCAGATAAATTTCACTAATAATGAGGAAAAACATAACGTCGGAGTGCAGAGTTCGTGCTAGTTAGTTCGCGCTACGCGTTAGCAGTGTGGCACTTTGTACCAAATATTTACCATTGTTATCAGTTAATTCTTGATCGATCATACTTTGTAGAAGCCTGATAACGCTCAAGTTATCGGAACTGAAATCGTATTACTCTTAACAGCAAGCATAATACATCATGCACTAATGTAGTCCATAAACGAACAGTAAAAAATTTAGTTGTAAATTAAGTGTTTGTCGTCGAGCAGTAGACTAATTCAGTTATATTTTTGAGCACATCGGTCGCAAAAAGTCTCGTATGAATCATTTAATACAAGCGCTAAAAACTAAAACTGCTTTTTTGCTCAGTTGCTCAGTCACGCATGTTAAATAATAGTTAAAGTGACATACTTCATTCAGTTTTGTTTTATTCCTTGTACGTAAACAAGAACCGGCTGTTCTGTAGCTCTAATTCAACTGTCCGAAGCTGCATGCAAATCTATTATTTTGTTCATGAAACAGTCGGTGTTGAGTGCACAATGCTTCTCTTTACCTCTTTGCGAAGCAGTCTGGTTACCGCACGGAAATATGTCACGAACATGGTACGCACAGGCTGGAATTACTTGAGTGCGAAATGTAATATTTCTTTTTTAATGACTAGACGTTTTCAACTCCACTGCAATAATTTCAGCTTGCCTACATTCTCTGCAGATATATTATTTTCATCGCATCATGCAATATTTCATTTATGGTTCTGTTCTTTGAAAAACGTTAGCAACTCAATGACACAGTACCACTAAATAAAAACATGCAAGTTGCATCTTCTAACACTTTTTTCATATTTAATACATATTTTAATTTTCCTCTGTGTTCTTACGCTTCATCCACACGATTGTAACACAAACTGGGTCAATTATCATATCATTAACTGTAAAATGTTCGTGTAAAACTTTACTTTCTCATCGCAATAACATTGTTTGTAACATCCACTCTGGAGAAGACTGAGCGTTCATCTTGAGGGGAACGATGAACATTTACGAGTTTGCTGGAACTCCAACACCCTTTCAAAGACGAGCTAATTTTCTTACTCTACTATATAATATAAACATTGTAGTGTTTTACAATTATCTATTTATGTAATATTTTACAAAATGTCAATTTTTTTTAAAACAAAGGAACAAATAAGCTCTTTGCTCAGCTCTAAAATCGATGAGATTCAAAAATGAATTATATATATTAGAACTAGTACCTGACGACAATAAAAGTTCCTGACTATACCTTTGATTTTTCCCAAAAACTAGTGCACATAAGATGCAGTGTACTTCGATGGATAAAGAAAAATTGTTTTTAGAAATAGTGGTTATTCTTTATTGCGAAAACAAAGTCCGGTTCAGGCAAGTATTTGAATATGGAAACATATACCACAGTGAGATAACAAAACACACAAAACAAACAAGCAGAAAATAACGGGTAAAGTTTTCTCCCGTGCCGAAAAAAAGTCTTTGAGCATTTGATAGCATCTCTTTGCTAGGATGCAGTATGGGTTGGAATTAAAGTTTTTTTTAAGCTTTGAAAGATTTAATTCAGATTGTTGAATTGACGTTCTTGTCTGTTTGCGTGAAAACGTACAAATTATTCCTTTTATGCATGAGCAGCCTGAATGGCAAAGACCCTTTGGCATTGAGCTGTGCTGTGTTTGCTCCACTTAGGACTCATTTGACTTAGTATCCTCAGTGTACTGACGTTAATTTGTTGTAAGAACCTTATCCTTATTTGATATAATCAATAGCTTGGCAACAATTTCTATATCATGGAACCACTCACAAGTTCCAGTGCAGCGTTTCCAGCAACCTGCAGCCTGCAAAAACGTCTCGGGGGACATTCAATTGGGTCCTCAAAGACGATATAAACTAACTTGACTTGACTTGTCCGTAAATGCAAACAGAAACACCTTTGTTTCGTCACTTTTAATCCGGTTGAAGGTGCTAGAAGCAGACCGATTGTGTTGAGTCGACTGAAACCTCCATTTTACTGTTTAAGACTCAGTTCATTGAAGTCTCATAGGTAACAGACTAAGTGTCAACGAGTGAAGCTTGAATTAGCGAGTCAAAGGCAAGGCAGCTGTCTGAATATTAGAACAAGTTAAGCCTCAAAGGCTCAATTTCGTAGTACAGTCGAGCGCGCCTTTAGTTACACTTGTGCGCCGCCTGATGCCAGTACTAGACTTTGATATGAATCTGATGTGTCAAACTCCACTAAGCGCAGCTTTCTCAGATAAATCCAGTAGATTTGATTCAGAAACTCGCCATAGACGAATCAGCAGGCCCATTCCCAGAGAGGAGCCAAGCTTCCGGCTCCGGCTCTCTATAAGCTATTGCTATTTTGCAAATGAAATTCAATACCTAAATTTAGGTAAAGTTAAAGACCACAAAACCGCACAGCCCAACTGCAAATCACCACATGTACTAATTCGTGCATGTGGCCCCTGAGGAGTTCATGGCTGCAGTCGACCAGAGACCGTCAAGAGCTATGGCGCCTGCTCCAGTAGGCTGCTATGCGAATACCTGGGCCCTTCCGACCTTCCTCATTTCCAGTTAGGATCAGCACCCCAAATACCATCCAGACGAGCCAGACGCAGGAACTCGCCTCTACAAACCTTCTCATTTAGTTTGTGAATGCAACACGCAAGCATCCAGCTTCTGCAGAAAATTGCAGCTGAAGACGTGGCTATAAGATTAGGTGCAAATGGTCCCATTTTCCTGTAAACCCTTATTTCAGTATTTAAGTCATTTATCAGTATCTATATAGAGTCAATTGAGAATTTTATGATGCCCTAAATACTTTTATTGCCATCTTTTACAACCAAGAGAAAATTTATTACCTAGATTGTAATGAATCGAACTGAAATCAGCTATTTATTTAACGACACTTAATGGCAATTTATTAAATGCCCAAATACATCTACAACATGGCATCACAATACCGTTGACTACAATAAAAGGTGATACCCTACGTAATGAGGTGAAGCTTCCCAAAATGAGGCAAGCTATAAAACTGCAGAGAATATTAAGCCTTTCTACCAGGAGATATTCTTACTAGCTGGAATTTGTAGAAATTACAATGTTCTTCAGAGATATACAGACCCGCATCACGCATACGACGTGTGAAAATATGTTCTAGGTCACACAGCTAGTCTACCAATAACCTGCGAACAGTTACAGTTCAAAAAATAAGCATTTACGCGTGCCCCCCCCCCCCTCATTCCCGAGATCGTATCTAGGGTATACAAATTTTTCCCTATTTAATACTGAAGGAACGATCCTGCAGAAATTCCACTGAACAAAAGCATTGCTTCTCAAATAGGATAACCTCGAACCTGCATCATGCATACGAAGATGAAGAATATTCCAAGTCAGGCAGTGAATCTTCTACCAAGGCCCAGCGAGCAGCAGCAGCTAAAATTTGATCTTCACTCCTTCTCCTATTGATTTCTCCTCAGGTCGTATCAGGGATACTCTAATATTCTCCTATCTAATACTGATGAAGCCATCAGTACTGTAATAGCTAATGGAGCTAGGGAGAAGCAGAATTATAATATTCACTAGCGGACCCCTGCGTGAAAAAATTCACGCAATAATCGATATCATTGCTTAATATAGGCCGGTGTAGAATCTTCTCTTCTCAGACTTGCTTCTTCATTTTCTTCATTGATCGTCTGTTGGGCTCTAATCCTTAGGTCCTCTATTCTCTGACTTGCCGTTTCCACATTTTCCCGCACGCTTATCAGCATCTCTTATTCCCTTCTACAACCTTTCTGCATACTTCAAGTCTTTCTTGACACTCTTTCGTATAGCCACTTCATATCACTCCATTAGTAGCACATCTTCGTTCTTGAGACAGTAGTAGTCTCATTCTTCTTTTATGTTCCTTATCCTCCTTTATAGTTAAACGTGCATCATCCATAGTAAAAGGTACAAGTAAAATTCTGAATAAAAAACTGCAATAAACTTGAAAGCAACTTCAGTCAGCTTATATGCAATGTGAGTGCACCATAGCCATGATATTGTCTTTGATGATATCTGCTTCATTAAAGTGCAGAAATTTTGGTCATTGGAGCAATCTGCTCCGTCAAAGAAAGACATTAAGCTAGAAAACATAATTGTCTACTGCGCTTGAAAAATCATCAATTCGTTAGTGCTTCGTTGATCATCTGCCAAATTTATAAGTTGTAATCTGAGAGAAAAGTTATAAAATTGGACTCCAGAAGCTGCATACATATTGTTCCGATTTCAAGAAGTGCTTCAAGCAAGAAGTGTCTCCTGATAAAGGGATGAGGATCCTACTTTCGCCATCTTCTACAACCTGGTCTTCGATCTCTATGCAAAAGTAACTTTATTACAAAATCTAAAACCTGGCCAATTTTTCTCCTGTTTCCTTGATAGTGAACACGAAATAAATACACGAAGCGTTTTATTATATGAGGATTGTTGGAATCCAAGCAAAGAGTATAGCGACTCAATATAGTGTATCACACAGCAATGTAGAACTAGAACGCCTCGTGGCTTGAGACAATCACCCTCTTTGGAGGGGGGGGGGGAGTCAAATTTGAACGCTGCCACTGACAATGCTTTTGCTGATCTCACGTCTCCAATCTTTTCCCTGCAATCAGACGCTCCCAGCATATCAGTAACTCGGAGAAGCAATGCAAAAACCAGTGTCAAATTCTTATTTGGTAGCGTTCAGAGCATAACAAACACTATGAATGAAATACAAGCTATGGCAGCCACTCTTGCCTATGATGTCATCGCACTCAATGAAACATGGATGAACCTTTCAAACAAGAATCTGAAAGCAGATCTTGCATTGCAAGGCTACAAACTTTTCAACATAGACCAACCTACAGAAACTGGCAGAGCCCCTATGTAAAGGTTTTGCAGCAACTAAAGAATATGAATTTATCACTACCCATGCTCGTCTCGGCATTCGACAGTCGTTAAATATAATGCTCGCTTATAGGAGCCCTCGCAGTACCGCTGAAACTGATGCAGCACTGTACAACAAGATCGAAAATGCACTGAATACTCCAAATGAAACAATTCTGATGGGAGATTTCAACCTGTCCCAAATTGATTGGAGTACCTTGTGCAGCCCAGCCCCAGGCAGCACACTGCTCGAACTTCTCAGCCACCACCACTTGACTCGGCACGTTAATGAACCTACGAGATACGGTAATATTCTAGATCTGGTATTCTCCACTCCTGATCGTGAAATTGTTGACTTAGCCATCCTAGACCGGCTTGGAGACCACAACATGATTGAATTTACTCTCAAAACTGGCAGTGGATTCACCACTAATGCGAGTCATCTAAAGCTGCCAGACTACCGACGAGCGAATTTTCAGGAAATGGCTACTGAAATAGAAACAACTGACTTCGAAACCCCGATGAGAGACGCCAGTGTAGAACAATGCTCATATATTTTGAAGACGAGCATAATGAGAGTAGCTGAAAGACACATCCCAACTAAACGAGTTCGTATATCAGTAATGATCCCCTCTGGTTGAATCGGACAGTCAAACGCTGCATTGCTAGGTGACAAATGCGTTACAAAGCCAGGAAGTGTAATCCTACAGAGGAGAACAGGTCCAGTCACATAAGAGCTTGTCGGGATGTAAAGAAAATAGTCAGAACCACAAAAGGGAGAAGAAAGTTTGCGTAGCTGCTATGGCGAAACGCAACCCAAAGGCATTCTGTAAATATGTAAATGAAAGACGACTCAAAAATGAAACCTTAGGTCCGCTCAAACGACCTGACGGTGAAATAACCAATAATCTAAGAGACAAAGCCACAATCCTGAATGACTATTTCACCTCTGTATTTACTGTTGAAAATGTTAGGAATATTCCTGAACCAGCACCGATGAAAGTTGCCCCAATTAACACCTGTGTTTTCACGGAGATCAAGATCCTTCAAGACTCACCCACCTAAATGTGTACAAATCCACTGGCCCAGATAATCTTAGTCCCCGTGTACTACGGGAAATGGCTCCAGTGAAGCCACTGCTCGAAATATTTAATCAATCTCTAAGAATGGGGGAAGTTCCGCACGATTGGAAACTAGCTAATGTAATATCGATACATAAGAAGGGGAATAAGAAAATCCCCAGAAACTATCGACCAATCACTCCTACATCGGTCGTCAGAAAAAATAGAACGCCTTTTGAAAAAGCGCATCGCTGATCACTATGAAGATGCAGCAGCTCATATCCGAAACTCAACATGGCTTCCGAAAGGGAAAAAGCTGCTTAACAAACCTACTGGACTGGACCTACTGAAAAGTTACAGATATTAAAGATGAAGAAAAGGGTGTAGACGTTGTGTATCTAGACTTCCAAAAGGCTTTTAATAAAGTCCCCCATCACCGGCTAATGAAAAAATTGGAAGCCCATGGCATCCAGGATGACTATTTACGATGGATCAAGGCATGGCTTACGGGTCGGCAGCAGCGAGTGAAGCTTGAAGGAGAGTCGAGCGAGTGGATACGGGTTTCATCAGGGGTTAAACAAGGTAGCGTGCTTGGCCCACTTCTGTTCTCAATTAACATCAATGATCTTGATCTTAAAATCCGTAGTAAAATCAGTTAATTTGCGGGTGATACAAAACTATGTCATCCTACAACGAAAAGAACCGAGCTCCAACAAGACCTTGACCACCTCATGGAATGGAGCCCAACGTGGGAGACGAATTTTGATGTCGACAAATGCTCAGTAATGCACGCAGGGCTTGCGAACCCATCCATCCCACTGAAAATGAATGGGACGGCATTGACTACTGTCGCCCAAAAACGTGACTTAGGAATCACTATTACAAAAAAAACTACAACACAGTCAGCAAGTTGACAAGAGTGTGAAAATGGCAAGCAGAGTACTCGGATTCATCAAAAGAAACTTCGAATTCAAGTCCAGGGACGTCATCGTTCTCTTGTACAAGGCATTAGTGAGGCCACACTTAGAATTTTCTGTTCAATTCTGGTCGCCACATCACTGTAAAGATATCGATTACATGGAAAGAGTCCAACACAGAGCACAGAAATTGATACATCAGCTGAGAAACAAGTCGTATGAACCTCGCCTAAAAAAACTGGGTCTGATCTGTCTCGAGCAAAGACGACTCAGGGGGCAACTAATAGAAACATTCAAGTACTTGAATGGCTTTAACGACGTACCTATAACGGGACTCTTTGAAAGAGACCTTAATGATCGCTTGCGAAACAACGGTCAAAACCCAAGCATAATGTTCGAAGAAAAACTTTAAATCAGCAGTTCTTTCCCTATTTCATTGTCAACATTTAGAATAGACTCCCTTCCAATGTTGTTGGTGCGGAGTCGGTCAACTCGTTTAAAAGTCGTCTTGACATACACTGGGAGAGACATCCTCCACAGCTAAGAACTCCTCGTTCCCGAGTCGCAAGCACTTAACGGCCAAGGCATCCCAGGCTATTTTAAGCTGACTTCTTCTCACTTCCGCTCAATCTATACATTTAAGCTCCGCAAATCAGCGGCTATCGATAATGCTTCCGGGCATTCATAACCAACTTTTTCTCGGAGATTCTTCTTCCCCTTCTCTTTAATTTTTTCTTTCTCTTTCGTCCTCCATTTTTTCTCCTCTCGTTTCCCCAGTCCTCTACAACCTACTAACATAATGGCAATAGCTCATAGAGGGCCGGAGTGTTAGTCCCAGTGTCTCTTTGGGAATGGGCCTTTTGGTTCGTCTACTGCCGCCTATCTAATCTAATCTATATGGCCAGCTAACTCTAGTGTTTTGGCATTTTTCACGCCGAGGTCAACCCACCTGACTCCCAGGAAAAATTATGAATATTGCTCATCTTCTTGTCCCTCTTTTTGGGTTGCCTGACAATTGTAGAGCCGTCATTTTCGATGACTAGCTAGCTCTAGAGTTTTGGCATTTTCACATCAAGGGTAACCCATAAAACTCCTGCAAAAAATTATGAGCATTTTTCAACTCCTTCTGTCTCTTTTTGGGTGTACAGAGAAATAAATATACAAACCAACAAATATACCTAAATCTTCAACGAAAACACTATCACGTCTCTACGCTTCACTTGCTGGAGACAAAAATGAAGCCGCTAGAAAATATGTGTTGTAATATAAAAAAAATATTATCAAGAAAACCCCATTCTAAGTCAAAAAGTTGCTTTAAGGATGCATTTTAATATGAAGATTGGTCCAACAAGGTGTATGAAAATATGAGAATAACATTACACAAGAAATGATTGCTCACCTTCTCCTGTGTTAGACGAGAGGAGGTAGCGCCGGGACGTGACACAGCGTGTAGGTTGGTTATAGCAGAGGATAAATGATGCAGAAAAAAATAAAATGAAGCATTAGCCAGACATTGAAACGCAGCACAGGCTGGTTACTTCTCGGACTGAGACGTAAACAACATCTGTTATCAACAAAAAATGGGGAATTTTGTACAGTTGGGAAGTCCTCAATTCGGTAAATTTGTCAGCCGGTTGTGCTACTGTAATAGTGAAGAGAAGGTGCGGTAGCATCGACAGTCGGAGTAAAAAATTGTGATCATGTCTTCATTTGCACTGTCATTTATTAATGTTGTAGATGAGTTAAAATAAGAACTAGCGAAAATAATAGTCAGGCTTATAGCATCGAAAAAACGATGAAATTGAAGTCAATTTCACTGCCGCTGTGAATAAAAAATATGTTGAAATTGAACTTCAGTTACACTGTGACTATGAACAAAAATTCGTTGAAATTGAGTCAGTGTCAATGTAGCTATGAGTAAAGTTCGCCTCAAAATTCAGAGTAAAAAAATTCCGCTCCTGCTACGAAAAAGCTACCTATGCAAAATTATAAGTCAGTCCTACGCTATGAACAAAACTTCGTGAAGTTTGCGGTCAGTCCCATCTTTGCTATGAGCAAAAATAAACACAAATTAAGAAATTTCTAGCAAGTAAAAATGAAATAACCATTTGCAAAAGGCTCTTCGTGAAACACCGAGCTAAATAAAGTGATTCACTTTTCGAAAATATTCTACTAATGAAAAATTTTTCATGAGTCGGATACTGGGAGTATTTTGCAAGTCTTCGTCCACAGAATGTTTCAATGCATCGTTACAGGAACTGACATTAAAATTACTGAAGTAAAATTCCAGAGGGCTGATGTTAAAATGCAAACTTGTGAGAGCAGTTGAGTGTAATTGAAACAATTTAACCTTCATTTCATATGCTATAAAAATCGACAGATAATTAAACTTTAATGGTAAACTAAAATTTAGCTTACACTGTAGTTATTTCAAATTATGCTTCTTTCAAGAAAGTGAGATGTGGATGAATAATATGAAATACTAAAGTCAGAGCAAATACGTTCACGTCCAGCACTGCCCCAATAGCAATAGACGCATTTCCACTTCGCAAAATTTCAGACTTAACGAAATACTCAAAGTATCCAAAACTGAAAGAAAACGTTAACAAAGGATAGAGGGAAACATTACTGAAGAGAGCTGAATGTGTATTTACAGATGAACTGGCACTGGGAAATGTTTTTTATGAGGTATATATACATATAGTTTTACCAGCAATCGATTTTTGCTGCCTTCAGCTTAAACAGCTAATTGACTAATGCATGAAAGCCGTCCCACTCACTATT